>SJYX01003224.1:126592-180781 GCA_006410675.1 Oreotragus oreotragus
GGGTACTTGTGTGTTTTGTGGGTGTGTGTGTGTGGTAGGTGGTGTGTGTGTGTGGTATGTGGGGTACTTGTGTGTTTTGTGGGTGTGTGTGTGGTAGGTGGTGTGTGTGTGTGTGGTATGTGGGGTACTTGTGTGTTTTGTGGGTGTGTGTGTGGTATGTGGTGTGTGTGTGTGTGGTATGTGGGGTACTTGTGTGTTTTGTGGGTGTGTGGGTGGTAGGTGGTGTGTGTGTGTGTGGCATGTGGGGTACTTGTGTGTTTTGTGGGTTTGTGTGTGGTAAGTGGTGTGTGTGTGTGTGGTATGTGGGGTACTTGTGTGTTTTGTGGGTGTGTGGGTGGTAGGTGGTGTGTGTGTGTGTGGCATGTGGGGTACTTGTGTGTTTTGTGGGTTTGTGTGTGGTAAGTGGTGTGTGTGTGTGTGGTATGTGGGGTACTTGTGTGTTTTGTGGGTGTGTGTGTGTGGTAGGTGGGATGTGTGTGTGTGTGGTATGGTGGCAACAGCTCTGGCTTGCTGACCAGGGAGGAGGGAACAGAGAGCCCCTGGTACTCCTCAGAGCAGCCTAGGACATCGTGGCAGGGTGGGAGTCTCCCTTCACCCCTTAACAGTGACTGTTCCAGAAGAGCCCTGTGGGTTGTCTGGTGAGGAGCGCCCCCACCCCTGGGCCAGGAGAGGAGGTTGGCACACAGGCACAGGAACTGTGGGTGCAGGCATAGGAACCCCCAGCCCTACTTCATGCTGTGGTCCACACTGAGGTGCCCCACCCCCACCTCCACAGGAGCTCCTAACACTTTAGTGCCCAGGGCCCCACATCATGGCCACATGCAGAGCCAGCCCAGAGAGGCACCAAGGAGCTATGAGGCTTGCAGGAACTACTCAGGTCTGGAACCAGGTGGAGCTGAGCCAGACCCTCTGCCCTCATGGAGCCAGGCTGGACTCCACAGCTGAGGCCGGAGCACAGCCTGGTCCTGGCCCTGTAGGGCCTCCAAGGCATGTCCACAGGTTTCAGGGAGCAGGAACAGGAGGAAAATACATTATTTTAAAACCAGGAGAATGCTGCCCATTGTTACTATACCTGCCAGGGATTGCATCCTATTCTCAGAGGTGTTAAAGCATGAATTTGAGTCTCCAGACTGATGCAATTTGGCAGTACATATGTTTGCCAAGCACATTTGACCTTGGAAAAAGTTTGATCAAGGAGCATCGCCCAACATCAGTATGGCACAAAAACACACACTACTCTTGGCCCAAGGCTTTCCCAGTGGCTTAGCGATAAAGAATCCACCTGCAATGCAGGAGACGCAGGAGACTCGGGTTCGATCCCCGGGTTGGGAAGACTCCCTGGAGAAGGGCATGGCCACCCACTCCAGTATTCTTGCCTGGGAAATCCCATGGACAGAGGAGCCTGGTGGGCTACAGTCCACAGGTCCACAGAGTCGGACACGACTGAAGTGACTGCACACATGCACCCTTGGCCTGGGGCTTGGGTTTTTTGTTTTCTCTTGCATCCATCATTTTAATATATATTTTTAAAGCTGTATACATTTACAGTAATGCTTACAACGTACAGTACATAACATTCAAAATGAACATACAAAATCTATACAAAAACTGAAAAATGTAGACTGGCAAGGTAAAGATTGACATTGTCTCTTCACCCTGGTGCCTCTCACTTTGGGGTCCCCACTCCTAGACAGGAGGCTTGCCCAGATCTACTTGCCTCTGGGTTCCCAGTGTCTACTGGGTGCCTGCACACAGTAGGCACTTGGGGAACCTATGCTAAACGAATGGATGAGGGACTGGATGAATGATGAATGTAGCCCTGCCCACCTGTGGGACCTCAGCAGAAGCCCTCGCTGTGCCATGGGTCAGCTGTGCCTTGGACCAAGCTCCACTTGTGCCCTGTGCATCTGTCTACAGTCTGCAGACTCCAGCAAGCGGCCCTCCACCTTGGCTGGCCAGTTCAAGCAGTCTCTGGACCAGCTGATGAAAATCCTGACCAATTGCCAGCCCTACTTCGTCCGTTGCATCAAACCTAATGACTACAAGAAGCCACTGGTAATGAGGGGAGTCTGGGGACCTGCACAGGACGAGGGGAGGTATCTAAGGGAATGAATCTGATGGCATCTGGAGTCATGTCACTCCCTTCACCAGTGCCTGGGCAGCTTTGAAGCTATCTGCCCCCATTTTACAGATGGGGACACTGAGGCAAGGTGGCTAGTCTAGACCATTTGAAGGTCGGTGACCTTCAAGGCTTTGGATCTCCCAGACCTCAACTGTCTCCACACTGCCATTTGCTTGCCATTGGTCAAAGTGTGCTGCTTCTCTGAGCCTCAGTTTTCTCTTCCATAAATTCTGGATCTGCCAGCCTGCAGGGAGCAGCAAGGATTGCACATGATTGTGTGTGTGTGTGTGTGTGTGTGTGTGTGCCGTCTACGGGGTCACACAGAGTCGGACACTACTGACGTGACTTAGCAGCAGCAGCAGCGTGTGCCATATCTGCATAACTAAGCCACATTCCATAAGGGCAGCAACCAGTACTGTGACTTTAGAGGCTGACACCAACTACTGGTCACCGACACCTGAGGCCATTTAACCCTTGGAAAGTGGCTTTATCTACTTAGGTGCTGGGTGGGAGCCTGCTGCCTACCCAGTCCCTGGGATTCCAGCTTGGGAATCCCACCCAGAGACTGCAAATTTAAAGGATTCCAGACATGGGAAGATGCCATCTGAAAGGAGATAAAATGATTTTTTTTTAAGTCTTATAAGAGAAAAAAATAATATTTCATTAAATAAAGTTCCTTTTTTGAAAGTATAAAATTATATGAATTTCAGGCTGGCCCAGGAAATCCAAAATGCATCTTCCTTAAATCACAACGCACAGATGTTAGATAGTGACTGTGCTCCCAAAGGCCCTCTGCCCCAGGTGAGGGCCTGAGGGTCATGCTCAGGCCTTGTGGGTGCCCCTGGCTGAAACACCCTTGGGAGATGGCAGCTCCTGTGCAGGTATAGGGGAACCCAGGCTGAGGGGCCAGGCAGGCTCAAGGTTGGAACTCTGGCTCTGCCACTTAAGAATATGTCTCTGAGGCTCAGGCACGTCATTTTAAATTCGAGCTAGGTACCCCATCCAAGTAGAGCTGTTGTAAAGATTAAAGGAGAAACGGCAGGTCCACCAGAAATACTGGACAAATGGAAGGAATCTAGTTGCCCCAAACTGCTGGGTGGTTCTTGGCCTCATTAGCAGTTGCCTCGGTGGCCCTCCATGTTTCCAAGTGGGTGGCTGCCTGCTGGTAGGCTTGCCAGATTGGAAGGCATGCACCTGGTCCCAGACACTCCTGGTTCCAGTTGGAGGGGGCCCCTCTAGGGTGCCAGCCATGGCTGAGCCCCCATACCCTTGTGCAGAGCACTGTGACCAAACTCCTCTCCACATAGCTATCTCTGGAGGATGCAGAGACTAAATCGATTACAGTATTTTCTGAGTCTAAGTAGGGAATGTACTTCTTCTTCCACTAGAGTGGGAGGCATAATGGTGCCCCTGCCGGAAGGACCCCAGGGACTGTGGTCACCCCAGCACTGGCAAGGTCAGAAGGAAACCGTGTTCTTTGGGATCACTGTTTGGGGGCATTTAACAATATTTTAAATGTGGCATATGCAAAAAATTTTTCTATTCCTCATACTCTGCATATCCTGCCAACGAGGGAAATATTTGCTCTTCTTATGGATGTCCCAGTTTGTATGTGATGGACTTTTATCTCCTTGGAAACACTTCCAGGACTTTCAGCGACTTCAACCAAATATCTCTCTTCAGAACAGAATTTCCGTGAAACCAAGTGTTTGTTTCCTTCTCCTGCATTTGGGGACAGCGGCAGAGGTGGTGGCGGGTGGCTGGGAAGGGGCGGCCCGTGCTATCAGTCAGTCCCTCGCCTCTGCACCCGCAGCTCTTCGACCGGGAGCTGTGCATCCAGCAGCTGCGCTACTCGGGGATGATGGAGACCGTGCACATCCGCAAATCCGGCTTCCCCATCCGCTACTCGTTCGAGGAGTTCTCACAGAGGTTCCGCGTCCTGCTGCCCAGTGCCGTGCGCAAGGAGGTTTGTGTCCCCGCAGCCTGGCCAGAGGCCCCAAGACGCGGCGTGCGCATCCTGAAAACCCAGGCGCCTCTGGGAGCCCCCACCCTCCCAGTTCCAAGAGGGCTCAGGGCCCCTTCTTGATGCCCAGGGGCCGAAGCTTTGAAATGACCCCTGTTCCTGCTTCCCTTCTCTGGAGGAGGTTAGCGGCTGAATATGTTGCTTCTAGGAGCAACCAAAGTTTAAAGTAAATACCCGCTTTTAGGGCAGAATGTCACTGGTGATGTGTGGCCAGGGAGCAGGATGTCCGTCCTATCCTTCCCCCAAACACTCAGCCATCCTAAAGTTTGGACTGCCTGCATCCAAGGGCCACACTGAGACCCCACGCCCTTGGAAGCATTGTGGTCTCGTAATCCTCTGGACCCTACCCTTGATCCAGGGTGCCGGGTGCTTGTGCCCTGGCCCAGCAGCCCCTAACGGTGACCCCTGTGGGGGCAGAAAGACCCCGATCCCTAAGAAGCCCCTGAGGAGGGACCTTAGCCTCCTGCGTGACTCCGCCGAGCCACTCCTGTTTCCTCCTGGCAGCTCCGGAGCAAGTTTCGCCAAATGACCCTGTGCATCGCCGAAAGGTGGCTGGGGACAGGTAAAGAATGGAAGATGGGAAAGACCAAGATCTTCCTGAAGGTGAGAGCCTGAAGCCTGTGTGGCTGGCCTGGTGCTCGTGGGTGCCTGCCCCATGCCTAGCCCCTGCCCTCAAGGAGCCCTGGTCGTAGAAAGCCATGCTAGGGGAAAGGGAGGCGGGCAGTCACCGAAAGGGCCCCGCCCAGCCTGCGAAAGCCCGGGCGGCTTTTTAGGAGAGCACGCGTAGGACAAGACGTAAGGAGACAGAGGGGCTGCCTACAAGCTACCGAGCAAGAGCAAAAAGGACCTGAGGGATGTCTTCCACTGTTCCCCCAGCGCCCCCACCGCCCCCCCAGCAGTCTTTGCTGCGGGAGCCCCAGCCGTAGCGAAGTCTGCAGTCAGTCCCGGGGAAGCCCCGCCCTTGCCTCCCCGAGGAGGCGGAGCTTCAGGGAAGGCGGCAGTGTGGACCCTGCCCTTTGACAGCTCATCCTTGGCAGGGTCCGGCAGGCGGGACCACTTCCTACCTCCTACCTCCCAGCTCGCTCTCCATCAACTCACAGGGAGGCCCAAGGTCACAGCCGAGGCAGCCTCCAGCCCCCGAGGCTGGCCTTCGGGCCCTGCAGGATTTTGAGTTGGGTCTAAGGGAGAGAGTGTCAGTGTTTCCTAGCCTCACACACCTTGGGTAGGTCAGCAGGATGCAGAGGCGGAACAAGAGAAGATCAGGGCCAGAATCAGGGCTCTGCCAGCCCACCTGGCACCACACCCCGTCGTCCCCACTGCCCTTCACTGAGGTTTCCACTCTCTCCTCTTACCCCATGGAGCCTGCCCACCAATCCTTGTCTGTCCTCCCAGCCCCAGCTCTCCAGTGGGCCTCTTGTCATCCATCATTAGTTAGGCTAGAGCTGGGACTGTGGGGCTTAAAAAGGAAAGAAGCAGAGGGGCTTCAGACTCCACTGGGGCAGCTGACTCCACAGAGGGAAGAGGTCTGGGGAATCCCAGGGTGCTACCCGGTAGGGTGGAGTTTAGAGCAGGGGTCCCCAACCTCTGGAATCTAATGCTTGATGATCTGAGGTGGAGATGATGTAATAATAATAATAATAGAAATAAAGTGCACAATAAATATAATGCACTTGAATCATCCCCAAACCCCTCAGTCCATGAAAAACCCAGTCCATGAAAAAATTGTCTTTTCCATGAAACCAGTCCCTGGTGCCAAAAAGGTTGGGAACCACTGGTTTGGAGGGTAGGGTCAGCATGAGTTCATGGCAGGAGGTGAGGAGACTGCCTGCCCCTCCGTTCCTCCTTCTCCCTGGCTGCTCCATGAAGCCACAGCCAGGAGTCTAGTCCATCTCTGTGTCCCCGGTACCCACACACACACAAAGGGTCCCAGTACTTACTTGCTGTGAGACTGATGAAGGCAGGAAGAGCCGCCAAGCCCATGGCTTCTGCTTGTCACTTGCCAAAGGCCCATGCTGCTCTCTGCTCTGCAAAGACTGTCCCTTCCTTCTGGACCTGGGATCCAGGGGGAGCATCATGGGGGCCTGGGAATGTCACCACTCCGGGATGAATACAATCCATCACCTCACCCTGTGAATTCTCAGCAAAGGCCGGGGAAGCATGTTAATATTGAAACAAGCATGCGTCTGTATTACAGCTGAATGCGTGTTTCACGTGATTTTTAGGAAATAAAATACAGCTTCGGGGACAGTTTTTGCCCCCCTCTTGGGTTCTCCAGAGCAGAAATGAAAATTTCCAGATTGAATTAACAAGAAGAAAGAGCTAAAATGGGAAGTTCTTGGCTTGAGGGGCTAGGCTGCGGCTCTGGGCTCGGAGCCAGATGTGGCAACTTAAGAGCAGGTCTTTCAACCCCTGCCTGCTTCTCCCGGGAGGAGTCTAAGAGTTCCTGGCTTCTGGAGACAGAGCCCTGGCTGCAGGTAGGGGCTTGGGGGTGAGGCAGGGCAGTTATGTGATGAGAACTCTTCTGTTCCAGGAAAACCAGGACACCCTGTTGGAGGTACAGAGGAGCCAGGCCCTGGACGAGGCTGCCATCAGAATCCAGAGAGTCCTGCGGGGCTACAAACACAGGTGCAGGCCCTGCCCCAAGCCCCTCCCCACCCCCAGATCCACACGCCCTGTCCCCCGGGCAGGCCTGTCCCCCTTAAACCAGGGTCACATGTTCCCTCTGGCCTCTCTCCAGGCGTGACTGAGGCAGAGGAGCTTTTGCAAGCTGCTGACCAGGGACACTGCCGTCTGTGTTGGCAGAGAATTTCTAACACTTTCTTAACTACCGGACCACCAGGGAAGCCCCTCCCCACCCCCAGATCCACACGCCCTGTCCCCCGGGCAGGCCTGTCCCCCTTAAACCAGGGTCACATGTTCCCTCTGGCCTCTCTCCAGGCGTGACTGAGGCAGAGGAGCTTTTGCAAGCTGCTGACCAGGGACACTGCCGTCTGTGTTGGCAGAGAATTTCTAACACGCAATTTGAATGTTTAGGGATGAAGGCAGAATCTACCAGTGTGATCTTGACTGTGTTTGGATTCTCCTTCAGTTATCTTAGAAAACATATGGATTTGGGTTTATGAGGTGGTGGGTTTTGGAGGGAAGAAAAGAACCATCTTTGACTCAGTTCCCTGGTCAGTAAATAGGTAACATGTGAATTTCACCCCAGGTTCAGCAAATCAGCCATGTTACTGCGTCCCTTACCCTCACCATGTCCAGTGAAAGTTGCTCAGTTGTGTCCCACTCTTTGTGACCCCATGGACTATACAGTCCATGCAATTCTCCAGGCCAGAGTACTGGAGTGGGTAGCTGTTCCGTTCTCCAAGGGACCTTCCCAACCCAGGGATCCAAGCCAGGTCTCCCACATCGCAGGCGGATTCTTTACCAGCTGAGCCATGAGGGAAGATCAAGAATCCTGGAGTGGGGAGCCTATCCTCTCTCCAGGGGACCCTCACCATGTTCAGAGGACTCTGCAGATACCATGATGGTGCTCCCTGCTGTCCCACCAGCCTGTTACCAACCACAGGAAGGCCTGGAAACCCAGACAGGACGAAACAGGAGAAAGTGGCTCAGGGCACCTGTAAGAAGGGTCATGAGGCAGGGCAGTGTGGCTCGGAAAGCCATACAGGTGCAGGAGCCCCAGTGGTCTCCAGTGACATCGTGGGGGATGGACTCATTACTGCCCATCAAGGATGACTTCCTGCTCAGCCTTTCCCGGCACAATACAGGTGACGGTGGAAATCTAGGCTTTCCATTGGGCATTTTCTGGTGTAACTGCGGGTGAGAATCACAGTTGTTTAAATGGTGTTTCACTGCAGTAGGCTGATTATCATCTAAAAGTTTTGTGTCTTGCTAAACTGTCCCTTTTCTGGTCTTTTTACTGGAGAGAGAAGGCTTTTCTTGGGGTGTTTTGGTCTGTTCCCATTGTCGTTTCTGGATTTTCTACTTCTTTAGCTCCTAGCCTGGGGTTCATGAGACAAAAACAACCTCAGAGAAGTTACCACTGTCTGAGAGCCTTAGCTTGTCTTCCTTCTCACCCTCCATCTTTCAGGGTCTTCTTCATATTTGTTTTATGTGTAATGTCTAAGGGCTTTTAGTCATAGTGAGCAGGAGAGGTACGGAAAAGTATATTTACTCCATCTACCCAGAAGTGATCACTATTGATAATTGCAGTGTTATTGCTGTTCTGGCCAATGCAATTAGACAAGAACTTTTTTTAAAAGATAGAAATAGAAATCAGGGTTTTCAGCTTCAATGCTATTGACATTTATTTTATTTGCCTACTCATTTTTGGCTGTGCTGGATCTTCATTGCTACACACACACTTTCTCTAGTTGCGGTGAGCAGGGGCTACTCTCTGATCGCAGTGAACGGGCTTCTCATTGCGCTGGCTTCTCTTGCTGTGGAACGCAGGCTCTAGGGTGCGTGAGCTTCAATAGCTGTGGTTTGCCGGCTCCAGAACACAGCCTCAGCCATTGTGGCACATGGGCATAGCTGTCCCTCAGCACGTGGAATCTTCCCAGACCAGGAATTGGGTTGATGTCCCCTATATTGCAAGGTGGATTCTCAACCCCTGGAACCCCAGGGAAGTCCCACTATTGACATTCTGCTTGGATAACTTTTTGTTATAGAGGGCTATCCTGGGCATTGTGGGGTGTTTAGCAGCATCTAAACTCTACTTACTAAGATGCCAGTAGCATCCTCCTCCACAACGCCCCAGTCATGGCAACCAAAAATGTGTCTAGACATTGCCAAATGTGCCTGGGGAGCAGAATCACCCCCAGCTGAGGACCCCCGGTACATTGGAAAAGAGACAAAATTTTCTTTAGACTATTCGGTCGTTGACTTTGGCCTTATATTAGAATCATCATGTAAGTGTGTGTGTACATGCATTAAAAATATTATATGGGCAGACATATATTCTTTGCCCATCAACAAAGATTCTGACTTAATTGGACTGGGTGGCACCCAGACATCAATAAATATTGAAGTTCTCCAGAAGATGTTTTCTTTTTTTGTTTGTTTTTGTCTACCAGTTTTATTAAGGGATAATTAACATACAATACCATATAAGTTTAAGGTGTACCACATAAAGGGAGGCCTGGAGTGCTGCAGTCCATGGGGTCGCAAAGAGTCAGACGTGAGTGAGCAACTGAACAACAACATAATGATTGATTTGACTTATATCCTGAAACGATTACCCCAGTAAGATTGTTGCCGTTTAGTTGCTAAATCACGCCCAACTCTTTTACAACCCCATGGACTGCCGTGTTCCTCTGTCTATGAGATTTCCCAGGCAAGAATCCTGGAGTGGGTTGCCATTTACTTCTCCAGGGGATCTTTCCAACCCAGAGACTGAACCCACATCTCCTGCATTGGCAGGCAGATTCTTTACCACTGGGCCACCAGAGTTACTATTATATCCATCTTCTCATATAGATACAAAAACAAAAGAACTTTTTTTTTTCCTTTTGACGAGAATCCTTTGGGTTTGCTCTAACAGCTCTCATATGTTCCTTAGAGCAGCGTTCACTCTGCTCACCGTGTGCATTTCATCCCCAGCACTTAGTTATAACTGGAAGTTTGCACATTTTGATCACATTCATCTAAATTCCCCCTGCCCCTGCTCCCCGAGGGTGATTTTTAATATGATCAAAATCTCCTGTTTTAAACCTAAGAAAATACCCTGAAAAATTATTAGAAGTGATAAGAAAACTCAGTTAAGTGTGGGAAGAAAGGTACAACCATATGCACCTCTGACTCTCTAGAAGCCAGGTTTCAGACCATCCCTCCATTTTCAGCCCACTTCCCTCTCTGTTGGGGGAAGGCCTGGCAACCCACTGCAGTATTCTTGCCTGGAGGAAACCATGGAGAGAGCAGGCTGGCAGGCTCCAGTCCACAGGGTGGCACAGAGTCGGACACGACTGAAGTGACTTAGCAGTAGCACTTCCTCCCTGTGGAGGGAGCAGATAGATGGCACTTGCCAGGCTGCGAACGCCTGGGTGCTGCCCTCTGGTTTGACCTGTCCACAGAGAGGAGCTCTAGTACTAAGATTTCTGACCTGATTTCAGTAGCCTCCTGGGCTAGTGGCCAGAGGAGGGGGCAAGGAATAAACAGTTGGAAACCAGTTTTATACCTTCATAGATCTTTGGGGTTAATGAAGAAATTATTCCTCCTCATTCTAAAAACTGGACTGTCCTCGGGAATTCCTTGGCAGTCCAGGGGTTAGAGCTCCACACTGCCACTGCAGGGGGCACAGGTTTGATCCCTAGTCAGAGAACTAAGATCTCACGTGTTGCTTAGCATGGCAAAAATAAATAAATAAAAGATATAAGATAGATTTAATAAATAAATAACAGAAACTAGACTGTCCTCACTCACAGATTTATTTGTTGGCAGTAGATTTTTTTTTTTATTTGTTGGCAGTAGATTGTTTATATTTGTTGGCAGTAGATTTGTTCCTAAACTTTCAGCCTATAAAGTCTTCTGGAAAAGAAATACCATGTGTATTCATTTTTACCTGAATTTTGTTTTCTCTCTTCCCTTCAAAATCAGTCCCTTCCCCATCCCCTGCCCCCAAGGCTTTTAAAATGCCTGTGGTTGTTACCACTGACTTGCATTTCCCCTTCTAGGAAGGAGTTCCTAAGGCAGAGGTGGGCAGCTGTGACCCTCCAGGCCTGGTGGAGAGGCCGGTACAGCCAGCGGAACTTCAAGCTGGTAAGAGAACTCCTGTGGGAGGTGGAACCTGCAGGGGCAGGGGACACCTGTCTGGTTAGAAACCAACATCAACATTTGTCTGTGAGTGTGAGACATTTGTTTATGAATGTGCACGCTGGGGCAAGGAGCATCGCCAGTCACACACCTCAGCACCCCACACTCTTAGCAGTGTCAGGCCGCACGTTTGCGAGCTTCAAGTGTCCTCCTGCAGGATCTGAGGCATCTCCAGAGCTAGAAAGAGATGTCCTGCTCTGAAATGAGATGGTGGCTATTCCCCCCCTCCCTCAACCCCCAATTTGCAGGCAGCAATAGAAGTTAATGGATTGATTATTCTCTGTTTCAAACACTTCTTTCAAATTTTTTCCTTGACCACAGGCACTGCTAATGAGTGTCTGCTAAGCGAACAAACAGAGGCACCTTTAACAAGCCTGCTGGGCCTCCTTGACTGCTTGCCTAGGTTATGGCCATGACTGTGGCTGGAACACGCAGATGGAAAGGCTACATGGGGCCTGTTGCTCTATGGGCATCATTTTATTTATTATTAAACCGACACTATATGTCATGGATCTGAGACATAAAGAAATTAAGTCACTTTCCCAAGAGCATGCAGTGAGTAAGCTGCAGAGCTGGAGCTGAGATGCAGGTCTGTGCGACTTGATGGTTGTAAAATGAAGCACACAGACAGCACGCACCAGGGTTGGTCTTTGAAAAGCCAATAGAGGTCGGCCCAGAGGCTCGGAGATCTCTGTGGCCCAGAGAGTGTTTGCAGCATAGAAGCGGGTACTCATAGTTTATTATTTCCTCTTTATTTTCAAGTGAGGGAGTTGCTTGATGGAGCAGGCCAGAGGCCTCCGCCAGGTCACAGCCCCACACGAGCTGACTGTACTTGGCTGCAGGTGTGAAAAGCAGGACCTCTGCAACCCTGCCGCCCACATGACTTCCAGCCCAGTTCTCTGTCACTAGGCATCAGAAGGGAGAAGGCGATGGCACCCCACTCCAGCACTCTTATCTGGAGAATCCCAGGGGCGGGGGAGCCTGGTGGGCTGCAGTCCATAGGGTCGCGAAGAGTCGGACACGACTGAAGTGACTTAGCAGCAGCAGCAGCCGTCAGAAGGCCATTCTATCATTTATGCCATGTAAAAGTACTTCTTTAGCACCAGTTTCATGCCAGGCTCTAACAGCTTTACAAGCATAAGTCACTTAATCTGCTTGTGCTCACAGGTGTGCAAAACTTTAGCACCAGCACTTTGCCAAAAAGCATGTAACTGTAATGCTAATTTGCGAGAACACCTTGCCTCTCGCTCTCTGTCCCCTCGGGAAGCCTTTCTCTGCTCTGTGCCCTGCCAGTCCCAGGCCCCTCTGAAGGTGTACACCCTTCTTGCCTCCACAGATCCTCCTGGGTTTTGAGCGTCTGCAGGCCATTGCCCGGAGCCATCTGCTGGCAAAGCAGTACCAGGCCCTGCGGCAGAGGATGGTCAAGCTGCAGGCCCTCTGCAGGGGCTACCTGGTGCGCCAGCAAGTCCAGGCCAAGAGAAGGGCTGTGGTGGTCATCCAGGCGCATGCTAGGGGCATGGCTGCTCGACGGAACTTCCGGCAGCAGAAAGCCAATGTAGGTGGTCACTGCCCTCTTGGGCAGGTGGGGATGGCTGGGCCCAGATGAGGGAGGGCAGGCAGAAGGAGTGGGCAGCAACATAAGACCATCATCAGACATTCCTGACCCCCTCTGGGTCCAAAGTTATTACTGTAGTAGGCACACCCAGCTCACACCTTGGGTGCTGAGGATGCAGCATGGGAGATGGATTATCTCCATCTTATACCTGGAATCTGGAACTCAAGTTCTCTGGTCCTCTTCCTTTATCTTTGGGGATGATCTCTCAGCAGCACTGATCAGTCCCCAGGAAGGCTCAGGAAACCAGGGTCAGCTGAGCTATGGGAGGCCACAGTTCCATGGAGGAGGGTGGAGGTGCCTGGTTCCTGGGCAGGTCTGATAGCTTAGGGCAGAGAAATACCAAGAGTAGCCTTCAAGAGAGTCTGGGCAGGAGAGACGGGAGGGCAGGGGGCAAACAAATGTCACTGAGATGTGTATCCCTGCATTGTGAAATTTCACCCCTGGGCGGTCCCATTCCCTCCATCCGGAGAGGACCCAAGACTCAATCTCACTCCTCAGAACTCACTCATTGGCAATGGTGATAAAGAAGGGGGCTAGGGTGAAATTCTCTCCTGCTCCATAGATAATACGAGTCCCCTGAGCACAGTACCGGTGCAGTGGCCAGAGCGAGAAAGAGTGCAGAGCCTCAGACACATCAGCAGATGCTCCTACACCTACATGGCCATGGATGAACAACAGATCGGGCGGGCCAGGGCCCTCTCCCAGGGGAGCCTCTTTGCTTTTAGTGAAGGGACCATGTGGGCCTGAGTGGGTTTTGCAGCTAGGTTCTGGAAATCTGTGGGGTTTGGTGTGGTCCCATGTGGGAACAAGCAAGCATCTCCCTTCTTTACATCTTCTCAGAAACAGGAAGCCCAGGCTGGTGGATCTCCAGTCCCTCTAGCTATTGAAACTTAGGGTTTTAAAGGGAAACGTATTGATTTTGACAAATATGGCAGCAGAAGGTTTATTCAGCTTCGTGAAGGGCTTGCCGCAGCTGGACTGGTGGCAACTGTGGCCCCACGGGGTGTCTGTGCAGGTGCCTCTGGTCATCCGAGCTGAAGAGCAGACGAGCCCAAGCGCTGTGCCCAAAAGGAAGCGTAAGTCCATCTACGACACCATCACCGACACGGAGATGGTGGAGCAGGTGTTTGGCTTCCTGCCTTCCCTGACTGGTGGGCAGGATGGCCCAGCCACACCACACATTGAGGTAAGATGGGCCCTGCCAGCCCAGTGTGGGATCTTGTGGGGTGCCTGCCCAGTCCCAGCCTTCAGCCAACCTCTAGGCTTTACTGAAAAGCCACGACTTGGTTCGGGGAGTGAGTTCTGTGGTTGTGGGCGAAGATGCAGCGAAAAGAGGAGTGAAGGTCTCTGTGGTCAGCCCCTTTTAAGTTAAGCAGGTGTGTTAGCTACAAGTCTTCCTAGAGCCTTTACTGTGCAAATGTTCTTGGGCTTTCAACTGGGCTGTGTTTCCCACCTGTATTTGGCCGCAGTCACAGAGCATCTCATTGGCTGCTGCTCTGCAGAATGGGACCTGCGGGACTGGGGGTGGGGAGCAGACAGGAGGATTGAGCAGAGAGGACAGGTCCAGGGCTGTCCAGCGCTGTTGACTCTCACTGCATCCCTCCAGGAGCTCATGCCCGCTTGCCCAAGCTCCACTCACCCACAAACCGTCTGTGCTGTGGGGGCAGCTGGGCACACCTCCCCCAGAAGGGCACCTAAGGGAGGCAGGCAGGAGGCAGCAGGGAGTGGGGGTGTCTGGGAAGTCGAGGTCTACAGGCAGAGGAGGCAGCAAGGAGTGGGGGTGTCTGGGGAGCCGAGGTCTACAGCCGGAGGGCTCCAAGGGCAAGCCGCCGGGTGCCTGGGCTTCTCATACCAAGGCCCACCCAGCACCTGGCAGCCCACCAGGGACGCACTGAGGGTGTGGGCGGGGGGCAGTCCCCAACACAAGGGGGAGTGGGTCATTCTGCACCCTGTCACTAACCAGGCAGGCCCTTCTTAGGGCTCCCTGGCCCCCAAGATGCGCACACTGGCAGATCACACCTGAGAGGAGAGTGGACCCTTGTCTCTGTCCCAGGATCTGAAAGAGATGACCCAGAAGCTGCCTGAGGTTGACCTAGACACGGTCCCCATGATGGAGGAGCCTGAGGATGACCTGGCCAAGTGCACCTTCCCCAAGTTCGCCGTGACCTACTTCCAGAAATCGGCCAGCCACACGCACACCCGGCGGCCCCTCCGATACCCTCTGCTCTACCACGAGGATGACACTGACTGCTCGGTGCCTGGTTCTGTGCTTTCTAGTGGCTCAGGCCTCCCGCTGGCTCCGCGGGAGCAGGAAAGGGGCAGGATGCCACGGGCTCTATGCTGCATGGAGCTGGGTTCCAAGCGGGGGCTCTGTCTCCGTTTCCCCAGGCTGCCCTGGCTGTGTGGAGCATCATCCTGCGGTTCATGGGCGACCTTCCCGAGCCAGTGCTCTTCACCAGGAACAGCCTGCATGGAGGCTCAGTGATGCGGCAGATCCACGATGCCCTGGGCAAGGACAGCAGCGCCCAGCCTCCACAGCACAGCTCACACACACTTTCTCTAGTTGCGGTGAGCAGGGGCTACTCTCTGATCGCAGTGAACGGGCTTCTCATTGCGCTGGCTTCTCTTGCTGTGGAACGCAGGCTCTAGGGTGCGTGAGCTTCAATAGCTGTGGTTTGCCGGCTCCAGAACACAGCCTCAGCCATTGTGGCACATGGGCATAGCTGTCCCTCAGCACGTGGAATCTTCCCAGACCAGGAATTGGGTTGATGTCCCCTATATTGCAAGGTGGATTCTCAACCCCTGGAACCCCAGGGAAGTCCCACTATTGACATTCTGCTTGGATAACTTTTTGTTATAGAGGGCTATCCTGGGCATTGTGGGGTGTTTAGCAGCATCTAAACTCTACTTACTAAGATGCCAGTAGCATCCTCCTCCACAACGCCCCAGTCATGGCAACCAAAAATGTGTCTAGACATTGCCAAATGTGCCTGGGGAGCAGAATCACCCCCAGCTGAGGACCCCCGGTACATTGGAAAAGAGACAAAATTTTCTTTAGACTATTCGGTCGTTGACTTTGGCCTTATATTAGAATCATCATGTAAGTGTGTGTGTACATGCATTAAAAATATTATATGGGCAGACATATATTCTTTGCCCATCAACAAAGATTCTGACTTAATTGGACTGGGTGGCACCCAGACATCAATAAATATTGAAGTTCTCCAGAAGATGTTTTCTTTTTTTGTTTGTTTTTGTCTACCAGTTTTATTAAGGGATAATTAACATACAATACCATATAAGTTTAAGGTGTACCACATAAAGGGAGGCCTGGAGTGCTGCAGTCCATGGGGTCGCAAAGAGTCAGACGTGAGTGAGCAACTGAACAACAACATAATGATTGATTTGACTTATATCCTGAAACGATTACCCCAGTAAGATTGTTGCCGTTTAGTTGCTAAATCACGCCCAACTCTTTTACAACCCCATGGACTGCCGTGTTCCTCTGTCTATGAGATTTCCCAGGCAAGAATCCTGGAGTGGGTTGCCATTTACTTCTCCAGGGGATCTTTCCAACCCAGAGACTGAACCCACATCTCCTGCATTGGCAGGCAGATTCTTTACCACTGGGCCACCAGAGTTACTATTATATCCATCTTCTCATATAGATACAAAAACAAAAGAACTTTTTTTTTTCCTTTTGACGAGAATCCTTTGGGTTTGCTCTAACAGCTCTCATATGTTCCTTAGAGCAGCGTTCACTCTGCTCACCGTGTGCATTTCATCCCCAGCACTTAGTTATAACTGGAAGTTTGCACATTTTGATCACATTCATCTAAATTCCCCCTGCCCCTGCTCCCCGAGGGTGATTTTTAATATGATCAAAATCTCCTGTTCTAAACCTAAGAAAATACCCTGAAAAATTATTAGAAGTGATAAGAACACTCAGTTAAGTGAGGGAAGAAAGGTACAACCATTTGCACCTCTGACTCTCTAGAAGCCAGGTTTCAGACCATCCCTCCATTTTCAGCCCACTTCCCTCTCTGTTGGGGGAAGGCATGGCAACCCACTGCAGTATTCTTGCCTGCAGGAAACCATGGAGAGAGCAGGCTGGCAGGCTCCAGTCCACAGGGTGGCACAGAGTCGGACACGACTGAAGTGACTTAGCAGTAGCACTTCCTCCCTGTGGAGGGAGCAGATAGATGGCACTTGCCAGGCTGCGAACGCCTGGGTGCTGCCCTCTGGTTTGACCTGTCCACAGAGAGGAGCTCTAGTACTAAGATTTCTGACCTGATTTCAGTAGCCTCCTGGGCTAGTGGCCAGAGGAGGGGGCAAGGAATAAACAGTTGGAAACCAGTTTTATACCTTCATAGATCTTTGGGGTTAATGAAGAAATTATTCCTCCTCATTCTAAAAACTGGACTGTCCTCGGGAATTCCTTGGCAGTCCAGGGGTTAGAGCTCCACACTGCCACTGCAGGGGGCACAGGTTTGATCCCTAGTCAGAGAACTAAGATCTCACGTGTTGCTTAGCATGGCAAAAATAAATAAATAAAAGATATAAGATAGATTTAATAAATAAATAACAGAAACTAGACTGTCCTCACTCACAGATTTATTTGTTGGCAGTAGATTTTTTTTTTTATTTGTTGGCAGTAGATTGTTTATATTTGTTGGCAGTAGATTTGTTCCTAAACTTTCAGCCTATAAAGTCTTCTGGAAAAGAAATACCATGTGTATTCATTTTTACCTGAATTTTGTTTTCTCTCTTCCCTTCAAAATCAGTCCCTTCCCCATCCCCTGCCCCCAAGGCTTTTAAAATGCCTGTGGTTGTTACCACTGACTTGCATTTCCCCTTCTAGGAAGGAGTTCCTAAGGCAGAGGCGGGCAGCTGTGACCCTCCAGGCCTGGTGGAGAGGCCGGTACAGCCAGCGGAACTTCAAGCTGGTAAGAGAACTCCTGTGGGAGGTGGAACCTGCAGGGGCAGGGGACACCTGTCTGGTTAGAAACCAACATCAACATTTGTCTGTGAGTGTGAGACATTTGTTTATGAATGTGCACGCTGGGGCAAGGAGCATCGCCAGTCACACACCTCAGCACCCCACACTCTTAGCAGTGTCAGGCCGCACGTTTGCGAGCTTCAAGTGTCCTCCTGCAGGATCTGAGGCATCTCCAGAGCTAGAAAGAGATGTCCTGCTCTGAAATGAGATGGTGGCTATTCCCCCCCTCCCTCAACCCCCAATTTGCAGGCAGCAATAGAAGTTAATGGATTGATTATTCTCTGTTTCAAACACTTCTTTCAAATTTTTTCCTTGACCACAGGCACTGCTAATGAGTGTCTGCTAAGCGAACAAACAGAGGCACCTTTAACAAGCCTGCTGGGCCTCCTTGACTGCTTGCCTAGGTTATGGCCATGACTGTGGCTGGAACACGCAGATGGAAAGGCTACATGGGGCCTGTTGCTCTATGGGCATCATTTTATTTATTATTAAACCGACACTATATGTCATGGATCTGAGACATAAAGAAATTAAGTCACTTTCCCAAGAGCATGCAGTGAGTAAGCTGCAGAGCTGGAGCTGAGATGCAGGTCTGTGCGACTTGATGGTTGTAAAATGAAGCACACAGACAGCACGCACCAGGGTTGGTCTTTGAAAAGCCAATAGAGGTCGGCCCAGAGGCTCGGAGATCTCTGTGGCCCAGAGAGTGTTTGCAGCATAGAAGCGGGTACTCATAGTTTATTATTTCCTCTTTATTTTCAAGTGAGGGAGTTGCTTGATGGAGCAGGCCAGAGGCCTCCGCCAGGTCACAGCCCCACACGAGCTGACTGTACTTGGCTGCAGGTGTGAAAAGCAGGACCTCTGCAACCCTGCCGCCCACATGACTTCCAGCCCAGTTCTCTGTCACTAGGCATCAGAAGGGAGAAGGCGATGGCACCCCACTCCAGCACTCTTATCTGGAGAATCCCAGGGGCGGGGGAGCCTGGTGGGCTGCAGTCCATAGGGTCGCGAAGAGTCGGACACGACTGAAGTGACTTAGCAGCAGCAGCAGCCGTCAGAAGGCCATTCTATCATTTATGCCATGTAAAAGTACTTCTTTAGCACCAGTTTCATGCCAGGCTCTAACAGCTTTACAAGCATAAGTCACTTAATCTGCTTGTGCTCACAGGTGTGCAAAACTTTAGCACCAGCACTTTGCCAAAAAGCATGTAACTGTAATGCTAATTTGCGAGAACACCTTGCCTCTCGCTCTCTGTCCCCTCGGGAAGCCTTTCTCTGCTCTGTGCCCTGCCAGTCCCAGGCCCCTCTGAAGGTGTACACCCTTCTTGCCTCCACAGATCCTCCTGGGTTTTGAGCGTCTGCAGGCCATTGCCCGGAGCCATCTGCTGGCAAAGCAGTACCAGGCCCTGCGGCAGAGGATGGTCAAGCTGCAGGCCCTCTGCAGGGGCTACCTGGTGCGCCAGCAAGTCCAGGCCAAGAGAAGGGCTGTGGTGGTCATCCAGGCGCATGCTAGGGGCATGGCTGCTCGACGGAACTTCCGGCAGCAGAAAGCCAATGTAGGTGGTCACTGCCCTCTTGGGCAGGTGGGGATGGCTGGGCCCAGATGAGGGAGGGCAGGCAGAAGGAGTGGGCAGCAACATAAGACCATCATCAGACATTCCTGACCCCCTCTGGGTCCAAAGTTATTACTGTAGTAGGCACACCCAGCTCACACCTTGGGTGCTGAGGATGCAGCATGGGAGATGGATTATCTCCATCTTATACCTGGAATCTGGAACTCAAGTTCTCTGGTCCTCTTCCTTTATCTTTGGGGATGATCTCTCAGCAGCACTGATCAGTCCCCAGGAAGGCTCAGGAAACCAGGGTCAGCTGAGCTATGGGAGGCCACAGTTCCATGGAGGAGGGTGGAGGTGCCTGGTTCCTGGGCAGGTCTGATAGCTTAGGGCAGAGAAATACCAAGAGTAGCCTTCAAGAGAGTCTGGGCAGGAGAGACGGGAGGGCAGGGGGCAAACAAATGTCACTGAGATGTGTATCCCTGCATTGTGAAATTTCACCCCTGGGCGGTCCCATTCCCTCCATCCGGAGAGGACCCAAGACTCAATCTCACTCCTCAGAACTCACTCATTGGCAATGGTGATAAAGAAGGGGGCTAGGGTGAAATTCTCTCCTGCTCCATAGATAATACGAGTCCCCTGAGCACAGTACCGGTGCAGTGGCCAGAGCGAGAAAGAGTGCAGAGCCTCAGACACATCAGCAGATGCTCCTACACCTACATGGCCATGGATGAACAACAGATCGGGCGGGCCAGGGCCCTCTCCCAGGGGAGCCTCTTTGCTTTTAGTGAAGGGACCATGTGGGCCTGAGTGGGTTTTGCAGCTAGGTTCTGGAAATCTGTGGGGTTTGGTGTGGTCCCATGTGGGAACAAGCAAGCATCTCCCTTCTTTACATCTTCTCAGAAACAGGAAGCCCAGGCTGGTGGATCTCCAGTCCCTCTAGCTATTGAAACTTAGGGTTTTAAAGGGAAACGTATTGATTTTGACAAATATGGCAGCAGAAGGTTTATTCAGCTTCGTGAAGGGCTTGCCGCAGCTGGACTGGTGGCAACTGTGGCCCCACGGGGTGTCTGTGCAGGTGCCTCTGGTCATCCGAGCTGAAGAGCAGACGAGCCCAAGCGCTGTGCCCAAAAGGAAGCGTAAGTCCATCTACGACACCATCACCGACACGGAGATGGTGGAGCAGGTGTTTGGCTTCCTGCCTTCCCTGACTGGTGGGCAGGATGGCCCAGCCACACCACACATTGAGGTAAGATGGGCCCTGCCAGCCCAGTGTGGGATCTTGTGGGGTGCCTGCCCAGTCCCAGCCTTCAGCCAATCTCTAGGCTTTACTGAAAAGCCACGACTTGGTTCGGGGAGTGAGTTCTGTGGTTGTGGGCGAAGATGCAGCGAAAAGAGGAGTGAAGGTCTCTGTGGTCAGCCCCTTTTAAGTTAAGCAGGTGTGTTAGCTACAAGTCTTCCTAGAGCCTTTACTGTGCAAATGTTCTTGGGCTTTCAACTGGGCTGTGTTTCCCACCTGTATTTGGCCGCAGTCACAGAGCATCTCATTGGCTGCTGCTCTGCAGAATGGGACCTGCGGGACTGGGGGTGGGGAGCAGACAGGATTGAGCAGAGAGGACAGGTCCAGGGCTGTCCAGCGCTGTTGACTCTCACTGCATCCCTCCAGGAGCTCATGCCCGCTTGCCCAAGCTCCACTCACCCACAAACCGGCTGTGCTGTGGGGGCAGCTGGGCACACCTCCCCCAGAAGGGCACCTAAGGGAGGCAGGCAGGAGGCAGCAGGGAGTGGGGGTGTCTGGGAAGTCGAGGTCTACAGGCAGAGGAGGCAGCAAGGAGTGGGGGTGTCTGGGGAGCCGAGGTCTACAGCCGGAGGGCTCCAAGGGCAAGCCGCCGGGTGCCTGGGGCTCTCATACCAAGGCCCACCCAGCACCTGGCAGCCCACCAGGGACGCACTGAGGGTGTGGGCGGGGGGCAGTCCCCAACACAAGGGGGAGTGGGTCATTCTGCACCCTGTCACTAACCAGGCAGGCCCTTCTTAGGGCTCCCTGGCCCCCAAGATGCGCACACTGGCAGATCACACCTGAGAGGAGAGTGGACCCTTGTCTCTGTCCCAGGATCTGAAAGAGATGACCCAGAAGCTGCCTGAGGTTGACCTAGACACGGTCCCCATGATGGAGGAGCCTGAGGATGACCTGGCCAAGTGCACCTTCCCCAAGTTCGCCGTGACCTACTTCCAGAAATCGGCCAGCCACACGCACACCCGGCGGCCCCTCCGATACCCTCTGCTCTACCACGAGGATGACACTGACTGCTCGGTGCCTGGTTCTGTGCTTTCTAGTGGCTCAGGCCTCCCGCTGGCTCCACGGGAGCAGGAAAGGGGCAGGATGCCACGGGCTCTATGCTGCATGGAGCTGGGTTCCAAGCGGGGGCTCTGTCTCCGTTTCCCCAGGCTGCCCTGGCTGTGTGGAGCATCATCCTGCGGTTCATGGGCGACCTTCCCGAGCCAGTGCTCTTCACCAGGAACAGCCTGCATGGAGGCTCAGTGATGCGGCAGATCCACGATGCCCTGGGCAAGGACAGCAGCGCCCAGCCTCCACAGCACAGCAGATCAGCACAGGTGCGCCATGCGGGCGGTGCCAAGGGGAGATGCCCTCCCAGTGTCCCCAGACCCAGGGCCTGGAGAAGCTGGACCAGAAAGGGGAGGCACAGTGTGGAGTGAGCATCGCCCACAGGACCTACGGACCCCTAGGGTTTTCAGTCTTGAATTGCACTCGGGAACTCATGAGTCAGGCATTATATCCAGGACTTTGTGAATTATACAGTCATTATTGGAGAAGGTCCTTCAGGTGCTGAACACTGGGTCTGACTTAATCAGACTTGGTACTTAGTCACTCAGCTGTGTCTGACCCCTTGAGACCCCATGGACTGTAGCCTGTCAGGTTCCTCTGTCCATGGGATTCTCCAGGTAAGAATACTGGAGTGGATAATCATCCCCTTCCCCAGGTATCTTCCCAACTCAGGGATCGAACCCAGGTCTCCTGCATTGCAGGCAGATTCTTTACTGTCTGAGCCACCAGGGAAGCCCTTCAGGATTCAAATGCATGGACCAGTAATAATAATAACAAATGTTGTTACCGACTGTCAACATGCTATATGCCAGCTGCTTCTCTTCAGTTAATTTCCAGAGGAGCCACCCCTACAAAGTAGGATTATTAACTTTATTGTAGCTAAAGAAACTGAGAAGNCCCTTCAGGATTCAAATGCATGGACCAGTAATAATAATAACAAATGTTGTTACCGACTGTCAACATGCTATATGCCAGCTGCTTCTCTTCAGTTAATTTCCAGAGGAGCCACCCCTACAAAGTAGGATTATTAACTTTATTGTAGCTAAAGAAACTGAGAAGGTAAGCGACTTGCCCCCAGATCACAGTGAATGCATGTTACACAGCTGGGCTTTGAATCCTTTCCGCTGAATTCAAAGACCTAGTTCTTTGCCCGTTTTCTACCCTGCCCTCTGATGAAAGGCTGTTACATCCATTTTTGGTCAGAAGCCCTTCCTAGGGCCTCAGTTTCATGATGTCATCTCAGTGGAATTAACCAAGAATAGTTCAAAGGAATGACCCAGCAGTGACATCACTTGGGCCACCAGCAACAGGACCCCCACAACAGCCTGTAGTTCTGACACCAGCGCCAATGCATATGGGGCTTTTCCACCAAAACTTCTCAGCACCAGCTGGGTGTCCTAAATTCAACTCAGTTTGGATACTATCTGCCTGGAGATAGTGTCCAATACCACAGATGAAGGGCCCGGTCCTTCTAGATTACCCCCACTTTAATGCAAGTCCAGATTGGTCTTTATCTGCTGACTACCTGGCTTGAATCAGACATTCTCACACCTCCTCCTTGGGTTTGATTAATTTGCGAGAGCAGCTCAGAGAATTCAGAGTAACATTTTACTTACTACCCTACTGGTTTATTATAAAGGATACAAGTCACTACAGCCAGATGGAAGAGGCAAGGTATGAAATGCACAGGGCAAGATATGAAAAAGATTAAGAAACTTGCATGCCCTCTCCAGGTACCACTTTCCCCAAATCTCCACGTGTTCACCAGCCTGGAAACTCTCTGACCTCTGTCCTTTTTGGTCTTTACAGAGGCCTCACTTCATTGATATGATCGAATAAATCACTGGCCATTGAGCCAGCTGAGCTCAGTTTCATGCCCTTCCCCCATTCCCTTGACCACTAGCCACCAGTCCCCATCCTTCAGTTCAGTCAGTTCAGTGTCTCAGTCATGACTGACTCTTTCTGACCCCATGAATCGCAGCACGCCAGGCCTCCCTGTCCAGCCCCAACTCCCGGAGCTTACTCAAACTCATATCCATTGAGTCAGTGATGCCATCCAACCATCTCAACCTCTGTTGTCCCCTGCTCTTCCTGCCCTCAATCTTTCCCAGCATCAGGGTCTTTTCAAATGAGTCAGTTCTTCGCATCAGATGGCCAAAGTATTGGAGTTTCAGCTTCAGCATCAGTCCTTCCAGTGAACACCCAGGACTGATCTCCTTTAGAATGGCCTAGTTGGATCTCCTTGCAGTCCAAGGGACTCTCAAGAGTCTTCTCCAACACCACAGATCAGAAGCATCAATTCTACAGTGCTCAGCTTTCTTCACCGTCCAACTCTCACATCCATACATGACCACTGGAAAAACCAAAGCTTTGCCTCCATCCTTAGGTGCTTTCTAAAAGTCACCTCATTAACATAAAAAGACATCTTTATCACAGGCGATTCCAAGGGTTTTAGGAGTTCTGTGCCAGCAATGGAGACAAAGACCAAGGATCTGTTTCTTAGTATAAACTGAAATATCACAGGACTCCAAACATCAGGTGCTCAGATAGCAGAGCACCTGCGCAGACATCTAAGCGGGTCTAAGCGGGTCTGCAGCCTAGTGTCACATGGTCAAACCTGGTCCAGAGGTTGCATGGAAGTTACCCAAGCTCAAGCCCTGACTCCCTGGCCTCTGGAGACGTGGACTCTGCCTAGTGTAATGTCATCCGTTGCTGTGCAGCAAATGAGCCCCTAAGCGTCATGGTGTGAGACAGCCCACGTGCGTTATCTCAGTTTTTGAGGATCAGGAGTGGCTTAGTTCGTTAGTTTGGGCTCCAGGTCTCTAACGAAGTTGCAGCCAAACTGTCATTTAAAGCTTGACCGGGGCCACAAGATCTGCCTCCGAATGGCTCCCGCAAACAGCTGCTGGTGGGAGACCTCTGCTCTGGCCCACCCTGGCCTCTCCACCGGGCTGCCTGAGTTTTCTCACAATTTGCTTCCTCCATGACGAGTGACTTAAGAGAGAAAGCAGGAAGGAGGCTTCATTGCCTGCGTGCCATCATGGGTGAGAGTGTCAGGAAGCAAGGGTCCCTGAGGGTCACCTTGGAGGCTGGCCCTCGCTCAGGAAGGGGACATGGAGAGGTGGTTGAGCCACCGGCACCTCGGGAAGGTGAGCACAGAGACAGATCTCCAGTGTGTGTGCCCTCAAGGAGGGGCAGGGGGCTTAGTGAGCCCTGCCCACCCTCACTCTCCAGCTAATGTATTTTCAATTTGGTCCCTGTGTGGCAAACCAGTTTTAGCCCAGCTGGAAGCCACTGCCCACTTCCCAGGTGGCACTAGTGGCAAAGAATCTGCCTGCCAGTGCAGGAGATGCAAGAGGCACGGGTTCGACCCCTGGGTGGAGAAGATCCCCTAGAGAGGAAATGACACCCCCTCCAGTATTCTTGCCTGGAAAATTCCATGAACAGACAGGCTTGGATATAGTCCATGGGACGGCAAAGAGCTGGACACAGCTGAGCAACTGAGCACACAGCACATACACACAGAAGCCCGTGCCCAGCCCCAGACCTGGCTCATCCCAGCCCAAGCCCAGTCCCACTCTGAGCTCTGATTTTGGCAGCAACTTCTCATGACACCATCAGGACAGGCTGTGACCCCCGCCTACGGAGACCATCGGATCCTGACGGCTGGGAGTGGGTCCGGGCCCCAAAGTCTAGTCTTCTGAGTCCCTAGCAAAACTCTGACCTTGCAGCGGGCTGAGTGTGTTCCGGTTCATCCACCACATTGTCACAGAGAATGACTGTAGCCTGTGGCTGTCCAGGGTGCCTGGGTTCAGACCCAGCCCACTCGGCTGGTGAGAGGTCCAGACTTGGGAATCAGAGCAGTGCTGAGCCCTCCCGGAGGACTGATGTCTGGCCGAGAGGCTTTTGTCCAGTTTCTCGCACTCTCTCGCCTGTTTCTCCGCCCAGCAGTGAGGATGGCGGCGCACACCTGTCAGTGTGGCACGGCTTGGTGGAGATGAGGGAGTGCACACTGCTTTATGAGTCAGGCGGGGAAAAGGCTCGAGAGCCAGAGATGAGCCCCAGCCAGGCAGGTCTTGGGTTAGATTTGGAGGTGCTGCCCAGGCTTCACCTTCCCTCAGGAGCCGTCTCCCTCCACAGAGGCTCAGCCGCAGGGACAGAGGGACCAAGGGCATCTCCTCCATGAAGCTGAAGCGGTCCTCCTGGGTTACAGGCCAGGTAAGCCCAGAGCCAGGGGACCCAGGCTTGCTCCCAGCTCTGCTGCCCACTGGCTGGCCAGCTGCAGCGTTCCAGGCTTTCACCCAGTTTCCTTCTTTGCAAATGGAAGCGATCTTGGTCGTCCTGATGGCTACCTTTGGGTTTCAAGGTGGCCAGCCAGCTGAATAGTGGAGAAGAGGCATTTGAAGAGGACAGCCCCCTCTCAGACCGACCCATGTCCAACCTGGAGAAGGTGCAGTTCATTGTGGGCTACGCCATCTTGCGTCCCGGCCTCAGGTCAGTCCCCACCCCCAGCACGCCCCCTGAGAACACAGCCCCTCACTAGCTCTCAGCGCTGGGCCCCATCCCTAACCTGCTCCCACCCTGGGGCCTGCAGGCTGGCTCTCAGGACAGCAGATGGTACAACTACCAGGGGCTCTCTAATGCTCTGCATTAAAACCCCTGGTAAAACCCAATTTTAGGAAGACAAACTCATCATGGGTGGTTGATTCATCTTATAACCAGCTTTACTGCAAGACCCTGTAAATGGGCAAGTTCCTCATTTGTTCTATGTGTTTTGTTTATATACAATTTGCTTTACAGAAATTGTGTTTTTATGCAAATTTTAAGAACTATGTATACTGCTTACAAGGACAGACTACTGTATTTCAGGGGTTCACGTATTTTAAGTATTATTAATATTTTTAACCAAATTCAAGGAAGTTGAGTCATTATTTTTTTCAAATGTTTTTTCTACTTCACTCTCCCTCTCTTTTCCTTTGAACTCTAATTAAATCTGTGGAAGACTTTTATATTGTCTGTCGCATCCCTAAGGGTCTGTTCATCTGTGTTTTCTTTTTTCCCCTTCTGTTCTTTAGGTTAGATATTTTCTATTAATCTGTCTTCATATTAACTGACTTTTCTTTTGTCTTCCCCAGTCTGCTGTTATACCCATCCAATATCTTTTAAAATTTCAAATATTATATTTTTCAATTCTGGAGTTTGCACTTGACTTTTAAAAAAAAAATAGTTTCTGTTTTGCCAAGATTTCTTGTTTGTTCATTCACTACGAGCATAACGTCTTTTATATCTTTGATCATAGTCATGGTAATTTTAAAACCTTTCCTGATAAATCAATATTTGGTTCATCTTGGGGTCAGTTTCCATTGACTGCCTTTTCTCTTGAGAATAATGTTTTCCTATCTCCTCCTATGTCTGATACTTGACTATTATTTTCGCAGTAGCCTAGTACTTTTGGGTTGTTATCCTAGACATTTGGGGATGATATGTTTGAAGACTCTGGAATCTGTTACCTTCCTTCAGAGACTTTTCATTTTGGGAGGCAATTAGTTTGGTTGGATTCAAACTCTGTCTCCCTGTGGTAAGCAGCAGCTGGCATCCCTGTGCAGCTATTTTAGCCTTTGCTACACTGCCTGGAGCCTGCCTCAGACATGTGTAGATCAGGGCTGAGCCAGAGATTTAGGAAGATTTTATATACAAAATATAGGGCTCCTCGCCTCCCCCAGAGCCAGCCCCCAGCCTGGCCTCCCAGCGCTCTGTGTCTTTCAGGGACGAAATTTACTGCCAGATCTGCAAGCAGCTCTCAGAGAACTACAGAACAAGCAGCCTGGCCCGGGGCTGGGTCCTGCTCGGCCTGTGCCTGGGCTGCTTCCCGCCCTCGGAGAGGTTCCTCAAGGTGGGGAGGGGCAGGGGCAGGAGCTGAGGGCGGGGGCAGCGTGGGTGGGCCCAGGGCCCTGCAGCAGATGGAGAAACCCCGGCCCATGGCCTGGTTCTCCTGCGGCCAGGATGGGCAGCAGTGCCTGGCTTTCTTTGGGCCTCAGTTTCACGTCTATAAAAGAGGATGCTCCTCCGGCCCCTAATCAGGATCTGCAGGGCCATCTCGTCTGGGCTCCATCACCAAAAGACAGGGAGGTGGTGGGTGAAATGGGCATTGAAAAGACAAAAGTGTTTGAGGAATCGGTACCAACGAGAGGCTGGATGCAGCATCTCCCTCTAGGCCTAAGAACTAACAAGAGAGGTGTCTCCAAGTGTTGGAGGCCCCAGGCTTCGCTACTCTAATACACCTTTTGGTTCTGAATATAAAAGTAATATGTAGGGGGGACTTCCCTGGTGATCCAGTAGTTAGGAGTCTGCTCTTTCACTGCAGGGAGCACAGTGGTTCAATCTCTGGTTGAGGAACTAAGATCCCACATGCCCTGCAGCCAAGAGGGAGAAAAAAGTAATGTGTAGGAAATGTAAAAAGTCTAAATAGAAGATAAAAGTCGTCCTCACACCCAGAGGCAACTTGCATTAGTTTCTGACCTTTTGTGGTGTAAGAGAGTTGTACTTGTGATCACACAAAAAACAATCTCACTATCTCTCATGCCTCCAGGGACAGCAGGAAGTCTGATCATCTGCCCTGGAGCAGACTTGACACCAGTAAATCCTCCCAGGCTGCATCTTCTCAAAGAATCTCTCTCAGAGACAAAAAGCTTTTCAACACCTTCTTTCAACATCTCATCAAACATATTTTGAACATCGCTCTCCTACAGCTTTCACTTATGAGCGTCTTCTCATGTCATAAACTGTCCCCACATGGCAGTGCTAATCCCATTTCTTAGTGTTCCTAATGCATATTTCACTGTTTTATGGACATTTAGGATCTATCTTTCAATTGCTCATCACCACAAACACCACTATGATTAAAAACTACATATCTGCCTTTACCAAATTATTTTTACCTTGACCAAATTAGGTCAAAGAGTGAACACATTTTAAAATCATGTACTATTTAAAACATATTGACAAATGGCTTCTCAGAAATGTTGTGTAACTGATACTCCTCATAGTGTGACAACCCCATGTTAATGCACCTTTGCCACCACTATTATCATTTTAGCTTTTTTCCAGTTTTACTGAGATATTATTGACATATAACATTGTTCAAATGTAGGGTATACAACATTGTGATTTTATATAGGTGTATATTGTAAAATGATTCCCAAGTAATACATCCATCATCCATAATTACAGTTAGTATCATAGTTCCTAGAATGTGGACAGTGAGTAGAAAGTGGCCTCCATTCTAAGTATCTTCGTGCCTTTCCCTTCCTCATCCACCAGTACCTGTTGAACTTCATTGGTCAAGGACCAGTAGGCTATGGGCCCTTCTGTGCTGAGCGCCTGAGACGCACCTGTGCCAATGGGGTGCGCACAGAGCCCCCCTCGTGGCTGGAGCTGCAGGTAGGGGCTGGAGGGGATGGGAGGCAGCCAGTGTGGGGTGGTGGCAGCCCCTGTGACTCCTCCAGCACAGCTCATGGGGCTGCCAACAGGAAGTATGTGCTCTGGGCCCCTCCCTGCTCTTCTGGGCCAGTGGTCCCTGGGAGCCCCAGCTGGGGCTCAGCCTCCCCAGGCCCAGTCCAGGCTTCAAAAGTGCCACCTCCCCAACATCTAAATTGATATTCTTTGGTGGCTCAAATGGTAAAGAATCTGCTGCAATGCAGGAGACCCAGGTTCAATCCCTGGGTCGGGAAGATCCCCTGGAGAAGGGAATGGCTATCCACTCCAGTATACTTGCCTGGAGAATTTTATGGACAGAGGAGCCTGGTGGGCTATAGTCCATGGGGTTGCAAAGAGTCAGACATGACTGAGTAACTAACACTTTCTCTTTCATTTAGGGCCCTTCTAGCTGAAGGGGAAAATCAGTCTTAGTTCCTTAGTTGCATGGTGTGAGTGGCTGCTAACTGTCTAAAGCTTACCCCTCCCAAAGACACTTGCATTTTATATGGTCATGCAAGGTTGTCTGCTTAGGTGGCATTCTTGTTTGTGTTACCTGTGAGTTCTTGAAGGAGCCTCAGGAATGGTACTTCAGACACAGGTAGGGCCTGGCCCCCACTATACCCGTGGCTCCTGGAAGGTACTCATGCTCTGTGCCCTGTGGTGCCCTATACCAGGACACAGAGAGCACCTCCCACCACACCCTGTCCTGTGCTTGCTCTGCCACCAACATCCACAGGACTTCCCTCCTCCACCTCATCTACCTGCTCTGCCCAGAAGCCCTGGAGTTGAAAGTGCACTTGCTGCAGCTATGAGGCCTGAGCTCAAGCCCTGCTGCACACAGACAGTAGCAGTGGCTTCCCCTGACCCAAAGCGTTCCAGAGTCCAAGACTCAGTCTCCTAGAGCTTTTTGATTTTCTGTGATCCTGAGTCACCCAATCTCGCCAAAGCTCAGGAAACTCATGTTAAAATGGGACCTTCCAGTACAGGCTGCACCCCACGGGCACGGTGCTTAAACGCTCTTGCCTTGGCGGGTCCCTCAGTTCAGCCGCCATGTCTGCTGGCCAGGACTTTGTAAACGGCCTTGCCGAGCTGGGCGGGGCTTCAGAAGGCCACGCCCCCCAACCCGTGGGAATGCGCCCGCAGGGGCAGTAAGTTGGGAAGAGGGCCTGGGGGGCCAGCCTCCCATCGCAGTGTTCCAGGAGCTCCAGCGCAGGCGGCTGAGCTGAGGGGCCTCCTGGGCAGAGGACCTGAGTCTTCGTCCGTCCCCAGGCTGTCAAGTCCAAGAAGCACATCCCAATCCATATCAGCTTGGCGACTGGAGAGAGCCTGACGGTCATGGTGGACTCAGCCTCAACGTCTCGGGAAGTCTGCCTGCACATCGCCCACAAGCAGGGCCTCAGTGACCACCTGGGCTTTTCTCTGCAGGTCGCCGTGTACGACAAGGTACTGGCCGGGGTCCCATCCACCGCCTGCCTCCTTCACACATGCAGGGCAGCACCAGCCCTTGTATCATGCCAGCCTAGGCACCACTCATCTTCCCAGCTGCCAAGTACAGATGTGAACACAAACTCCCGCTCACAGACGTGCCGCCTAACCAGGCGGCCTGCCCCCGGCCCAGCGCTCACACACTCAGCCTAGTATCTCACACACACACCTGGAAGGTCCCCTGCTGTGCCTCCAGATGTGTATAAGAGACAGGTTATACCCATCCAATATCTTTTAAATTTTCAAATATTATATTTTTCAATTCTGGAGTTTGCACTTGACTTTTAAAAAAAAAATAGTTTCTGTTTTGCCAAGATTTCTTGTTTGTTCATTCACTACGAGCATAACGTCTTTTATATCTTTGATCATAGTCATGGTAATTTTAAAACCTTTCCTGATAAATCAATATTTGGTTCATCTTGGGGTCAGTTTCCATTGACTGCCTTTTCTCTTGAGAATAATGTTTTCCTATCTCCTCCTATGTCTGATACTTGACTATTATTTTCGCAGTAGCCTAGTACTTTTGGGTTGTTATCCTAGACATTTGGGGATGATATGTTTGAAGACTCTGGAATCTGTTACCTTCCTTCAGAGACTTTTCATTTTGGGAGGCAATTAGTTTGGTTGGATTCAAACTCTGTCTCCCTGTGGTAAGCAGCAGCTGGCATCCCTGTGCAGCTATTTTAACCTTTGCTACACTGCCTGGAGCCTGCCTCAGACATGTGTAGATCAGGGCTGAGCCAGAGATTTAGGAAGATTTTATATACAAAATATAGGGCTCCTCGCCTCCCCCAGAGCCAGCCCCCAGCCTGGCCTCCCCGCGCTCTGTGTCTTTCAGGGACGAAATTTACTGCCAGATCTGCAAGCAGCTCTCAGAGAACTACAGAACAAGCAGCCTGGCCCGGGGCTGGGTCCTGCTCGGCCTGTGCCTGGGCTGCTTCCCGCCCTCGGAGAGGTTCCTCAAGGTGGGGAGGGGCAGGGGCAGGAGCTGAGGGCGGGGGCAGCGTGGGTGGGCCCAGGGCCCTGCAGCAGATGGAGAAACCCCGGCCCATGGCCTGGTTCTCCTGCGGCCAGGATGGGCAGCAGTGCCTGGCTTTCTTTGGGCCTCAGTTTCACGTCTATAAAAGAGGATGCTCCTCCGGCCCCTAATCAGGATCTGCAGGGCCATCTCGTCTGGGCTCCATCACCAAAAGACAGGGAGGTGGTGGGTGAAATGGGCATTGAAAAGACAAAAGTGTTTGAGGAATCGGTACCAACGAGAGGCTGGATGCAGCATCTCCCTCTAGGCCTAAGAACTAACAAGAGAGGTGTCTCCAAGTGTTGGAGGCCCCAGGCTTCGCTACTCTAATACACCTTTTGGTTCTGAATATAAAAGTAATATGTAGGGGGGACTTCCCTGGTGATCCAGTAGTTAGGAGTCTGCTCTTTCACTGCAGGGAGCACAGTGGTTCAATCTCTGGTTGAGGAACTAAGATCCCACATGCCCTGCAGCCAAGAGGGAGAAAAAAGTAATGTGTAGGAAATGTAAAAAGTCTAAATAGAAGATAAAAGTCGTCCTCACACCCAGAGGCAACTTGCGTTAGTTTCTGACCTTTTGTGGTGTAAGAGAGTTGTACTTGTGATCACACAAAAGACAATCTCACTATCTCTCATGCCTCCAGGGACAGCAGGAAGTCTGATCATCTGCCCTGGAGCAGACTTGACACCAGTAAATCCTCCCAGGCTGCATCTTCTCAAAGAATCTCTCTCAGAGACAAAAAGCTTTTCAACACCTTCTTTCAACATCTCATCAAACATATTTTGAACATCGCTCTCCTACAGCTTTCACTTATGAGCGTCTTCTCATGTCATAAACTGTCCCCACATGGCAGTGCTAATCCCATTTCTTAGTGTTCCTAATGCATATTTCACTGTTTTATGGACATTTAGGATCTATCTTTCAATTGCTCATCACCACAAACACCACTATGATTAAAAACTACATATCTGCCTTTACCAAATTATTTTTACCTTGACCAAATTAGGTCAAAGAGTGAACACATTTTAAAATCATGTACTATTTAAAACATATTGACAAATGGCTTCTCAGAAATGTTGTGTAACTGATACTCCTCATAGTGTGACAACCCCATGTTAATGCACCTTTGCCACCACTATTATCATTTTAGCTTTTTTCCAGTTTTACTGAGATATTATTGACATATAACATTGTTCAAATGTAGGGTATACAACATTGTGATTTTATATAGGTGTATATTGTAAAATGATTCCCAAGTAATACATCCATCATCCATAATTACAGTTAGTATCATAGTTCCTAGAATGTGGACAGTGAGTAGAAAGTGGCCTCCATTCTAAGTATCTTCGTGCCTTTCCCTTCCTCATCCACCAGTACCTGTTGAACTTCATTGGTCAAGGACCAGTAGGCTATGGGCCCTTCTGTGCTGAGCGCCTGAGACGCACCTGTGCCAATGGGGTGCGCACAGAGCCCCCCTCGTGGCTGGAGCTGCAGGTAGGGGCTGGAGGGGATGGGAGGCAGCCAGTGTGGGGTGGTGGCAGCCCCTGTGACTCCTCCAGCACAGCTCATGGGGCTGCCAACAGGAAGTATGTGCTCTGGGCCCCTCCCTGCTCTTCTGGGCCAGTGGTCCCTGGGAGCCCCAGCTGGGGCTCAGCCTCCCCAGGCCCAGTCCAGGCTTCAAAAGTGCCACCTCCCCAACATCTAAATTGATATTCTTTGGTGGCTCAAATGGTAAAGAATCTGCTGCAATGCAGGAGACCCAGGTTCAATCCCTGGGTCGGGAAGATCCCCTGGAGAAGGGAATGGCTATCCACTCCAGTATACTTGCCTGGAGAATTTTATGGACAGAGGAGCCTGGTGGGCTATAGTCCATGGGGTTGCAAAGAGTCAGACATGACTGAGTAACTAACACTTTCTCTTTCATTTAGGGCCCTTCTAGCTGAAGGGGAAAATCAGTCTTAGTTCCTTAGTTGCATGGTGTGAGTGGCTGCTAACTGTCTAAAGCTTACCCCTCCCAAAGACACTTGCATTTTATATGGTCATGCAAGGTTGTCTGCTTAGGTGGCATTCTTGTTTGTGTTACCTGTGAGTTCTTGAAGGAGCCTCAGGAATGGTACTTCAGACACAGGTAGGGCCTGGCCCCCACTATACCCGTGGCTCCTGGAAGGTACTCATGCTCTGTGCCCTGTGGTGCCCTATACCAGGACACAGAGAGCACCTCCCACCACACCCTGTCCTGTGCTTGCTCTGCCACCAACATCCACAGGACTTCCCTCCTCCACCTCATCTACCTGCTCTGCCCAGAAGCCCTGGAGTTGAAAGTGCACTTGCTGCAGCTATGAGGCCTGAGCTCAAGCCCTGCTGCACACAGACAGTAGCAGTGGCTTCCCCTGACCCAAAGCGTTCCAGAGTCCAAGACTCAGTCTCCTAGAGCTTTTTGATTTTCTGTGATCCTGAGTCACCCAATCTCGCCAAAGCTCAGGAAACTCATGTTAAAATGGGACCTTCCAGTACAGGCTGCACCCCACGGGCACGGTGCTTAAACGCTCTTGCCTTGGCGGGTCCCTCAGTTCAGCCGCCATGTCTGCTGGCCAGGACTTTGTAAACGGCCTTGCCGAGCTGGGCGGGGCTTCAGAAGGCCACGCCCCCCAACCCGTGGGAATGCGCCCGCAGGGGCAGTAAGTTGGGAAGAGGGCCTGGGGGGCCAGCCTCCCATCGCAGTGTTCCAGGAGCTCCAGCGCAGGCGGCTGAGCTGAGGGGCCTCCTGGGCAGAGGACCTGAGTCTTCGTCCGTCCCCAGGCTGTCAAGTCCAAGAAGCACATCCCAATCCATATCAGCTTGGCGACTGGAGAGAGCCTGACGGTCATGGTGGACTCAGCCTCAACGTCTCGGGAAGTCTGCCTGCACATCGCCCACAAGCAGGGCCTCAGTGACCACCTGGGCTTTTCTCTGCAGGTCGCCGTGTACGACAAGGTACTGGCCGGGGTCCCATCCACCGCCTGCCTCCTTCACACATGCAGGGCAGCACCAGCCCTTGTATCATGCCAGCCTAGGCACCACTCACCTTCCCAGCTGCCAAGTACAGATGTGAACACAAACTCCCGCTCACAGACGTGCCGCCTAACCAGGCGGCCTGCCCCCGGCCCAGCGCTCACACACTCAGCCTAGTATCTCACACACACACCTGGAAGGTCCCCTGCTGTGCCTCCTCCTGTGCCAAGCCCCCCACCCTGGGGAGCTCAGAATCCCATGCATTCATGTGGAGGTCACACCAGCACTGCCCCATCCTGAACTCCACATCATCACCCCATCCAGATGCCCTGATTCCCACTCTCAGAACCAGGTATACACATGCCAATGAATCAAGGTATTCTAACCCAGTCACATGGGCATGAGCCTCCTGTGAGAGGGGCCAGCAGGGGGCGAGTCTAGGGGTGTTTAGGGGTGAATGACAGGCCACGTCCAGTGGGGAGGAGTCTGAAGGGTTCCTGTCCTCTTGATGTCCACACCTCCACATGGGTATGCCAAAGGCAGGTGTCCCTGGGGGGCTGACACGCAGTGGCCGCTCACCCTTGCCGCCCTGATTCTGGTCTCAGTTCTGGTCCCTGGGCAGCGGGCGTGACCACGTGATGGATGCCTTGGCCCAGTGTGAGCAACTGGCCCGGGAGAGGGGCGAGAGTGAGCGCCAGGCGCCCTGGCGCGTCTACTTCCGGAAGGAGTTCTTCACCCCGTGGCACGACTCCCAGGAGGACCCGGTCAGCACCCATCTCATTTACCGCCAAATCCTCCGTGGAGTCTGGCTTGGCGAGTACCCTTTCGAGAAGGTGAGGGGACCACAGCGCACAGGGCCCCAAAGACCCACCTCTCAGACAGCCTGGGGAAGGGCCCTGTTCCAGGGCAGGGACTTTGGGACAGAGCAAGGGCAGCGGGGCTGGGCACCAGGCATGTCCCTGGGGAAGCTGGATGGGTCATGGAGGGCAGGAGGCTGAGGGAGAGCAGTGAGCCCAGGATGCACCTGCAAGTACAGGTCCCTGCGGCCCTCTGGGAGCAGATGTCCCTGCCCAGTAGACTCCGTCTCCTCCTTTAGCCATAGGTTCACTCAAGCTTCTAGGGTCTGAGGCGAGCCCCCCACCCCCATCAGCCCCAGGCCCACCTAGCCTCACCACGGCAGCTGCTCATGGGGCAGCAGGGCCTGGGGGTCAGGAACACGACCTTGGAGTGCCAGCACCTGAATTCAGGTCCCACCTGTGCCTCTTCCTGGAGGTGTGGCCTTGGAACGTTAGGTCACCTCTCTGAGCCTCTGGCTCTCTCCTGGAAGGTGCAGTCACCAGAGCCTTCCGTGTGGTTGTGAGACTCAGGGTAGGGGAGCTCACGCACCTGACCTCCTTGGGCAATGCTGTGCCTGTTCAGCAGGTGCAGACCTCCCCGGGTCTGAATCCAGAGGATGAGCTGGGGACTAGAGGCAACTGTGGCAGTCCTGGAGGCCTGTCTGGAGCAGGGCAGTGGGCAGGGAGAGGTGGGGGCAAAGGGGGCGTGGAGTCACAGGGCAGGAAAACAGATGGCTGGGCAAGGTTTGTCTCCTTGGAAAGAACAGGGCAGCTTGTCCCTGGGGGGCGCCTGGAGCAGGCGTGTGCCAGGCATGCTAGTGACTTACACAGGCTCCCGCCCGCATGAGTCCTCCTCTTCAGGAACAGCCAGGGAGGTCACCGTTGCCCAGTGAGGACTGGGGGAGACCGGGTAAAGGCCTTGTCCGCAAGTGAAGGACAGAGAAACCTGATGTCCTGCAGTGCACGGGGTCACAAAGAGTCGGACTCGACTCAGTGATTGAACAGCTGCACTCACCGCACTCGGCAGTGCTGGGGCTCCACCCAGGCCCCAGAGCGCAGTCCCGCACCCTCACTGGCTCACTCGGCTGAAAGAGGCGCCTGCGGGACACCCGCCTTGTCTCCAGGCTGGGCTGCTGGGAGACTCCGGCCTGCTGACAGGCGCGGGCCCGTGTTGGGCCCAGTCAGGGCAGGTCCTGCCTAGCAGAGGTGTGGCGGGTGAGAGCTCAGCAGGGGCAAGGCTTCCTAGGGGAGAGTGGGCTCTCACATGCACACCCCACCCCGGCTCCTGTGTGTGTCCCCGGGCTGTGCAGGAGGAAGAGCTGGTGGAGCTGCTGGCCCAGCACTGCTACGTGCAGCTCGGTGCCTCGGCCGGGAGCCAGGCCATCTGGGAGCTGCTGCCCAGCTGTGTCCCTTCCAAGCTGTACAGGACCAAGACCCCAGAGAAGTGGGCCAGCCTGGTCACCACCGCCTATGCCAAGGTCAGCCTCCCCGGAGCCTGTGTACTCCGGCTATGCAGCTCTTTTTGGAGGTGGTGGGCCCCGTGGCATTTAGAGGGGCTGGAGATCCCATTATGAGTCCCTGCTCACTGAGGGGATGGAGCTAACCTCCCGGCGAGCATAGCCCTATGTCTCCAGGTTTAAACAATCTCATTCAGGTTCACCCCCCTCACAAGATGGCATTTTGGCTGGTCTGGGCAGCTCAGTCTTCCACTGGTCTCTACTACAGGGTCAATCTGGGCCCTGGCTTTTGGGTACAAGAAGGCAACCCCCGCCGCTGACCATGAGCACAGCCTCCCCCTGGCCCCAGTTCCGCCCTGGGCCTTCTTGGTGTGCCCTTGCTGGGCCCTGAATGCCCGGTGCTGGCCTGGACGGGAGGGAGGGCTGCGCCTCCTCTAGCCCTGCTTGGTCAGCCCGCAGCAAGTGAAGGGGGTTCCTGGTGGCTCACAGCCTCTTCCCCAAGAAGACAACCCTCTGACTTGGTCCCCCTTGCTTCTCTTCCCCTCCCCGCAGGGTTGTCCCAAACCACCCCTCTGTCAGAGCCTCCTTCCTCATAGGGTGCTTTGCTCTGCAGTGTGTCCTGAGGGTGCAAAGGCATCTCTAAGGGCTGGTGGGCTCCGTGCTGCAGCTGCTGCTGCAGAAGAGCTGTGCATGGGGTGAGGGGGGTGGAAGGGGGAGGATAAAACCCTTCGGTTAATGCTTGTGTGTGTGTTAGTCACGCACTTTTGTCTGACTCTTTAACACCCTATGGACTGTAGCCCTCCAGACTCCTCTGTCCGTGGAATTCTCCAGGCAATAATACTGAAGTGGGTAGCCGTTTTCTTCTCCAAGGGATCTTCCCGACCCAGGGATCAAAGCCGGGTCTCCCGCTTTGCAGGCAGATTCTCTACCCTCTGAGCCACCAGGGAAGCCTTCCCCGGCTTCAATTACCCTGTGGCACTGGGAGCCAAGAAACAGCAGGACAGGCAGTGGGCAGTTCAAAGGCAGTGCATGCGGGTTTGTCAGGGGTTGACAGCCTAGCTGCAGGAGATGAGTGCCAGGTGCATGGCTCAGATAGCAGGGATTGCCCGAGTTCAGAGAGGGGCAGGGAGGGTGACGAATGCAGTCTGCATTCCGGCCACAGGAAAGGATGTGCTCAGAGGGGGTTTGCAGACAAGGGTCCTGTGCGCGTCTGCAGCGGGGGAATGCGGCTGGCTTTGTCCTGCTCTTTAGGAATCACGGTACACAGCACTGAGGAAAGGCTCCAAGGAGTCCTGCAGGAGAGAAGTCCAATTGTTTTGCCTAATATTCCTCACACAAGCTTGGCCACAGAAGCTTTGTTCCCCAAGGCGGTCACTATCATTTCTTGGGGACAATCCTTGAACAGGAATTTGGGGAAGCAAACCTTGTGGATTATTTTTGTGTTTCCCAGCCCAAGTGGATGTGTTTACAGGGGAGAGGCCATGGACTTTTTAGGGCTAGTATGAGGCAGAGGAGACAAGAGATGCACATGAACCTGAATGAACAAGAGTAAGAAGTGGCATCCTCATTTTGGGGAAGGGGAGATAGGGCAAGAGTAAAGAATGAGGAAATTACACCACTGTTTTTTCCAAAGGGAACATAAGTTTCACTGATGTTTTTTCAGTAAACACTGAAATGTGGACATTACCAAATAAACCAGAAAATAAGACAAACACAAAGAAAAAGGGGAAATCACCAATAGTATCACATCAAAGAGCTCATCCCTCTTAACACTGCAGTACCTATCCTCCTAGATGGCTTTACTCACATGTACACAATCGACATGTGCATATGATTGGAATGCAAGAAACACACTTTAAAAATAATAATTTATTTTAATTGGAGGCTAATTACTTTACAATATTGTGGTGGTTTTTACCATACATTGACATGAATCAGCCATGGGTGTACATGTGCCCCCATCCTGAACCCCCCCTCACCTCCCTCCCCATCCCATCCCTCTGGGTCATCCCAGTGCACCGGCTTTGAGTGCCCTATTTCATGCATTGAACCTGGACTGGTGACCTATTTCACATATGATAATATACATGATTCACTTATCTCCACACTGTTCTCCACAGTGGCTGTACTAGTTTGCATTCCCACCAACAGTGTAAGAGGGTTCCTTCTTCTACGCACCCTCTCCAGCATTTATTGTTTGTAGACTTTTGATAGCAGCCATTCTGACAGGCATGAGATGATACCTCATTGTGGTTTTGATTTGCATTTCTCTGATAATGAATGATGTTGAGCATCTTTCCATGTGTTTCTTAGCCATCTGTATGTCTTCTTTGGAGAAATGTCTGTTTAGTTCTTTGGCCCATTTTTTTGATTGGGTCGTTTATTTTTCTGATGTTGAGCTTCATGAGCTGCTTGTATATTTTTGAGATTAATTCTTGGTCAGTTGCTTCATTTGCTATTATTTTCTCCCATTCTGAAGCCTGTCTTTTCACCTTGCTTATAGTTTCTTTCATTGTGCAAAAGCTTTTAAGTTTAATTAGGTCCCATTTGTTTATTTTTGCTTTTATCTCCATTACTTTGGGAGGTGGATCATCTAGGATCTTGCTGTGATTTATGTTAGAGAGTGTTCTGCCTATGTTTTTCTCTAGGAGTTTTAAAGTTCCTGGTCTTAAATTTAGATTTTTAATCCATTTTGAGTTTATTTTTGTGTATGGTGTTAGAAAGTGTCCTAGTTTCTCTCCATTACTTTGGGAGGTGGATCATAGAGGATCTTGCTGTGATTTATGTTAGAGAGTGTTCTGCCTATGTTTTTCTCTAGGAGTTTTAAAGTTCCTGGTCTTAAATTTAGATTTTTAATCCATTTTGAGTTTATTTTTGTGTATGGTGTTAGAAAGTGTCCTAGTTTCATTCTTTTACAGGTGGTTGACCCGTTTTCCCAGCATCACTTGTTAAAAAGATTGTCTTTTCTCCATTGTATATTCTTGCCTCCTTTGTCAAAGATAAGGTGTCCATGGGTGCATGGATTCATCTCTGGGCTTTCTATTTTGTTCCATTGATCTATATTTCTGTCTTTGTGCCAGTACCATACTGTCTTGATGACTGTAGCTTTGTAGTAGAGCCTGAAGTCAGGCAGGTTGATTCCTCCAGTTCCATTCTTCTTTCTCAAGATTGCTTTGGCTATTTGAGTTTTTTTGTGTTTCCATACAAATTATGAAATTATTTGTTCTAGTTCTGTGAAAAATACTGTTGGTAGCTTGATAGGGATTGCATTGAATCTGTAGATTGCTTTGGGTAGTATATTCGTTTTCACTATATTGATTCTTCCAATACATGAATATGGTATATTTCTCCATCTATTTGTGACCTCTTTGATTTCTTTCATCAGTGTTTTATAGTTTTCTCTATATATGTCTTTTGTTTCTTTAGGTAAATTTATTCCTAAGTATTTTACTATTTTCATTATTTTCATTGCAATGGTGAATGGGATTGTTCCCTTAATTTCTCTTTCTGTTTTCTCATTGTTAGGAAACACACCCTTTTAAAAAATAAAAATGCGATCATCATTAGACAGCTTTCAACCTGCTTCTTCACTTCACGTAATAGTTTGGGCCCTTATTTCTGTGTCACTAAATACTAATCTGTTTTTAAGGGCTGAAGAGTACCGTATTCATGAGCTACAATTCATTCACTGGTGAACTTCAAGGTCATGTTCCATTTTCACTGTTAAAACGATGAAGTGAATCTCTTTGTAGATACAACTTTTATATGCTTGATGGTTATTTCGTCAAGATCAATTTCTTGAAAAGGGATTTCAGAGTTTACAAATGTTGGGTTCCCCAGGTGGTGCCTGTGGTAAAGAACCCACCTGCCAATGCAGGAGACATAAGAGACATGGATTCAGTCCCTAGGTTGGGAAGATCCCCTGGAGAAAGGCATGGCAACCCACTCCAATATTCTTGCCTGGAGAATTCCATGGACAGAGAAGCCTGGCAGGCTACAGNAGACATAAGAGACATGGATTCAGTCCCTAGGTTGGGAAGATCCCCTGGAGAAAGGCATGGCAACCCACTCCAATATTCTTGCCTGGAGAATTCCATGGACAGAGAAGCCTGGCAGGCTACAGTCCATAGGGTCACAAAGAGTCAGACATGCCTAAAGCGAATGAGCATGCATGAATGTTCTAAAATCCTTGATATGTGTTCCAAAGTGCCAAATCTCAGGATACGTCCGTTTACATCCCCCGATTCAGTATATGAATGTTACCCAACCACCTTTTAAAGAAGGAGCAAGAGAAACAACATTTTATCCAACAAACCGTAACAGGAAAGCTCAACTGGATGTTACAGCCGGCGATATTACGGGTGGATGTTACAGATCTGTGAAGATGGGGAGAGGAAAGGGTGAAGGTCAGATAGAGCCAAGGGTGAGGGAGGGAGGAAGGTGAGACAGGACCGGGGAGGGGGATAGAGATGAAGGTCCCTGAGGGACGCCTCCCAAATGTGTAGAAGAGAGGCAGAGTGGAGCACCACCAACACACAGACACAGACACCAGCGCGGGCCTCGAGCACGGAGCAACGTGTAGCCGCAGGAGGCCAGTGCTGGTGAGAGCCAGTCTGGGCCCGCAGACAGACAGGGGCTGCAGACACCTGCACGTGCCCCTCATTGTCTTCCAGGCTCAGGCAGCGAGCAGCAGCCTGGCCCTCCGGCCCTCGGGAGCTCCGATTCTGAAGTGGGGATCAGAACCACCAGTGAGGGGCCCTCCCCAGCCCACCAGAGTCCCTCACCTGACTCTCACTGACACTGGCCTGGCTTTAGGCAGCGACTTCACAGAATGATCAGCAAATGAGTTCCCTGGGCACCGGGTGAGGAGTTCAGTTCAGTTCAGTTCAGTTCAGTCGCTCAGTCGTGTCCGACTCTTTGCGACCCCATGAATCGCAGCACGCCAGGCCTCCCTGCTCATCACCATCTTCTGGAGTTCACTCAGACTCATGTCCATCGAGTCCGTCCGTGATGCCCTCCAGCCATCTCTTCCTCGGTCGTCCCCTTCTCCTCCTGCCCCCAATCCCTCCCAGCATCAGAGTCTTTTCCAATGAGTCAAGTCTTCTCATGAGGTGGCCAAAGTACTGGAGTTTCAGCTTTAAGGGTGAGGATTTAGCTGGGGGATAAGTGATGGAGGTGACTTATCATTGCAACCTCTGTGCAGGCACCCTACACCCAGAAGCGGGCCAGGCCACTGACCGTGCAGGAGCAGGTGGTGGACACTGCCTGCCTGAAGTGGCCGCTGCTCTTCTCCCGGCTCTTTGAAGTCACCACACTCTCAGGTAATGGTGTCTGATGTGTAAGAGGGTGCCAGTGGGCCCCCACCCTGGACCAGCCCCGGCTTCACACCCCTCTCTCCTTCTGCCAGGCCCCCGACTGCCCAAGACTCAGCTGATCTTGGCTGTTAACTGGAAGGGGCTGTACTTCCTGGACCAGAAGGAGAAGGTGCTCCTAGAACTTTCTTTCCTTGAGGTCATGAGTCTTATCACCAACAGGTGGGTGCTCCGAGGGAAGCCCCAAACCTGCCTCTCCCCACAACCTCAGTCCTTGGGGCTCCAGCAGAGACTGGGAGAGGGGTTGGGCACACTGTTCCTGGGGGCCCGACTGGCTCACACAGCGTCATATGTGTGGCATGATAGCCATTGGCTCGGGTCCCACCCTCCACTGTCCTGGGACCAGCAATGTGTCTGCACACCACCGATTGCCCTCTCGAGCTTCCTCTAGAGCCCAGCTCCCCCAGAAAGAGGCACATAAGGTTGCAGCCTTCGGGGCATCCATCCACTTATAGGTTCCTTCTCTTCTCACTGGCGGGTACTGCTCGTGTGGAGGTGCCAGCAGTCTGGGAGAGGGAGTGAGGGACAGGCCTGTGTGTGCAGGGCATGGAGCAGAGTGAGGACCACTTTGCATGCCAGGCGTGCCCCAGACACCCCGCCCCCAGTTCTCATCTACTGATAAGGCCTCCACGCCCTTCTGGAAGGCCTGCCTGTGCCCTGCCAGAGCCCCTCCTTGGTTAAAACACACCCTAGTGTGGCATGACCATTATTTCCCAGTGTGTGCAGGGCACATGCTGGCACCACTTACTGAGGCGGACTGTGCTAGGTGCCCTCTTCTATTCCAATAAGTCTCCTCATCACCCCACACTCTGCAGATGAATAAACAGAGGCATGCAGAGGGTAGGTGCTTAGTCACTCAGTCGTCTTCGACTCTGCGACCCCATGGACTGTAGCTCGCCAGGCTCCTGTGTCCATGGGATTTCCCAGGCAGGAATGCTGGAGTGGGTGACCATGCTCTCCTCCAGGGGATCTTCCCACCCCAGGAATCAAACCAGGGTCTCCTGCATTGCTGGCGGATTCTTTACCAGCTGAGCTACCCGGGAAGCCCACAGAAGCTGGGTAGCTCACCCAAACTCACCCAGGCTGGTGCGCCATCTCAGCACCAACTTTCTGTACAGTGGCCCCATGGTGGCCCTGCATGCTGGCCAGTGCCCTGCCTGCGCAGAGCTGGCTCCACAGACAGGCTTGGCACCACCACTGTCTTTGAAGCCCATAGAACAGGATGGACCCTAAGCTCTGGCTCATCTGCCCACGCACACAGAGAGTCCGGGGCTAGGGCAAATCCATGCTCAGCCCCAGGCCATGTATGGCTCCAGACACACTGGAGTTTCCTCATCTGTCAGAGGGCTTCATGGTGCAATGGTTGGCACTCTGGACTCTGTAACTTGGGCAGGTCACCCCTCAGGCTGTTGAGGGGTGGAGCCAGGGGGAGGGTGGGGCTGGCCTCTGGTCACATTGTCCCCTTTCCCCCTCAGGGAAGCCCGGGGTGGACAGAGGCTGATGCTGTCCACGCTGCATGAAGAGGCGTATGAGTTCCAGTCCCCCAGCAGCGTGGCCATTGCCGAGCTGGTGGCCATGTTTCTGGAGGGCTTGAAGGAGAGGTCCGTGTTCGCCATGGCCCTGCAGGACAGGAAGGCCACAGGTGCCCAGCCAGGCGGGAAGGGGGCCCGGTGAGGGGCCGCTCATGTGGCTGGTGGGAGGGCGGCTTGCTTGTGCCAGGCCCTGGTGGTCACGAAGCAGGCGGAGGGCGGGGACTCGAGCAGAGAGAGGGAGAGAGGCCACAAAGCGCTCAGGGTCACCCATGGGCAAGGCCCTCCCTCCTGCAAGATAAGGGAATTCAGGAGGGTTCTCAACCCCTCCAAAGCGAAGGGCACAGAGGGAAGTCCTTCTTCTGGAAGCAGGGGGAGAGCCAGCCAGGTCACCAGCCCGTGCAGTGCACACCATCCCCTGTTATCCAGTGTTGCGGGCAAGGATTGGCAGCTCAGAGGAGGAACGCAGCTCATCCAGGGCCGCAGAGCTTGCGGGTGGGGATGGGGGCGGGGTGAGCTTCCCTCAGCACAGCTGGGGAGGGCTGTGCACAGGGTCTTAACTGCCCTGGAAACATCAGCAGAAGCTTTGCCCCATGGCCCATCCCATCCTCACGGCAGCCCCAGGAGGGAGGGGTGATATTCTCCATTTTACAGCTGAGCAAACAGGCTCAGACAGGTCACTTAGCTCCTGGGCAGGGTCGGTGACAGCCTTCCGGTCCTCTGTTCCCTTGGTCCATCTGCCTCTCGGCTCCCTGGCCACTTCCTGGTCAGGCCTCAGAGCAGGTCTCCCCAGCTTCTGCCTGCCCAGCTGTGCCTCTCCAGGCCCCCCGAGTGCCTGAGCTCGGGGAATCCCAGCCCCAGTCACTCTCGGAGTGGCCTTGGGCCCCCTGTCCTGTGTCCCTGTTTCCTCACCTGTCGGAGGGGACCGCTCACAGGATGCCAGCAAGGCCTCTGGCCTCCACTGAACCCTGGGGAAACTGTCTCTGTCTCTCGTATGTATCTGTGTGACCGTAGAGGATTCCACCCTCCTGCCCTTCAAGAAGGGGGACTTGCTGATCCTGACAAAGAAGCAGGGCCTGCTGGCCTCTGAGAACTGGACCCTAGCCCAGAATGACCGGACCGAGAAGACGGGACTGGTGCCTACCTCCTGCCTCTATGCCATCCCGACAGTCACCAAGCCCTCAGCACAGCTGCTGGTAACTCAAGTGCTTGCCTGCCCTCAGCCAGGCACCTGGGCACCTGGGGAAGAGGCTGAGATGCCAGGCCTGGGGTCCTAGCTCAGGTGCCTGGGCCCCACCCCCCAGAAAGCCTGGGTGTCATAGCCCTGCCAGCCCCGCCGCCCCTCTGGGAGAGGCAGGAAGTGCTTGTGCAGTGCGTGGCTGGGGCATCACCTGGCACTCAGCAAGTGTTCAATCAGTGCGCATCCCTCCCACCAGGGAGCATCCTGGGGGTAAACCCGTCTTGCCTCAATGTCGTTTAAAAGCCCTGACCCAAGGGGACTCAAGTCTCCCTACCCCTGACAACCACTCCACCCTAACCCCCAAGACCAGCGCCTCCCCCCACAGGGAGACAGGACAGACAGGCCTCCCAAATGCATGTATGAGGGCCAACTGTGTGCCCTGTACCACAATACAATATCAAACACCGTAGCATCTCCACCCTCAAGGAGACTTGGACGAATGATGACTTGATGGCAAGTGTGCCAAGTGCCCCCAAGAAGCAGCACTTGTTACAGGGGCAGATTCTAGGAGGGGCTCACCCTGTCCAGGAGGACTTCCCTGAGGGTCACACACTTCAGTGACGAGGCCCGAAGGAGGTGGGGGCCAGGCCAGCCGGGCCAGGGCGAGGGATACCCCTGAAGAGAAGCGCCCCAGGAGAGGGGAGCCTGGTGGGCCTGAGCGCCCCCTGAAGAAAAAGGAAACAGGTTCAGAAGCATCGAGCCACTGGTCCTGGGTTCTAGAGCAGGAGACACAGGAAGGGTAGGTCCAGGCCTGTCCAGCCCTGCGGCCCAGCCCCTCCCAAGTCTCTGAGGACACCCGGCCAGGAGGAGCCTGTGGGTGGGGCCTCCTGGACACCCATACCTGTGCCCCACCCCACCCCCAGAGCTTGCTGGCCATGTCGCCGGAGAAGCGGAAGCTGGTGGCCCAGGAGGGGATGCCCACAGAGGCTCCCCCCGAGGAGCAGCCCGAGGAGAACCTGCACACCCTGGAGGAATTCGCCTATGAATTTTTTAGGTGCACACCCTACTCCATCCCGGGCCCCACCCCAACCAGCCCTCCTGTGCTCCCTGGGGACTCAGGTCCACGAAAGCAGATGCAGTGCCCACCTGGGCTCCCTGGGCAGGGAGGGGGCCCTCTGACCCTGACATGGCCCACCCGTTTCTTAGCGGAGTGCTGTGGGCGCAGAAGGCATCCCTGTGGGGGCCCACCCTGGAACCCTGGGCTCTCTCTGCACTGTGTGTGCATGGCCCACGGTGGGTAGGTACAAGGAACGGCACATGCCCTGACCCTGGCCCCCATCCACACAGGATCCCAGAGAAGGAGACCGTCAGCAGAGCCGTGCTGCCCCTGGCCCGAACCCGGGGGCAGCTGTGGGCCCACTCGGCCGAGCCCCTGCGGCAGCCGCTGCTCCGGCGCGTCCACGCCAACGCTGAGCTGCGGGATGCTGCCTGTCAGATCTTCATCGATATCCTTTCCCGGCCAGCCTGCCCCAGCCCCACGCCAAGCCTGTGGGCACGGGCCCCACGGCCGGCCCACCCGAGGGGCAGGCCTCTCAGGGCAGGGGGCTGCTCCGGAGGCAGTGGGGTGCCCCGGGGTTGGTGGAGGGGATCAGCTCCAGGCCAGACTCAGGATCAGTGGTGAAGGGCGCTGCTCCTTGACGGCCGCACCCATCCTCAGGTACATGGGTGACTACCCCTCTCGGCAGGCCTGGACCTCCCTGGAGCTCACCGACCAGATCTTCTCATCAGCCCTCCAGGAGGCTGTCCTGCAGGACGAGGTTTATTGCCAGATCCTGAAGCAGCTGACGCACAACACGAAGAGGTCTGTGGGCAGCGGGGAGAGATGGAAGGCACAGCGGGCACAGGGTTGCTGTGCCCGGGGCCCCCTTGGTCCTTCCCCCAGCCCCCACCTCGTAAAGGCAGCCTTCGCTGTGACACTAGGGGGCCGGGTGTTGGGACTTCTTGCCCTGGGCTGTACCTCTCCGACCCTGTCTCCTTTGTCCCCTGGCCTCTCTAAGCCTCAGTGCTCTCCTCCACAAAATGGGCACGATCGCACTCCCTCCTCTTCTTGTGAGCAGCAACGCTTTGGTGGCGTTGGCAGCAGGGCGGTGGCCTCCTTGCTCAGGGCCTCAGGCAGGCCTCTGCTCACATGATAATCCTACAAAGAGCCCCATCTCCCTGCAGTGCTGGCGGGCAGGCCCCTCCTGGGCTGACCTGTGCTGCCGCCCACAGGTACAGCGAGGAGAGGGGCTGGCAGCTGCTATGGCTCTGCACCGGCCTCTTCCCACCCGGCAAGGCGCTGCTGCCACACGCCCAGAAGTTCATAGACACGCGGAGAAGGAAGGTGCTGGCGCCCGACTGCAGCCGCCGCATCCAGAGGGTCCTGAGGTGAGCCTGCCAACTCCTAGGTGCCCCTGGAACGTTGATCTGGGGGTGCCGGGCGAGGGGGGGCAGCCTGCGGTCTCCCAGGATCGTGTTCCAGTGGGGACACCCGCCAGAGGAGCCAGACTCAGCTTCCTCTCTGAAGTGGTGTCAGTCTGGGGAGATAGGACCTGGTCCCAGCCACCAGGGAGGAAGACACAAAGAGAGGCCCAGGAGGGCTGCAGGGAGGCTGGAGGGGTTGGCGGAGTTCCTGGCCATGAGTGGTCACGAAGAGGCCCATACCCGATGCCCGGCTATGTGAAGATGGGAACATGACCCGCCCTGCCCGCTGGTGGCCTGCCCAGCCTGGTCCTCTCCCCACGTGTGTCCTCAAACCTCGGGGCTCCTGGGAGATGAGGCCAGGCTGGCCTCTGCCGCCTCCTATGGGGCATGTGCCGAGCCTCCACAGGGCAGCTCCCTGCCCTGACCTGGGCTCCACCACGCACGTCTCCAGGCTTAGCTTCTGTCGTGGGCATGGCACATAGCTGAGCTTAGAGGCTGGTGCCAGGGCCGGGCCTCAGTGGGGGTGGTGGGGGGCCCGTGCAGCACACACTTGGCTCCAGGACAGGGCCCCGGAAGCAGCCGCCGCATCAGGTGGAGGTGGAGGCCGCTGAGCAGAACGTCTCCCGCGTTTGCCACAAGGTCCACTTGCCCAACGACACAAGCGAGGTGAGCCTCCCTCCCCGCCCCCACCGCCACCAGGGCTCACAGCCAGAGCAAGGCACTTCCGCACTGGGGACACTCTAGGAGGGCTGGGAGACGCCTATGGACACAGCTGTGTGATTTCGAATGGACTGTCTCCCCTTGTGCGCCCCTCGCCCCTCTCCCGTGAAAATACTGCTCCGCTCTCGCTGGCCCCCACCAGCATGAACTGAGTGCTGGGCACCCTCAGGAGCTCCGCGTCATGCAGGGGACTACTGGCCCTAGGGAGGTTGTAGTATGGCAGGGAGTTGGGCTGTCCCAAAGGCATGGGGGGCCTTCCAGGCCAGGCACAGGAGTGAGGAGGCCAGGAGGCTGGGCAACGAGGCTGAGTTCCAGGGCCTAGAGACCCCTTGGGGCTTCCACCCAGTCCTGGGGCCACAGTGAGCAGGGAGCCCATGAGGTGCCTATGGATGGAGCCCAGTAGGCTGTTGGGGACAGCGGAAGAGACAGGTGTGAGCTGGGAGTGCATGCGTGTGTGCTAAGTCACTCAGTCGTGTCTGACCCTGTGCGACCCCATGGACTGTAGCCCACCAGGCTCCTCTCTCCAAAGGATTCTCCAGGCAAGAGTGCTGGAGTGGGTTGCCATCCCTTCCTCCCGTGGGAGACCCTTGGGTAAATGGCAGCAGTGGAGGGAGAAATGGGGGTGATGACCTCACGGCCCTCCCCAAGTGGACTGTGGCCTGGAGATGGCAGAGCCCATGATGGGAAGTTCCCAGTCTTGCTGCAGGCTCTCAGAGCAAGTTGAAGCAGCCTGGCCTCTTGGGTACCCTGAGACAGTGAGCCCTGTGACAGAGCAGTGCACACGTCTGGCCAGGTTTCTAGAGGGGTAGTCTCACCCTTCTCAGGACAGGGCACGCCCAGCCTTAGCCAGCAGGGTTCAGAGGGTTATCCAGAGCTGAGCCGGGCTGCCTCTCTGCCCAGATGCTGGAGGTGGGTGCCAACACCCGGGTGCGGGACGCCTGTGACAGCATTGCCGCCCGGCTGCAGCTTGCCTCCTGGGAGGGCTGCAGCCTCTTCATCAAGATCGCAGACAAGGTGTGAGGCCCACAGGCCAGGGGGCGGGAGGGAAGGTGGTTAAGGCGGGTGGGGGTCTCCCACCGGCACTGGGCCAGCCCCACCAAGGTTCATAGGCACACAGGCGAGAGGGGTCACGGAGCCCCAGGGTGACACCTGGCCTCCTGCACACCTACCTGCCTGCCTGTACCCTCGTCTGCACCTGCCCCAGGTCATCAGCCAGAAGGAGGGAGACTACTTCTTTGATTCCTTGCGGCACGTGTCCGACTGGGTAAAGAAAAACAAGCCCCAGAAGGAAGGTGAGCAGAAGGCTCTGGGAGCCAGGCTGGGGCCACAAAGGAGGGTGTTGCTGGGATGTGAGGTGAAGCAGGGCTTGTCTGCCTCCTGGGCCAGGGTCAGACAGCTCCCCTGGACCCTCCTGCATGGCCCGTGCTCATTCATTCCCCTCAGGTGCCCTGGCTCATGGGTATGGCCAGGCCTGGGGCCAGGCAGTGAGGCCCTGCCCTGAGAGCTCTGCCAGCTCGGGCAGGGGCGGGAACACATGGCCAGACTTTGGGGTGATGAAGGGTGCACGGGGACAGAAGGGAGTCTGACCTCGCAGGGAGATCCGGGAGCGCCCACTCGTCCTGAAGGCTGAGGAGGGGCTGGGGAGCCAGGGAGAAAGAGGCATGAAGGCTTCCCAAAGGGGAGGCCATGGTAGCAGACACAGCAGTGACGTGGGAGGGCCAAGTGCCGGGGTGCAGGAGTTGGGGCAAGGCCTCAGAGCCTGCCTGGCCAGGGACAGGCTCTGTGCTCACTGCTGCCCCTGCCCAGGGGCCCCTGTGACAATCCCCTATCAGGTGTATTTCATGCGGAAACTGTGGCTCAACGTGGCCCCTGGGAAGGATGTGAAGGCAGACACCATCCTTCATTACCACCAGGTACCGGGCCACCTCCTGGGGAGTGTTGGGGCCACTCTCGCTCAGTCACACCTGCCTTCTTTGCCCAGGGCCACCCACCTCCCGCCCAGGGCCTCGTGGTCGGTCAGGGTTCTGGAGCCAGGAGCAGATGGAGAGCAGTGCCTGGGGCAGTGGCACCTGCAGACAGTGGCTGTACCCTCACCTGCAGCATGCCTACCGGCGAGGGGAGGGCCCAGAGGGTCCCGAGCCTGCCAAGTGCTAGGCCTTGCCCTGAAAGGGTAGAGCAGGCCTGGCTCTGCAGTGAGGCATTGGGGAGCCTTACCCATGCTCAGCCGTCTTACCTCCGCTAGAAACCTAACCCTGAAGACCTTATCTCTCTGCAGGCTCCATTTCTTACATTCTACTGGGCTACCACCTGAGCGCAAAGCTGGGGGTGGCAGGAGCCTAAAGTCCAGCTTTCCCTCCACCCAGGAGCTGCCCAAGTACCTGCGTGGGTTCCACAAGTGTTCCAGGGAGGATGCCATCCACCTGGCCGGCCTAATCTACAAGGCCAGGTTTGGTGATGACCGGCACCAGCTAGCCAGCATCCCCAAGATCCTGCAGGAACTCGTGCCTGAGAACCTCACGCGCCTAATGTCCCCGGAGGAATGGAAGAAGGTCCTTGTTGGGAGCTGGGGAGGGGGCCCTTAGCTGCTGCCCCCATAGGGGAGGGTGGGCTAGGTCTGCCACCCACAGCCTCAGGCAGCGGCCGTTGTTCTGGCCGGGGTTGCAGGGCCTCAGGTGGTGGCCCAGCCAGGCTGTGGTCTCCACTGAGACCTCACTGGCCCTGGCTTCCCCTAGAACATCCTCCTGGCCTGCAACAAGCACAAGGACAAGACAGTGGAGGAGGCCAAGGTGGCCTTCCTGAAGTGGATCTGCCGGTGGCCCACCTTCGGGTCTGCTTTCTTTGAGGTGAAGGTAGGTGGCACACCAGACCCACTGTCCTGGCCAGGCAGACCCCACACAGCTCTGGCCCCGGTAGCCTGAGCTTCTCCTGCAGACAGGCCACAGGCAGGGCCACGGCCAGGTCTGGGAGGGCATGTATGCGTGCGTGCGTCTCAGGGAGGGGCTGTGATCCCTGTGACGCCCTCTCTCCGCAGCAAACCTCGGAGCCCTCCCACCCGGACATCATCCTCATCGCCATCAACCGGCACGGGGTCCTGCTCATCCACCCCAAGACCAAGGTAGCAGAGGGCCCTGGCAGGGCCAGAGGGGCCCCCGTGCAGGGGGGCTGGGCGCCCGTCCTCCTACACGTCAGCCCTGGGCTCTGGAGGATCCTGGGCAGCAGTTCTGCCCCGGGGCCCCTCAGGCCTCCTGGGCTTTGGCTGGCTCTGACCACCCCCACCTGCTGTGGCCGCAGGACCTGCTCACCACCTACCCCTTCACCAAGATCGCCAGCTGGAGCAGCGGCAGCACCTACTTCCACATGGCGCTGGGGGGCCTGGGCCGGGGCAGCCGCCTGCTGTGTGAGACCTCTCTGGTGAGCTCCAGGCCCCAGGGGCCTTCTGGGGGCCCCATGTCCCTTTTCCCAGCCCAGACGCAAAGCGCCCAGAGGCTCTGGACAGTAGGTTTCCCGCAGCCTGACCCCTGATGCCACCAGGTGAGTTGCTCATGGGAGGGCCCGACTCCCACGCCTGGCAGGGACAGGCCAGGCTGGGCCGGTGGAGGACTCGATGGAGGTGCAGTGGGGGGAGGGCTGGGCTTGTCACTCAGGGGCATCAGGCCTGGCAGGGGGTTCTGTGGTCCCAGAAGGGATGAGTACTCAGGGCTCAGACACAGTCCTGCTTCTCTCTGTTCCATGTCTGCCTGGGTGGCAGAAGCTGGGCCCCCTAAGCCCTGGTCCACGCCCTGCCTAACTGTACCCCACCTTTCCCTAACGCAGGGCTACAAGATGGATGACCTGCTGACCTCATACGTGCAGCAGCTGATGAGCGCCGTGAACCGGCAGCAGGGCCCCCGCGGCTCAGTCCCAAGCCACCTGTAGCAGCAGGGTCCTCTGGCCCACTTCAGCCTCCCTCCCCAGTCAGGGGTCCTTGTGGGGCTTACTCCGGGCCTGAGGCCTGCCCTCTCCACAGAACACCCCCTCCCACCCTTTGGCACCCCAGTGGTCCCCCACCCCGGGTGCTGACTATGAGGGGCAAAGGCAGGAGCCCAGGGCAGCACCGGGAGTGGTAGGCCTCCCGGCTGACGGGTGGATGACGGAGAGGACCCCCTAGAAATGTTCAATAAACGTTCATGGAGCACTGGGGAGTGTGTGTCGGTGAGAGAAGAGGGTTGTGGGTTAGACGGGCAAGAGATCCAGGAGGTGCTGGCCAGGAAAAGTTCCCTTCTGTAAAAAGCAAAAAGCACTATGATTCCCCCGTGGACAGGGAGGACAGCTTCATCCTCAGAGAATGACTTCCGTGTCTCAGCTTTCTTTCCACTTCCTTCCCTCCCTGCTTCTCAGACTGGGGAGGGACCCCCTATGGGCCCCTTGGCACACCTCTCCTCCTTCCCCAGCAGGACTCTGGGCACAGGAGGCTGCCAGGGGGCGTCTGCTGGAGGAGCTGTGGGCCCCTCTGCCCACACACAGGGCAGACCTGCATGCAGGGCCTTGGAGCCTGGGCTTGCCCTGGACCGCCCCAGCCGGCCTGTCCCCCGACTCCACCCATAGGGCCAGCCCTCAAGGACTGAGGGTGTCTGTTGAGCTTGTCTCCAGGCCCCGTTGCAGCCTGGCCCTGGGATGCCTGTCCCGCCTGGTCTTTGTCTTTCTCACACTGCGGCAGCATGGCCACCCTGATGCCACAAACCACACAGGCCCTGGGGTGGTGTAAAGAAGCCTTCATTCATTGTGCGAGTGTAACGTCCTTCCTGGAGGGCAGGAACGAGCCACCCACTGGGGACCACTGCTTCCTGGCTCCAGACTGCACCCAGGGAGTCAGCATGTGCCCCAGAGGCGAGGTGCGCCGGGCCCCTCCAGCTGCTGTGTGGGGTGAAGTGCAGGACGTGCTGGCCTGGTCTGGGTCCTGGGATCCTCCTTGACTGAGTGAGCACGTGGTGGGGATAGAAGGACAGTTTACCAGAGGCCCCCCCCCGACCCACGTGGCCTAGGGCCCAGGGCGGCTGCCCGGCTGGGGGCTCCATCTGTGCCACGTGGGTCAGAGGCTGGCCACGCTGCCAGGAGGCCTCCTGCAGGGGTGGGGCAGGCCAGGGCAGGGCAGGCTGAGTCGGGTGGCCCTGGAGGACCTTGGGCCGAAACTGCAGATGTGGGCCTGTCACAGGCTCACCACACCCAGGCCCCTGCCCCATGGCCTCCTGGAAGCAGGGAGAGAAGGGATGCTCGAAGGTGGAGGGGAGACGGAGGGATGCTGAGCAGAGAGACAGGAGCGAGATGCCGCAGGTTCAGAGAGCCGAAGTGGGGAGTGAAGCCTCGGGCAGCAGAAGAGCTAGGAGCTGGAAGCGGCCAGGTGGGCGGGCCTCTCAGGCGGGGTGCAGGCCTGAGGACTTGGGCTGCGCCCTGCGGGCTGCCAGCTCAGACAGCTTCTTCAGCCGCTTCTTCAGCTCCAGCGGGAACTTCTCGTAGCACCTCTTACACACGGGCTTCATGTCGAACTCCACAAACTTGTTCCTGGGGAGGACGGGCAGCGGTCAGGAGGGGTGGGGTCTCCTCTGGGCCCCAGGCCGGAGCACACCACCTCCCACACAGCAGCCTGTCCCCCGCCTGGGCGTGACTTTGTGGCCAGAGGTCACGGTAGACCTCTGGAGGTAGGAGATGGGCCTCCAGGCCTCCCTTTCTGCCTAGAGACTTTTCTTGAACGCTGACACTCCAGAACCTTCCTTGGGAAGGTTCTCTGCTGTCCTGGGAAACCAGGCTCCAGCTCCGGCTGTCCTGCCCCTTTCATTCTCCTAGAGGAGGTCTGCTTCCTTTGGCTTTGAGCGTGCTGCTCCGGCTCGTCCTTCCCCACCCCAGAGTTCAGTGTGACTCTTCTTCCCACTGTGCCCCGAGGGGCCCTGGACCTCCCTGCTCGGGGTGGGGGCTGCCCCTGTGCCCACTGCTTCCCCGGGGGCCGATGTCAGTGGGCATTCAGGAAAGGCCCAAGGAAGGGGAGAAACCACGGAAAGCCAACTCCAGCAGGAGTCCCCAGCAGGCTCCAGGAGCGGGAAGGGGAGGAGAGGGGCGCTGTGTGGGTTTCCGCCCACTGGGGCTCCTCTCCAGCCACCGGGGGCAGTGGGGGCAGGGCGCAGGAGTGGGGGAAGGGCGGGGCTGCAGTGGGGGCGGGGCG
>SJYX01003224.1:182045-236241 GCA_006410675.1 Oreotragus oreotragus
GGGGCGGGGGGTGGGGCAGGGGGAGGGGGCTCACCATCGCCCTCAATCACGTGGCTGCAGGTGTAGCATACATCCCCAAAGAGCTGTGGACAGAGCGGGAGGTTAAGCGCGCTGCGTGCGGGCTTTCATGCCCTGACCCTGGGCCAGGGGTGTGGCCCACCCCGCCCCACAGGGCAGCTCCTGCCATCCGCCCAGGCCTGCCGGGCCTCCTAGGCCTCCCGGACTAGGGCACAGCCTCCGGCCTGAGGGCTGGTCCGAATCACTCAGGAAACACAGGTGGAGGTGTTGCCCCCTCTAAGGCCCCTCTGCTGCCTGGTGTCCTGAGGGGTGCGGTCCAGGTGGGAAGCCCATCCTCTGGGCAGCTTTGCTGGGCCTGGTACGAGGGAGGGGGACTGCAGCACATGTCTCCCCCAGAGCCCAGGACTCCACATCCCATCTCACGTAGTCCCCACGACAGGCCTGGCCACAGGGCGCATTTCCCAAACGGGGACACTGAGGTCACAGGGGCTGCCCAGGTCCCGAGCCACTCAGCACACAGGCCTGGGGCACAGACCCCACTCGGCACGCGCCACGCGGCTCCCAGGGGAGCAGGCTGTCTCGCGCCCTCTCTGGCCGGCCCGCCCTCTCTGGCTCCCCCTGTCTCGCGCCCTCTCTGGCCGGCCTGCCCTCACTGGCTCCCGGCTGCACCACCTCCCACTGCCCTGCCTCAAGCCGCACCTGGTTGTAGTGGGTCTCACAGTAAGCCAGGCCCTTCTTCTCATAATGCCGGTGCCCCAGGAACGGCTTCTCACACTTGGCGCAGACGAAGTGCTGGGGAGGGGGGTGAGGGGCAGGGATGGCAGAGTCGGGGCAGGAGCCACCTCCCCAGGAGATGGCAGTGACCCCAGGAGACAGCCCAAAGGCTGATGGGGTGGAGGGCCCCACAGGACCCACAGGGGGGCCGTGGGGCCGACACCTCCGTGAGCTGCCCCTGCTCAGCAGACCTCACTCCTCGCTGCTAGGCACCCACAGCCCAAGGGGTCCGGTGCCGGCGAGGTGCCCGGAGCGCAGAGGGCTGCACTCCCGCGGACTCCTCTGTCTCTACAAGCCCAGAGTCCCTGGACACGTCTTCCCACTCAGGGAGGCTTTGGGGTGTGATGACTCACCTTCCCGTGGGGGGCTGGGGGCCAGGGGCCACACCAGGACCCTCACAGAAGGGCCACCCAAGGCAGAGTCTGTGGGACACAGAGCTGGCCTGGCCACGGGCTTGCATGCCTCTCTTCCAGGTAGTGACTATGAGTGCCAGAGCCCCGAGCGGAGGCCTGGAGACCCAGTGGGACACACCTGACCATCTTGTCCGCAGGTGCGCTGAGCTCCCCTGTTTGCACAGCTGTACACACAGCCACTTCCATCAACCACAATCCCACAGGGCGCCCCGGACCAAAGTCCCCAAGGTGTTGTCATGACTTTGGAATCTTCTAGAAGGCCAGGAAAGGGAGACGGGTAGGGGTGTTCCAGGACTTTGGAATCCTCTAGAAGGCCAGGAGGGAAAGGAAGATTGGGAGGTGGTCTCTGGGTCTCAGGCCTCTGGGCCCCGTGGGCTGACCTGTCCCCAGCCAGGGGCTAGGAAGGTCGAGAGGAAGGTCGGTTCCGGGAGCCGGCCGCACGGCCCGGGGCTTGGAGAGAGTGTGAGCATGAGCCGGGCCCCCGCCTGCTGTCCACACCAGCCTCGCTCACCTCCACGTGCCACTGCTTGCCCAGCGCGTTGACCACCCGGCCCTCGATGGGCCGGCGGCAGGCCCCGCAGATGGGGACCCCCATCTTGTCGTGGCAGGGCAGGCAGTAGAGCTCGCCCTTCAGCTCCCGGGCCTCTGCAGTCAGCTCCTTCCTGGAAGACAGCGCAGAGCCCCCAGTGAGGGCGCTGCCCAGCTCCCGCCCCTCCAGACCCAAGGAAGCAGCTTCCAGACGGCTCCCCACCCCAGCTCTGTCCCTGCAGAGCCCCTCAGGCAGGCGTTGCTTTCATCTCTGCTCTCTTTGGAGACTTCCTGTGCCCCAGACAGGCCCTAGGGCATGGGATTCCCGCTCGGCCCTCGCAGAAGGAGGCCTGTGTTTGGCACGGATCTGTTCCTGGCCCGTCCACCCCTAGATCAGACTGGGCATCTGGGACAGACCCGAGGCGGGGGGCTCTGCAGCCTCTCCTTCCTCTCTCATCCCTCGTGCAAATCTGAGTCTCCAGTCCTCCCTGAACGGAGCCCCAAAGAGAGCAGTCTCCTGCACGGTTGCCCTCAGGCCCCCATTCTACCTGCCCCTGCACCCCACTCTCCCGTCGCCCCTCTGCCCACCTGGTCCTCCCCTCCGGCCCCATGACTGCCCTGGGCGGCTGTCCTGTCTCCACCCAGCTCTCCCCCTACCCGCAGTGGGTGCAGCTGAAGTGGTCAGGGTGGTAGGCGTCATTCTTGAACATGAGGGGCTGCTCGTCGATGACCAGGTGGCAGCGCTGACAGAGGTACTTGCCCAGGCCCTTGGCCTTCTCGTGGTTGTGACAGGGTCGGCACAGGTGTCTGTGCGGAGTGAGGCAGGTGTGAGGAACACAGCCTCCCCTCCGCAGCACCCCCAGACAGTTGCACCACCTCCCTGGAGAAGACATCCCCAACCACCCCAGACAAAGGTCCGTCTAGTCAAGGCTGTGGTTTTTCCAGTAGTTGTGTATGGATGTGAGAGTTGGACCATAAAGAAGGCTGAGCACCAAAGAACTGATGCTTTCAAACTGTGGTGTTGGAGAAGACTCTTGAAAGTCCCTTGGACTGCAAGGAGATCCAACCAGTTGAGACCCTAAAGAAAATCAATACATTGGAAGGGCTGATGCTGAAGCTGAAGCACCAATACTTTGGCACCACCTGATGCAAAGACCCTGATGCTGGGGAAAGATTGAAGGCAGGAGGAAAAGGGGACGACAGAGGATGAGATGGTTGGATGGCATCACCGACTCAATGCACGTGAGTTTGAGCAAGCTCCGGGAGTTGGTGAAGGACAGGGAAGCCTGGCGTGCTGCAGTCCATGGGGTCACAAAGAGTTGGACACGACTGAGCGACTGACCAGCAACACCACCACCCTCACCCCCACAGCCTGAACAAATGCCGGGAAGCCATGGGGGTTCAGCCCAGTGGCCCAGAAAAGCCAGCCAACAATCCTGCTGCTGGGAAGACCACAGGTGAGCCCTCTAACAGGAGCCTCGGCACAGGCCAGAGAGCGGAAGCAAACACAGCAGCAAGCTACAGCTGACGGACAGCAAGGCAAACGTGGTGGTTTTCTTCTTTATGCTTTGTCTGAGCCTGGGACATCATGTGGACAAGAGCAGCTCAAAAATTCGCTTTATTTTTCAAATATCTTGCAACACATAAGAGTAACTGTACAGTGTGTTACCATCCCACTGTGCCCAGTCAAGGAGCCAAGGAGTGCCAGGCCCGTTGGGCACTCAGGGCCTGCTTCCTCAGGGGTCCTCCCAACAAAGAAGAACCCGGAAGTCTACAGGCTCACTCTGTCTGCAAAGACAAGCACGGTTGTGCCAGATGGAGGCCCCCAGACCTAGGCACTGTCATTACAGAGTCTTTTTTGTAAAGCCCTCCGAGTAATTTCTGATGGTACTTTCTCCGCTGGGCGACAGCTGCGGTCTCTACTGAGAGAAATCAACACGGTTTCTGTCTCCTTGGCCCTCACAGGCGGCAGGGATTTAGATTCAGGGTCCCTGGGCAAAGATGCATTCATACAAAGGCCACAGTGCCCTGCTCCCGTCCCCCACCTGCCACATGATCTGCCGGTGCTCTCGGCATCTGGGCCTTCCTGCCTCCCTTTTCCAGGCCCCCAACTCTCCCACCAGCCTCCTGCCCACCTGATAACCAGTGCTGGCCTCTTTCAGAGGAAGGTCAGGTAAAGAATCCGCCTGCCAATGCAGGAGATGTAGAGGACTTGGGTTCAATCCCTGGGTTGGGACGATCCCCTGGAGGAAGAAATGGCAACCCACTCCAGTATTCTTGCCTGGGAAACCCCATGGACACAGGAGCCTGGTGGGCTACAGGACATGGAGTCACCAAGAGTCTGATGTAACTGAGCATCTGAGCACGCACAAGGAGTCTCCTTAAAAGATTAACTCTCAAACTCAGGACATTGGGCCACAGTGGGGAGGGAACCTCACACACCACCAGCTCTGGGGCAAGACAGAACTGAGGAACCCTGCTCTTTCAGAGGAACTCCAGATGTGAAATATCTTTTCAACAGACCTGACCCAGCACCAGATCTAAGGACAACCTGTAGAATTTTTCCACGGCAGAATGAAGATGGAGCCTAGGAATTCTGCCATTCAGGTGCAACAGAAGAAGAGAACAAAACAACACACACACGCGTGCAGCCCAAGTTTTAGAGCGACACATGCTTGAGTCCAGATCCTGGCTCACTGCTTTCTGGTTGGCCAGTCAGGTCACCTCTCTGAGCCTCAGTTTCCTCATCTGTAAAATGGGCAGTAATCCCAAGTACACAGGACTGTGTGAAAGCACACATTTCAGAGAGTACTTGTGGGAGGTTCCTCCCAGTGATAGCGTGTGTATCTTTAAACACCTTAACTAAAAAGTTGTAAAGTCTTTTGAAACTACAAATAGTGGTCTCGTGCCCTGTGCTACTGGGTGTATCATTTTGGGAAAGACAGAGAGAAACAACTTTGCTGGAGTAGCCACTGGCGACATCCAAACAGCCACCCCCCAGACTCCCAGGAGGAGCCTAGGGGGAGCAGCACGGGGCCGGCGGCTGTGGCTCTGTTCCCAGGCCTCCTGTCCAGAGGAGGAGCCCGCACAGACGAGGGCCAGGCCTCCGGGTCCCCACGGGCACAGACAGCGCGCCATTATGAGGCAGCCTGCAGCTGGGCCCTGCTGGAGATAAAGGCCATGATTTATTCCGCACACCCAAAGGGGGCCTCATTATACAGGGCAGGACACAAGGACCCTACAGCAAGTATCCTGAAAGAATCCCCCTCATTTGACCAAACAAGACTCCTCGGCCTCCCACCCTTCCCCATTCACAAGACCGCCCCCCCCCAATCCGCTGATGGCCAGTGCAGGCTGGGGTGCCCAGGCCTGTTGTCATGGCAACCAGCCCCTCCCTGGCCCCCTCCCCTCAGTAGGAAATTACCCTGCTCTGAAACGTCCTGTTGTCTGTCGGTCCCAGCCAAGCCCCCCACCCAGCCGGCGCCCACTCCACGGCTTCGTAGACAGTCACACACTCGGCCTCTGTGACGCTCGGCGGCCCAGCTGGGGGATGGGGGGTGTGCTGGGACACACTGGAATATTCACAGCCCAGCGGCAGCAGAGGCAGCCAGAGGACTGGCCCACCACACAGGGGACCCCTCAGGAATGAAGCAGCCTTTCAGGGCCCGAGGGGGTGCAGCCTCCCCGCCGCTCCTTAAATAGCCAGCCAGCCTCTACCACGGCCACACGGAGCCACCACCGCCCACAGGCCGCAGCCCACCTGCTGCCCCAGACCTGCTGTGAGAGGTAAGGGCAGGGCTGGGGAGCGGGGCACGGGGGTGCGGGGCAAGCACGGGCCCAGCAGAGGCAAAGCAGGGCCCTCTCTGCCATCTCGCTTCAACCTATTTATCGAGGCCTCCCTGGTCTGACTATAGCAGCCCATGGGCGGTGCTCCTGTCTCACTGTAGGGGCTTTTAAAGGAAGAGTAGGTGCCCAGTCTGTGGCCCCATGGCTGCCGCGACGCGCCCACACTTCTCCTCTAGCCAGGGCATCTGGAGGGGCCCAGCGAGGAGGCAGGAGGGACAGGTGCCGGCGACACCAAGAGACCGCCTGCCAGCTCAGCCTCCTCCCACTGCACACCCGCCCATGTCCCCTCACAGAGGCCGAGCCCTGCGCCTGCTCCGTGGTCGGGGCCCCCACGCCCCCCAGCCGCCCTGCCCTGAGCAGAGTGAGACGTCGAGAGACAGTGAGAGCAGGCATTTCTAGGGACACGTGGAGTGGAGCAGGAGCGCCCCCAGACCCACTGCAAAACCAGCATGAAAACTCGTAACACAGGGGCAGGGTGGAGAAACCGCAACAGACCTGACGCAAGCCTGAAAGCATTCTGAAATCGAGCCTGCACCCAAAGAGAGCACGGGGCACGCGGCCTTCAGTGGTGGGGCTCAGGAGGCCCCGGGCAGGAGCAGAAAGCCGGGCGCCAGGCAGCCCACGGGGTGCCACCCGCGCCCACGCAGGGCCCCACGCTCAGCCCACTGCTCTACCGCCACCATCTGGAAAGCCTTGCTTCTTGAACAAAAGGTGGTGCGAACTGTGTCGCTGTCCCTGGGGCCAGGCCCGCGGGGGAGGCGCTGGGCCTGGGAGGCAGCTCCACACCAGCCCTGGCAGCAGGGACCATCAGACCCTGGAGGAAAAGCAGGCGGAGGTGTTGGCTGTCACGCTGGGTCTTCCGGATCTGGTTTCCTATTCCTGGGCTGTTGCCCTGGCCAAATGACCCCAGGCAAGTTAGCTGATGCTGAGCCTCCATCTGTAAAATGAGGCAGTGGACTCTGCCCCTGAGGACTGGTGGGCAATGCCCAGGCAGGCCTGCCTCGCGCCAGGCAGAGAAGATGGTCAGTACCTGCGAGCAGACCTCACGGAGGGGCTGGGGGTGGGTAGAGTCTGGGCCTCAGAGCAGCCCAGAGTGGAGGGTACCCGGCTCAGCCCCTCCCCATCCCCATCAAGACACCTCCCTCACTTGGTCTCCAGGCCTCCTCCACTTCCCCCACTGCCTCAGGTCACACACACTTGGGAGCAACAAGAAATAATCTCTGCATTAGAATTTTAGGGAACCTGAACCACTCTGGGTCTAGTAGAGATATGGGCAGGGGGACATCCCTGGATCCCTCCAATAATCAAAACGTGATGTGATCAGGTGAGCGTCTGCGCTGGCTTGAGAATGACTGGCCACATGCTCACCACCACTGACTTCCTCCTGCCCAGCCACCTGTGGGGCAGCGGGGGTGCCGGGGGTGCCCAGGGACCCCAGTGGTGGTTGATGAGGCACAAAGCGGAGGGTCAAGCTGCTGCCTGGCCTGACAGCTCCTCACTGCCCACACTGCCCTCCTGCCCTCCTAGCTGCCAAAGTCTGAACCGCTGGCCCTGCTCCGTCTACTTCGGGAACCCACGCCTGGGGATGGCGCCCAGCCTCCCACTCAGGGACTGCCGGTGCTGACGTCCCCGTGCTCCCGGAGCACTTGCCAGCCCCTGCCAGGACTATTATCTTGGTCACTAAAAGGAGAGGACCCGAGGAGAGGAGGAGTTTATAGAGAACTTGCTCCAGGCCCCCTGCGGCTCGTGTGTGCAACTGCTGCTCCCTGCTCCATTCCCGCTGCTCCTGTGAGCCCCCTCTCCTGCCCCCTCTGCAGCCCACAGGTGGGAAGTGGGGCTGCTGGGAGGTGGGGTTCAGGGGAGCCCCTGAAGTTGCACTGTAGGCAGAGGTGCCCTGAGAAGAAACGGGCAGCCGCCCCCCAGTCCCACGTGGGGCTGCAGGCTGCCTGCCGTCTGGCCTTCTCCTGCACACACCTGTCCAAGGCCTGTGGGAGGCAGGGCATTTGGACCTTTCCTCTCCTTTGTGAATCTCCTGAGTCGACCAAAATCAACATGGGAAATCTTGTCACTCTGTCTGTTGGGGAGGGACCACCGGTGACCCAATCAGAACTGGGGTCACCAGACAGAAACGGTGTGTTTCTGAGGCCAGGAGGGCTCCGAGCTGCAGCCTCTGGTTTAGGCTGAGGGTAAACCAGGTGGGCAAGGCTGGGCAGAGACAGGCCGCCTCCCTGGGTCCCGGCCTCTCTGGGGCTGCAGATCTTGGCCCGAACACCCCGGACAGTCTCTCCACCTCTGGGAGATACGGCTCTTCCTCTCCCGGAAAAGAATCTGCCTCCTGATCGTTAAAGCGACCCCATGGACTGCAGCCTATGAGCTGCCTCCATCCATGGAATTTTCCAGAAAAGAATACGGGAGTGGGTTGCCATTTCCTGCTCCAGGGGATCTTCGTATCCAGGGTTCGAACCCGGGTCTCCCGCATTGCGGGCAGATGCTTCTACTGTCTGAGCCACCAGGGACGCTCTAGTTAAACTACTCCAGGTAGTAAAACACCCACTGCAGGCCTAGACCCACAGGCACAAGCCTAAGACCCTTGTCTTTCTAAGACACAAGTCTCCGCCCACTAACATGCCCGAAGCAGGGCTGGTGGCCGAGTTGGAAAAGCTCAAGACCTTGGATGCTGGCCCGGACGGCCTTTGGCTGCTGTAGACAGAGCAGGACACTGCATTCCTCGTGAGGCCCTCCCGTGGCCGGTGCCGGGAGCACTGGGGAACCTAGTGGACAGGTGGGTCAGGGAGGCTGAGCAGGGTTCACGTGATGCTGAGGAGGAGTTGGCCGAGCCCCCCACACTGGGCTCTCAGGCCGAGGTGCCCCACCCACGAGAAGCAGGGCTCAGGGGGCCCATGCACCCCACCGGTCAGACAGCACACAGGGGAGAGGAACAGAAGATGCGGGCCCCTCCCTCAGCCCTCACAGCCCCCAGGGCCTCAGACAGACAGACAAGCCACCATGCTCTCTCGCCCTGCGGTGCTGACTCTATGCCCCAGGCCTGAGAGGTGGCCTTCATGGCCGACCTCTCCACGCTCTACAGGGACACGGCCGCACGGTGGGGAACTGACCCCAGCAGTAGTTTGGCACCCAGGCCCTGGTTTTGGTTTTGCTTTCTGCAGCCTTCCAAAGCAGGGGGTGCGGGTTCAATCCCTGGTCAGGGAGCTAAGACATGCCTTGAGGTTAAAAAAAAAAAAAAAAAAAATCAAAACATAAAACAGAAAGGGTTTCATCCCTGGGTGGAGAAGAACCCCTGGAGAAGGGCATGGCAACCCACTCCAGTATTCTTGCCCGGAGAAGTCCATGGACGGAGGCTACAGTCTATGGGATCGCAAAAAGCTGGACAAGACCGTGACACTTGCCCACCCCCAGCTGGGCACAGGAGGTGCCCTGTAGCCCCTGAGGCAATGCCAAGCATGGAACAGCCTATCCAGGGGTTAGGGGTTGGCAAGTACTAAAGGCTTCCAAGACTTAACGTCTGCAGAGGGTGATGCCTCGCCTGTCGCAGGCTCTCTGAAGCTGGCCTGTCTGCTTGTTCCCTCCAGGCTCAGTGCCTTTGCCTCTGGCTGAAGCATGAATGGCCTCGAGGTGGCCTCCCCAGATCTACTGCCCAACTCCTCCCTGGCCCCTGTGGAGCGATGCGGCCAAGAGACGCCCCTGGAGAACGTCCTCTTCGCCTCTTTCTACCTCCTGGATTTCATCCTGGCTTTCGTGGGCAACGCCCTGGCCCTGTGGCTCTTCATCCGGGATCACAAGTCCGGCACCCCGGCCAACGTGTTCCTGATGCACCTGGCCGTGGCCGACCTGTCCTGCGTGCTGGTCCTGCCCACCCGCCTGGTCTACCACTTCTCAGGGAACCACTGGCCCTTCGGGGAGATCCCATGCCGGCTCACGGGCTTCCTCTTCTACCTCAACATGTACGCCAGCATCTACTTCCTCACTTGCATCAGCGCTGACCGCTTCCTGGCCATCGTGCACCCCGTCAAGTCCCTCAAGCTCCGCAGGCCGCTCCACGCCCACCTGGCCTGCGCCTGCCTCTGGGTGGTGGTGGCCGTGGCCATGGCCCCGCTGCTGGTGAGCCCGCAGACCGTGCGGACCAACCACACGGTGGTCTGCCTGCAGCTGTACAGGGAAAAGGCCTCCCAGCACGCCCTGGCCTCCCTGGCCGTGGCCTTCACCTTCCCGTTCGTCACCACCGTCACCTGCTACCTGCTGATCATCCGCAGCCTGCGGCAGGGCCCGCGCGTGGAGCGGCGCCTCAAGAACAAGGCGGTGCGCATGATCGCGGCGGTGCTGGCCATCTTCCTGGTCTGCTTCGTGCCGTATCACGTCCACCGCTCCGTCTACGTTCTGCGCTACCGCGGCCAGCGCACCTCGTGCGCCGCCCAGCGCGCGCTGGCGCTCGGCAACCGCATCACCTCCTGCCTCACCAGCCTCAATGGGGCGCTGGACCCCGTCATGTACTTCTTCGTGGCCGAGAAGTTCCGAGATGCCCTGTGCAGCCTGCTGTGCGGCAAGCGGCTCCCAGGGCCGCCGCCCAGTGCCGACGGGAGGACCAACGAGAGCTCGCTGAGCGCCAGGTCAGAGCTGTGAGCCTGGGCCCCGCCCCCTCCCCAGCCCCACAGGGACCACCCTGCAACCTCACCGAGGAGGCGCCCACCTCCCCTGAGAAAAGAAACCGAAGCCTCGCCGGTCACCGTCACCTGCTTCCAGGTCCGAACTCATCACCCAGCGCCGAGTTCTGTCTTGGCTGTTAGCAGCTCCAGGGCGAGGCAGCACTGAAGGGGCCAGACCGCCGCTCCTCTGCAGGGGCTGGGCTGACCCTGCTCATTCACGGCCACGAGACACTCAGTGACTTGGACCACCCCCCTCCCCCGGTGAGGGGCAAGGAGGCCAGAGGAACATTTGAACAATGAGCGTCTTTCTTTCCCAAGTGCCCCCTGCCAGGCTCTCGGCCTCCTCGCAACAGAAACACATGGCAGCGAAGCTTGGCAGAGAGACCTCAGGAGACAGCCGGGAGCGCCTGCCAGAGGAGGGGCACGGTGGGCGCAGCGCTCGGTGCAGGGCCAGGAGAAGGTGTCTAGAGATTTCCTCTCAACTGCAAGGTGCTTTGAGTTCCCTTTGTGGCCCCTTTCCCAAAGGCCCCGGCGTTTAGGGAACTCAGGCAGTACACCAGAGCCGAACATTTTAAGCACGTTTCACGGTGATCTCCAGGTGACGTCGAGCAACACAGGGCCTGTGGGTCCCGCCTGCCACACACAGACCTGCATGTGCCGACAATCCCCAGCACTTCTCAGCAGCTGCCTTGTCCCTTCTGAGTCCTGGGGGAGCACAGACTATGGGGCGGGCATCACGGGGAGCCAGCTTCATCACTGCCGGGTGTGGGGGCACGCAGCCTAGCCCACAAATCTATCTCCCCCTAACCCAGACCCAGCAGGGGCAGGGTCCTCCTCCTCCCCAAGAGACCTTCACCTGGCTGGCCAAGATGGGAGGTGTTTTGCTTAGAGGGTGGCCTGTGTGCCCCTCAAGAGTCCTTTGATGTACTTGGTTATACTGCCCAGGCTTCCCTGCTGGCTCAGTTGATAAAGAATCTGCTTGCAATGCAGGAGACTGCCTGCAATGTAGGAGACTCGCATTCAATTCCTGGGCCAGGAAGATCCCCCGGAGAAGGAAATGGCAACCCACTCCAGGATTCTTTGCCTGGGAAATCCCACGGACGGAGGATCCTGGCAGGCTACAGCCCAGGTCACAAAGAGTTGGACACGACTGAAGCAACTTAGCATGCCTGCATACTGATCATAAACATAACTGTACTTTAATAACTGAAAGTTATTCTGTTTGGTTAATGCAACTCCCTCCCCAGAACTTCTCTTCCTTCCGACCCAAGAATGGCAAAGTGCTGGCGCGGGCAGCAGTGTGCACTGAGGTTCTGGTGGCCCCACAGCCGGCCCGCCCCGCACAGACGCTGACGTTCCGCCTTGTGGGCTTCAGAGTGCCGACCTGGGCCGCAGGGCGCCCCACCTGCCTGTCGCCACAGCAATACCTTACTTTCCTGAACAAGTCCAGCCTCTTCTGGATTTTTCCAGCAAGCACTAGAGCAGGAGTACCAGCGTGAGCTGCAGCCTAGGCCCACACTCGGGACCCCTGCTGTACTGTCTGCCCTCCAAGGCCCCGCATATCTGCACTCAACCCTCAGGCTCCTAGTGAGCACCCTGCAGACACCAGGATGAACAACACACGTCTCTGGTGGAGCAGGCAGACGGGCAAGGTCAGTACAGCCGTGTTAGGAAGTGGGGCTCCAACAGGCCAGAGATGGTGCCCAGCGCCCAGACAGCGGAGGAGGCAGGGGGCAGACAGACAACTGAGGTGTTGCTAGCGAGGCAGGTGTGTGCTTCCCAGAGGCCTGATTGCCAGCAGAGGAGAAACTCAAAATTGGCTGGTTGGGTTCTGTGGCATTTGGGATGCCTGCCAGAGACACTGTGGAGATGGCATGTGGGCAATGGGGTATTCTGAGGGAGAAGTCGAGGGTGGAGGCCGACATCTGGATTGCCCAGCACAGACGCGCCATTTGTACCAAATGCAAAGCCCCAAAGGAGCCCGCCGTAGAGAGATGGGTGGAGGAAGGGGAACCGGGACAGGAGAGGGACAGCACAGCCATGCAGTAGGAGACTGCATGGGTTCCCGGGCACCTGGAGGGAAGCGGGAGTGGCAGGGAGGCTGCGGGAGCCCTGAGCAGCTTGGGCGGAGGGGATCAGGTGGAGGAACCGGCTGGGTACTGGGAAGGGCTGCGGAGAGTCGCTGTGCAGCGAAGGCTGGCAGGGTGCCTTGAACCAGGGGCCACCTCACCTGAGCCATTAGAAAGGGACCAGAGAGGTCCAGAGCTGTGAGCCCTGCTGGAGGAGCGGGAAGTGAGCAGGGCTTTGGATGTGGGGACACGGCCCCCGCTGCGACAAGGGAGGGAAGCACAGGGGCAGGGCAGGGCAGGGCAGAGGGAAGGCAGGTCCTGGCTGTGGGGGTGGGGGTGCAGGGACAGTGAGGGGAGGGGAACGGGAGGAGAAAGAGCAGCCTAGCCTGCTAAGGGAACCTGGGCCTGAAGTTTGGAGCACCCCTGGGCCCCAGCTGAGTCTTTTCCCCCCAGCAGCCCCCATGGAGTCTGAGGACAGGGGGGACGGCTGCAGCCTGGGTGGCCAGGCAGGCAGGAGCTTAACTCACAGCTCCTCATCCTCGCACTGCACCAACAGCTCCCGCTTCTGGCCCCTGCCTGCTGGCTGTCTACCATCAGCCTGCTCCTGGGAGCAGCCCTGAGCCTGGGACGGCCCCGATTCCTCACCCCTCACTCTCCAGCTTCCATCCTCACCCGTAAACCAGACAGAGTTCTCCTGCCCTCCTCGCAGGGACGGTGGGGGTGGCAGCCCCACTGGCAGCCCGAGGCGCCTGGACCAGGCCTGGGCCTGCAGTGAGGCCCATCTCACCTGCCTGCGTTCTTCACAAAGCCCAGGTCAGCCAACTCCACGTCGCACAGCTCACAGCGGAAGCATCCGGGGTGCCAGTTGTTGTTCATGGCCTTGATGACGCGGCCAGTGATGAATTCACCTGGAGGAGAGACGTTCTTGCTGGCCTTGTGCCCTCCCCGCAGAGTTCCTCCCCACCGGAGCCCGCCTGGCTCTGCCTGGCCCCAGGGTGCCCCTCCCAGAGCTCGGGAAGGTGATGAGCACGGGGCCGAAGGCCAGTGCTCAGAAAGACAGGGCCCCCTACTCTCCCCTCCCCACTTCCCAGGCATCGTGGAAGCCTTACCGCAGGACCCGCAGCACGGAGCAAACAGCATCTGGAAGTCATGCTCGCAGTACTTCCGACCTTCGAACTGCAAATGGGGCCAGCAGAGAAAGGACAAGGAAGGCACTGTCATTCTCTGAGCTGCACCGGTCGGTGGGGTGAGGACCTGCCTCGGGGAGGCTAGATGGGCACCCCGCTTTGTATACCTGCTACCACCACAGGAAGCATGGGTGGGGGACTTCCTGGAGGAGGTGATAAGGAGTGGAAAGACAGAAGGGGAGGGGGGGTACTAAGAAGAGGGATTTCCACACAGGGAGCAGTCAGTGTAAGGCCTGAGGACGGGACGGGATTGGCCTGTTTGACTTGGGGAGAGTGCAAAGTGAGGGACCTCGAGGAAGCTGGCAACTCGGCAAGGCTGGACCCTCAGAGGGCCACCGCTGTTTGCTGAAGATCTTGGCCGTGTTGGTCCCAGGGGCAGGCTGCAGGCTGGGGGTGGATGTTCATGCCGGGAAGTCCAGGGATCAAGGTTGAATTCTTGGTCCTGTTTTGTGTGTGAGAGGTCCACTCCCCCAGGGCCCACAAAAGATGTAGGGAAGGGACCCAGAAGAAGAGGCACAGGAATGGGGTGCACCCCATCTGTCTGGGCAAGGCGGACCCCTGCACTGGCCCCAAGTGTGGCCAACGCCTGCCTCTGCCTTTCCTCCCTTGACGATTTTATCTGGTTTCCCCTGTTCCCTGAGAGTGTCTTATTAAGTTGCACCTGGCTAGAGCCCTACCCAGCAGGGGCAGCGGGAATCTATATCATAGGCACATCCACAGAGCCCTGTGCCACTCCACCCCTTTACCCCACCTCCCCACTGGCCAGCAATTCTCAGGAGGCACCCACCTCCCAGCCGTCTGTCAGCCAGTCCCCTCAGCTTCAAAATCTAGCCAGCCTCTGAGCATTGCTGTGGTGTGCCTATAAATGCTTAACAGGCAGCCCTGAGGTGGCCTGGCAGCATTTGCCAATTTCTGCCGTGTAAGTAGTCCTACCGTGGTCAATTTGAAGCTACCAAAATGATGCTGACATGGAATTGAGAAGAGATGTCAGTAGCCACCACGGTACTGCGTTTCCAGCACCCAAACACAATAACAGGTAGTGAGATGTAATAAAACACTTAGGAAGTGATGAGTTTTGAGTATCTGCTATTTTTGTCTTTAATAAAATTTTATCTCTTTGTATGTATACATCATTTAACTTTTAATAATGACTGTATTTAGCAACCAGCCTGCAGGACTGTGGAAAACTTAACAATCTGCTCTTGGGACTGAGGGCAGCTCAGCCTAGGTCCCTTCCCTTCCATCTGGATTACCAAAGAAATAACTGGCTTCTGGTCCCACCTTTTCTCCCAGCTTCTGTCCCCAATCCTGCACAGTGTCTCCTCCGCAGAGCAACCAGAGAGGCCCTTTTCTACTGTCAGACAGACAGTATGGGTCCTGTCCCTCCCAAGATGAAGCCCTTAAGGCCCCATGAAGGCCCGCAGGGTTAAACAGTTCTGCCTGCCTTCCCTCATCTTCAGCCGCCCCCTCTCATTTCCTCTGCTTCCATCACTCCAGCCTCCTACTGCTCCAAAACCCACACACCCCAACCTCAGGGCCTTTGCACTTGCTGTGCCCTCTGCTGAGAGCTCTTCCTGTAGGTACACACACGCTCCCTCACCTCCTTCAGGTCTCCTCAAACGTTACCTCCCTGCTCAGGCCCCCCACCCCCAGGACTCTCATAACCTGAGCACTTAGCAGCATCAGGTGTATGCTGGTTATGTTTACTGTCTGACCCCAGGGCCTCCCAGAGATGATAGGATGAACGGTGACTCCTTCAGCACCATGCACACTGGGAGAGCACTGTTCACAGAGCTGAGGGCTGGGCCCCCGCGGGGTGGCCAGCAAGGTTCAGCACCGGCTCACGGCCCGGCACGTCTGCCAGTCTGTCAGTGGAGGGCCGTGGCCAGGCGAGGCCCGCAGGCTGCCAGAGGGCAGACCCTGAGCTGGGTCAGGGGCTTGTGCTCCGGGAAGCAGAGGCAAGGGTTGGGGAGCACTCTCACCTCGTAAAAGAGCCCCTCGGGGAAGGGCCGGAAGCACTGTGCGCACACAAAGCAGTGCTCGTGGTACAGCTCTCCGTTGCTGTTGACGATCCGCTCGGCAGGGGCGAAGCGCGCCTGGCAGCGCTGGCACACTGCGTTGGCCAAGGCGTTGGACATGTTGCTGAGCAGGGAAAAGGAACAGAGGTCAGGACCTGCGGGCCGCACTCAAGGGACACGTTTTCTGGGGCAGAGGACAGCACCGTCCTCACCCCAGGCTGGCCTCAGCACCGTGCAGACTCAGTCACGCAGTCGGTCCACGCTGCCTCGCACCGGCTTGGATCACCCCGGGTGGCTGTCACCCATCCCTGTAGCCACCATGTGCCAAGGATACACCAGGTGCCAGTGTGTGCCAGGATGCAGTGGCCTTCCCAGGTGGCAACCCTGAGAGCGCTGCACAGCGTGTCCAGCTCACAGACGGATGAGCAGAGGTCTGGAGGGAGTGGCCCCCCTGGGGCTGCAGTGGGCAGAGGCAAAGCCCTTCACCCCGGAGCCCCCTCTCTCCCCGTACCCTGCAGCCCCCAGGGCCCTTCATGGAGGGTCAGGCACAGGTCAGCCATCGCTGGGCTCATGCCAGTCCAGGCCCTCACTCGTGGTGCAGCCGGGGGCTGGCCCTCACTCTTCAAGCCCAGGTGCCCACCAGAGAAGGACCCTAATCAAGGCCATGATCGTGTGTTCTGGCCTTTAGGTGATGGACACACAAGCTCTCTACGGGGTGCGCGGCCCACTGTAAGCTTGCAGAGGAGCGGGTTGTGGTTGTCATTGTCACTGACCTGGCCCCAAGCTGCTCAGTCGTGGCGCTGGGCCATCTCTCAGGGCATCAGGGACACCCGGGGACCCTCCTGCGCCTCCTGTCTCCCACTCAGGGAACCAGAGTGTCTCAGGTACAGGGCATCATCCAGGCACAGGGGAGCAGCCTGGGATTCACATACTTATTTCATCCCTGAGGCCACCCTGCTTTTCTAAGGCTCAGAGAGATTAACTTGAGCAAACTCACAGAGCAGATGACAAAGTCCAAATGTGAACTCAGGTTGGACGGAGTTCAATGGCTCTTTCCCCTGCACCACGAGTTAGATTCATCCCTGCCCCACCCCTCTCCAAACACAAAACCACCCTACCATGGAGAAGGTGAGACTGTGACTATTTGGGAATGGGAGCAGGACGGGGAGCGACCTTTCTCATCCATGCGGGCAACTGCTGTCCCCGGGGCAAGTGATGGCTGTCGTTATGGGAGGGGTGAAAGCCAAACTGAACTCCAGGGGAAATCGCCACAGAGACACACGCTGGCTCCAGCCTAGGGCCCCGGCTCAGACAGGAGGAGGAACCTGGCGATCAGCCACAAGAGCCTCTACAAATTCCCAGCACCCTCATGCCCACGACCTTGACTACAAGGCGGCAAACAGACTTTGTCTCTCGTCAACTCGGGTGGATTGTGGTGGCTGCCTGGAAGGGTGGGCGCAGAAGCAAGGTCGGGCTCAGCAATGAAAGATGCAACCCCTCGCGTGTCCTGTAGACTGTGCAGTGGCACTCAGCCCATCTTTGGAGGTCGTCTTTCCAGCCTGTTCCACCTCCCGGATGCTGACCCCCACCCTTCTCTCAGGGCTACAGCGCTGTGAGAAGTCTCAAGTGACACTGCTCATGCTGGAGTCCCCAGGCAGGATGAGCCCGGGAGGCGGGCGAGGGCACTGCCTCTCAGGTGCGGACTGTGGACAGTGGGTCTAGCAGAAGGTGCCGCCACAGACACAGGAGGGGAGCTGGGCTGGGGCACGCAGGCAGGACTTCCTCTCTGCTCTGCCAGAGGAGCCCTCACGGCCGGAGAAGGCCAGAAGGCTCTTCAGCAAGCGCTGTCAGGCAGGCAGACTTCCGCCTGCCCTCAGGAATCCTTGGGGGACCGAAGCCACCTCCCACATCCACATTTAGGCCAAAAGGGCGAGGAAGCAGAGGCAGGAGGCGTTGGGCCGAGCCCACGTCGACAAGGAGAGTCTGCACGCAGCAGCCACCGCCTTCCTTTCCGGCTCACTGCTGGTCACCATGTAGAGGAACAGACGGGACAGGGACTGATCACCCAGGCCGCCAGGAGCGGGGCTGGACTCTGTCAACACAGGCACAGTTTCCTGTCCCAAGGTCACCGTGAACCTGGAGGACTTGTTCTCCCAAAACACACACCCAAGGTAGCTGGGAGGAAGTTCCAATGCCTGGCCATGAACAAGACCTTGGCGGGTCTTGGAGAAGTCAGAAATCAACAGGAAATCCTGTGACTCTGGGCCTGGAATTCCCCACCCAAAGAACCCAGAAAATGCAGCCAAAACACGTATTCAAGTCCAGCCCCAGGCTTTCAGATTGTTCCAGGCATCTGGACCCTGGCCAAGTGAGCGTGCAGCAGGCCCATCATCGGTTTGCCCCTACAGAGCCCCGGCCTCGCCCCAGGGCAGACATTCGGAGACAGCATCTCTGTGTGATGGCCACGGCAGCTGGCCCCCTGAGAGAGCGGCTGGCTCTGCACCGTGCCTGGGTTCGGCTCCCTGGCTGGGGGCCTAGGAGGCTCAGGTCAATAATTTTGCCGTCTGTCCCCTACAGGCCTCTCAGGTAGGTGGGGTGTGGGGGAGAGACCACCTACCTCCCACCCCGCTGGTGGCCCCAGCCCAAGTCTTGGTCAGTAGCACCCTCAAAGGCATTTCCATGTCTGCATCCCCACGGTCCTTGCTCGGGAACACAGCACTCTGACCCACTGGCCAAAGATGAGGGGTGGACAGACAAGCCCGTGTGCCTGATAACTGGATCACAGCCCCATCAGAGATGATGCCAGCTGTCCCCTGCAGGAGGCAGCCGCTCCAGGCTCAACCCCATGTGTAAATCCCGACAGCTCGAGCCACCAGTTGTGCCCCTGGAGAAAGGTATCAGCTCCCTAGGGCCTCGTGTCCTCCTCCGTGAGGAGGTACCCAGAGGAGCAGGAACTGCCTCTCAGAACTGAAGTAAAGAACTTGCTGCCTACAGCAGACAGCATGCGGAGCACAGGGCCAGACAGGCCAAGTGCTGGATGAAAGAGCTGTTGTTTCCAGCAGCCCAGGGACCTCCCGCCCAGCCCAGCAGTGCTCCCTGCAAGACGGCAAAGGGGGGAGGCAGGCATTCCATGTCCTCCTTCACATTCTGCCCGAGAACAGGGAGCGCAGTCCGCCCAGTTAACATCAGGGAGACACCACCGCCTCGCCAGCACCTAGAAGCCAAACCCCATTGCTAGGGGTGGGGTGCGGGGGGCGGGCATGGAGACTCACCCACAGATGTGCACACTGCCTGAGACAAGCTGGGCAGCCAGTGGGGCCGGAGGTAGGTGGTCACCCCACCCTGTCCCCGTCTCCAACCCTCCCCAGCACCCCCAAATACTCTCAGTCTTGATACCCAACATAAACGAATTTGATGCAAGACATCTAGCCTGGGGTGTGGTGGGTGAAGTCCTTTCTGAGCCAGGTCCTCATGAGGGGAGGTTGCTGGTTCCAGATAAAAAGACTGACATACCAAGAGGGTCAGAAACCTGCTGTGGTCACACGGGATTGGATCTGTGTTCTCTTGTCCCCTCAGCTCCTGGTGGCATCACACAGGCATGACCATTCAAAACTGTTTTTCCTACAACCTCAGACGAACCTCCATTGCAGCCTCCCACCCACCCAACCCTTGAAAGCCAGCGAAAGGGCCTGGGCACAGGCAGGGCCAGCCATAGGGGGCTTTCCACACTCAAGGGTGAGTCAGTGCTGGTGAGGCCGGGTCGCAAGCCGGAAGCGCGAGGCAATAGGAAGTTGAGGTTAGCATATGAACATGAGTGTGGCGTGCATGTGTGGGGCATTCCTGACGCCTGATCTTCACCACTGGCCCTGTCCTCCTTGCATCGAGCCCAAGCTCTTGTGCTGCGTTCACACCGTGAAACCAGCCTCCACAATGGCCGCTGGCCCCTCAGTGCCCTGTCAGCCCCTCCTGGCCCCATGGCTCCCTCCACTCACATCTGGGGTCGTCCAGAGACCAACCGGTGAGGGTTCCTGTTCACTTGGGGAGGTCACTTGGCCTCCCAAGCCCCGAGTTCCCCACCGGGGCAGTGGGCTTATCCAGCTCCTGCCCTGGGGTGGCCCCTGGCGAGGGACCTGCAACACTGGTGCGGATGCAAGTCCAGCTGCAGCAGGAATCCCAGGGTGCCCCTCTGCAGCCTCTGCTCTCCACTCCCCACACGACAGCCTCTTGCTGGCTGCGTTCGTGCTCCCAGGCGTCTTTGCAGGCTCGCTCCCCTCCCAGGCGCCCACCACGGTGCCCTGTGGCCACCACTGAGCATCAGCCCGTAACCCTCCTCTTCTCCCCGGGTCCTCCCGGCAGCCCACCTCTATGACCGCTGCTCTGTCTCATCCCTGGAGCCCTACCCCTTCCTCCCAACCTTCAAGTCCTCCCCCACACTCTGCCCCCACCCCCCGGGGTTCCCACCTGCTGCTCTGATGCAGAAGACGACAAACCCACAGCCCCCGCTGCTCTCTTGCCCCAATTTCTAGCAGATCTTTCCACCCCGATGGCCCCTGAGATGCTGCACATGCAAGGAGTCCAGAACCCCCTCCCTCAGCCCCACTCTCACTCGGAGGGCTCCACTATCTATGTGCCCTTCAGACTCTCTCCACCCCAGATTAACTCATCCTCAGAGACACCTTGATGTCCATCCTGAGCCCCAGAGGCTCCCCCTCCCAGTCCCAAAGGAAGCGTTCTTCATTGGTCTACCCCAGCAGTTCTCCCCAGGATAGAGCAGTTCAGTCTTTTGAGTCAGTCCAACCTGGCTTCAAGTCACTGCTTAGCCCCTTTTATAGATGAGTGACGTCCAGCAGGTTCCTTGACCGCTCAGTTCCATCCGCTAGAAAGCGGCCAAAAAGTTTCCAGGAGCCTGAAAGCGGTAGCGGCGGTTATTTGGACAGCTTATCTGCGCGCCCCATCCTCAGCGCCCTGCCCAAGAGTGCTGATCCCACATCCGTAACCCCGCTGGATGAAGCCGCGCCTTGCCTCCACTCGGGCCGCCAAGCCAGGCGCTGTCCCCACGCCCCGGGCTGCGGGCAGCCGGGCGGCCGCCGCCGTCGGAAGGGCCGGGCGGGGTGTCCGAGGCAAGGCCCGCGGCCGCAGCTTTCCGGCCATTGTCCCCCGCGCCCCTGCCCTGCCCCACGGGCCACCTACCCTGGCGCCGCGGGCGGCGGGCCCTGCCGGTGCTGGCGCCGCCGGTACAGCCCCGACGCGGCGAGCGCGCCCAGCCGGGTGGCCATGGCACGGGCCTCCCTCCCTCCTGCCGCCCACTCCGCCGGGTCGAGGGACCCCAGGCTCGGAGGGCGGGCGCGGCCGCGGGCAGCCACCAACGACCGGACACCGCGGCCCGGACGCCCGGCTTGCAGGAGGGGGCTCCCTCGGCACCCACCCCTCTGCACCGGAGCTCACGTTACGCACTGCGATCTCCAAAGGGCAGCGGAGTCAACTCCAAATAGAAAGGATATTGTTCCAGCCGCGGGGGCAGCGCAGTGAAAGCTGAGGCTAGCAGGATTGGGTCCCGGCTGGGGAGGGGACGCGCTGGGAAGATCCCAACCAGCACAGAGGTGAGTCCACAGTGTCAGGGCAGGCTGCCTAGAGATCCCGGGCTGCCTGGAGCCTCCAAGGAAATCCTAAGCCCCCTGAACACGCTGAGGATGGTATGTCCTCCTCTGAGGAGGGCGGTATGGACCGGAGCCAGCTTAGGAATCCTGGAGTCAAGAAGCTGATGCGGGATTCACACATGTGCCCACTTGCTGCTTTGGTCCCTTCCCTGAGAAAGTGCAGCTACCTAGGAGACCCAGAGAGACCCAGGAGAACCAGCTTCCCTGGTAGCTCAGCTGGCAAAGAATCTGCCTGCAATGCAGGCGACCCCAGTTCAATTCCTGGATCAGAAAGATCCCCTGGGGAAGGGATGGGCTACTTACTCCAGTGTTCTTGGGCTTCCCTGGTGGATCAGACAGGAAAGAATCTGCCTGCCATGCGGTAGACCTGGGTTGGATCCCTGGGTTGGGAAGATCCCCTGGAGGAAGGCATGGCAAGCCACTCCAGTGTTCTTGCCTGGGAAATCCCATGGACAGAGGAGCCTGGTGGGCCACAATCCATGATCGCAGAGTTGGACACGACTGAGCGACTAAGCACAGCACAGGAGACCCAGACCAGGATAGCCCAGTCCCCAGACCTGGCCAACAAATAACCATCCACTCCAAAAGGAGTTCACACAGTCAAAACAGAGGGCATGCAGTCCCCCAGCTCTTCACAGAGAGCAGAAGCGGCAGGATCTGATGGAAGACCCCCAGGAAGGCATGGTTTCCATGCATTTTTACCTAAAGGTATTTATTGGTGGGGCTACTGTGATCTATGTGCTAACACCCATGACCAGCATCTGACCTGTGGCCACTGATGGCCAAGGAAGAACCATGATCAGCATTTAATAAGGATCCACAGCACTCACAGAAATCACATTGATTCCATTTCCCTGAAAAACCTCCCTAGTGAGGTCAGAAGGCATGAGCAGTACCCTCCCTTGCCTTCCATCATTCCAGACAGCAGGACGCTGGTCTTCTGACACTGGGGAAGGAGGAAACTTTAGAGGGGATCCATTAGCACTCGGATGCCAGGCCTACACGTCAAAGAACGAACAACGCCCAATAAATTCAAACTCGAGGAAGTAGGTGCTCATTAACCGCTCTGGGAGTCAACCCCCAAACACAGCCAGGTGACCACAAGCATTGTGTGCAGTGCACAAGTTTGTCAATACACCTTGATTCCAAAGGTACCAAGTACTGATCAATTCAATAAATATTTTCTTAAAGGTGGCACCGGGGGCTAAAAGGGCATAGAGAAGCTGAGCCTGGAGCCAACAAGTAGAAGGATCACCTCCTGCCTTCTGATTTAGAGCTGAATGCTTAAGAAAGCTAGGGTATAGAGTTTTCTTAGGGCAGCTTCAAGCTGATGGCCCAGGGCCTAGGCCCCTCTTACCAGCCTCCATTCAACCTGACCCGTATAGAAATTCTGATCTCTAGAACCCAGAGCTCTCAGCCAGAGTCACAGTTACATTTAATGAGGGAACACGTCCACAATGGTGGATAGACCTGGGAGGGAGGCTATAGCCACAACTGTTTTGCACATCACCATTTTAAATGAAGTTCAAGTCCAAGATTACCAAGCACTAATTGATTCAACAAATATTGACTGTAAAAGGGGCACCAGAGGCTAGAAATTGAGAGAATTTTAGTGACTAACTGAGTGCAAATCCCAAACCTCTGCATAGCCTTGTTTTCCCATTCTGCAGCCTCTCTTGCAGGGTGAGGCTGCCAGTCATGCAGGCCTCCCTGTCCAGCATTCTGGCTCCAGAGAACACAGTTGCGAAAACACAGCAGAAATGGCAGAAAAAGGACCTCTGAAAGTCTGTCCTTCCGTCAAAGCAATGAAGGATTTCCTTGGTGGCTCAGCAGTAAAGAATCCGCTGGCCAATGCAGGAGACATGGGTTCAATCCCTGGATCGGGACGATTCCCTGGGGAAGGAAATGGCAACCCACTCCAGTATCCTTGTCTGGGAAATCCCATGGACAGAGGAGCCTGGCAGGCTACAGTCCATGAGGCTGCAAAGTGTCAGACACAACTTGGGGACTAAACAACAGCAAAAGTAATGAAAAAACTAGCACAAACTGTCAGAGTCACCTTTTTCAGAACTCTATAAATTAACCAAAGACTTGCAGTAACCAGACAGCAAGAAAAAAAGCTGAGAAGACATATGGATGACCCAAAGGTACATGAAAATATGCTCAGTATATTATAATCATAATCATTAAGAAAATGCAAGTCAAAACCTCAATGAGACACCGCCTCTCACCTGTCAGAAAGGCTATTACCAAGAAGACAAGAAATAACAAGCATTGGTGAGGATGTGGGGGAAAAGGAACCTTTGCATACTGTTCAAGGGAATGTAAATTGATGCAGCCACCATGGAAACAGTACAGAGTTTCCTCAAAACGATTTAAAAACAGAACTACAATATGACCCAGCAGTTCCACTTCTGGGTATTTATCTGAAGGAAACAAAAACACTAATTTGAAAAAATATACACATCCCTAAGTTCATTGCAGCATTATTTACAAAAGCCAAGCTCTTGATGAAAGTGAAAGAAGAAAGTAAAAAGGTGGGCTTAAAGCTCAACATTCAGAAAATGAAGATCATGGCACCTGGTTCCATCACTTTGTGGGAAATAGATGGGGAAACAGTGGAAACAGTGTCAGACTTTATTTTTGGGGGGCTCCAGAATCACTACAGATGGTGACTGCAGCCATGAAATTAAAAGACGCTTACTCCTTGGAAGGAAAGTTATGACCAACTTAGATAGCATATTGAAGAGCAGAGACATTACTTTGCCGGCTAAGGTCTGTCTAGTCAAGGCTATGGTTTTTCCTGTGGTCATGTATGGATGTGAGAGTTGGACTCTGAAGAAAGCTGAGCGCCGAAGAATTGATGCTTTTGAACTGTGGTGCTGGAGAAGACTCTTGAGAATCCCTCGGACTGCAAGGAGATCCAACCAGTCCATTCTAAAGGAGATCAGTCCTGGGTGTTCTTTGGAAGGACTAATGCTAAAGCTGAAACTCCAGTACTTTGGCCACCTCATGCGAAGAGTTGACTCATTGGAAAAGACTCTGATGCTGAGAGGGATTGGGGGCAGGAGGAAAAGGGAATGATGGAGGATGGGATGGCTGGATGGTATCACCGACTCGATGGACGTGAGTTTGAGTGAACTCTGGGAGTTGGTGATGGACAGGGAGGCCTGGCGTGCTGCGATTCATGGGGTCTCAAAGAGTCGGACACGACTGAGCGGCTGAATTGAACTGAACTGAAGGTATGGAAACAACCTAAAGTGTTCACTGATGGATGAATGGATAAAGAAGATGTGGAATATAAATGAAATGGATACTATTTGGCCATAAAAGAGAACAAAGGAGCTTGCCTGGTGGAAGTGGCTAAGAATCCACCTGCCAACACAGGGAGCACGGGTTTGACCCCTGGTCCAGGAGGATTCCACAGGCCGCAGAGTAGCTAAGCCTGTGAGCCACAACTACGGAGTCCGTGCTCTGCAGCTTGCAAGCAACACCCACTGAGCCCTTGAGCTGCAACCACTGGCGCCCCTGTGCCTGGAACCCGTGCTCTGCAACAAGAAGCCACCACAGTAAGAAGCACACCACCATGAAGAGTGCCCCTCTCTCCCCAAAACTAGAGAAAAAACCCCAAGCAGCGATGAAGACTCAGTGCAGCCAAAAAAAAAAACAAAGAATGAAATCTTGCCATATGCAACAATGTGGATGAAACTTGAGGGCATTATGCTAAGTGAAATACGTCAGAGAAAGAAAAATACTGCATGATCACACTTACATGTGGAATTCTATTTTATTTATTTTTACATGTGGAATTTTAGAAACAAAAGCCCAGGTCAGATACAGAGAATGGTTTGACGGCTACCAGAGGTAGGGGATAGGAAGTGGCCAAAATCGGTGAAAGGAATCAAGAGTACAAAATTCCATTTATAAGATAAATAAGTCATGGGGATGTAATGTACAGCAGGGTGACTATAGCTAATAATACTGTATTTCGTATTTGAAAGTTGCTAAGAGAATAAATCTTAAAAGTTCTCATCACAAGGAAAAAAATGTAATTATGGTATCAGGTGTTAACTAGACTTACTGTGTATAATCATTTCACAATATATACAAATATCAAATCATTATATTGCACATTTTCTAAAATTAATATATCTCAATAAAAATAGATAAGCTAAAAAAAAAAAAGCTAAATCTTTGTAAGAACACTTCTATGGTATTTTAATTTATCTTAGTACCTTAATCCCCAATTCCTAACCCCATAGCTGCCTAGAAAAGTAACTGCTGACATTCCCAGTAACGGGGGAGAAGAAGGCTGAAATTCTTTCAAGGCTTCATTCCCAAAGAATGACCTGGTCTTCCCTTGAAGATCACACTTGAAGGCTTTTCCTTATGTGACCTCAGTCATACCAACCCAGTGCTGAAGGCCTCTCCTAGGGAGAGTTTTTCAAATATATTACTATCATAACCACTTATGATATCATTGTCACAGACAATGGATAACAGTTGGGCAAACAGATGACTAACTTAAAGAAGCTTAAAAGGAAAAACCAAGGAATTAGATGTGCTTAGGAGCTCTGAAAAGAACTGACATATCCCTGGGAATCTAGAAGGCCATGCACATGCCCAGGGCTGTGTGTATGCTCAGGAAAGAACTTAGAAGGTCCTAAGCTTTCACTTCTGACAGCTCCTTTTAGCTCCATACAGCAGAAAGTGAGGACTAGGGCGGAGTTGTAAAATGACAGATTGAATGTTGAAAACATGCCCCAAAATACATTCAGAGCCTTCAGTAAAAGCTGGGAGACACTGATTTTGTCAACTACAAATTTTGGCCCTTGCCATCGGCATTTGCCGTCTACGTCTACAAGGGTTAAATCAGGTGCTGCTGTATCTGCTAACTTTCAACACTCTCTGAAAGGAAATTAGGATGGAGAGCAGAAATGAGGCACTCTGTGCTCTGAGAAAAACTGGCAGAACAGGTATTATGGTTAGATATCTTCTCATATCGAGAAAAGCACTAAAATCCTTCATGGTGACGGCAGTTCCTCATGACTAGCAGAAACCTTTTGCCAAAAAAAAAAAAAAAAAAAAAGTGCTTAACTGTACGTGTTCTCCTGACACCAAAATCCTACGTATACTGACCTTCCCCTACCCCACTGAGAGCAGCTTCTCAGAGCTATCTGAAATGCTATCTTCCGGGGTATAGCCCACACTTTGACCCAGATAAAACTTAACTCACAACTCACACATTGTGCATTTTTTTAAGTCAACAGTTTCAGGCATTCAAAAATATCTCTAACCAAGGACTTCCATAGTAGTCCAGTGGCTAAGACTCCAAGCTTCCTGTGCAGGGATGCAGGGGACTCAGGTTCAACCCCTACTCAGGGAACTAAGATCCCACAGGCCATGCAGCACGGTTGAAGGAAAAAAAAAAAAAGCGAATCTCTGTCCAGTCATTAGCTGGCCACTAAACTGACCAGGCAGAGACTGCAGTGGCCGCAAATGACAGAGATACAGACTTTACAGAGTACGTTCAGGAAAGTCACTAAACAAACAGATCATAAGCAGCACCAACACAACCAGGGGATTAGGGAGAATCTGGTTTCCAAAGCTGCCATACCACATTAATTTTTTTGAAAAGTTCCATTCTCAGCAAAAGTTAAGATACAGGCAAAGAAACAACAAAAATGACCTTGACACTGGGGAAAAAAAGAAAAGCAATCAGTGGCAAGGAAGCCCCGAGGAAGCCCAGATGTTAGACTTACTAGACAGACGTCAAATCAGCTAATTTAAATATGTTCAAAGAGCTAAAGAAGCCAGGTCTAAAAACCTAAAGGAAAGCATGAAAACGATGCATTCTCAAATGTGGAATATCAGTTGATAGAAATGATAAAATGGAACCAAATAGAAATCTTAGAGTTAAAAGGAAATACCAAAGGATGAATAGACGTCAAATCAGCTAATTTAAATATGTTCAAAGAGCTAAAGAAGCCAGGTCTAAAAACCTAAAGGAAAGCATGAAAACGATGCATTCTCAAATGTGGAATATCAGTTGATAGAAATGATAAAATGGAACCAAATAGAAATCTTAGAGTTAAAAGGAAATACCAAAGGATGAAATGAAAGGACGCTAGACAACAATTCGAATCCACATGAAGAAACGAAGAGCAGTAACGGTAACCATAAAATAAATATAAAAGGCAATATACATGTACTTTTTTGTTTGTAAGCCTTTTTTCCCATTTGGCTTAAAGATAACTGCATAATGAAATAATTTAACACAAAAGAAGGCAATGGTGTAGGAACTGAGAAACAAAAAAAAGACAAGAGATATAGAAAAAAATAGCAAAGTGGCCGATGTAAACCCCAGTTATCAGTAATTAAATTAACATAAATGGATTAAACCAGTCAATCCTAAAGGAAAAAGGTCCTGAATATTCACTGGAGGGACTGATGCCGAAGCTGAAGCTCCAGTACTTTGGCCACCTGGTGCGAAGAACTGACACATCAAAAGAGACCCTGACACTGGGAAAAGCTGAAGGCAGGAGGAGAAGGGGAGGACAGAGGGTGAGGTGGTTGGATGGCATCACTGACTCAAGGGACATGAGTCTGAGCAAGCTCCGGGAGTTGGTGATGGACAGGGAAGCCTGGCGTGCTGCAGTCCATGGGGTCACAAAGAGTGAGACACGACAGAGTGACAGAACTGAATTGAAATGTATTAAATTTTCCAATGAAAAAGTTTTTTAACTTTTTTTAAATGAATATTTTAAATGTGATCCAATTATATGCTTTCTACAAAAGACTCACTTTACATTCAAAACCACAGAAAGCTGGAAAATAAGAGAATGTCAAAGATATACTATACAAACTGCAACCAAAAGAAGACAGGAATGGCTATGTGTGTGTGCCAAGTTGCTTCAGTCATGTCTGACTCTTTGTGATCCCAGGGACTGTAGCCCGTCAGGCTCCTCTGTCCATGGGATCACATAGCATCAAAAGGAAACAATACTTAGAAATAAATTTAACCAAAGAAGTGTAACCCTTAGGTGGCACAGTGGTAAAGAATCTGCCTGCCAGTGCAGGAGGTGCATGATATGTGGGTTCAATTTCTGGGTCATGAAGATTCCCTGGAGTAGGAAAAAGCAACCCACTTTGGTATTCTTGTCTGGAAGATTCCATGGACAGAGGATGCTAGCTCATGAGGCTGCAAAGAATAAGACATGATTGAGCCTGCACACATGTTATATATACTGATAACTACACAACATTTTTGAAAGAAATTAAAGAATACCTAAAGAAATAGAAAGACATGCCATGTTCATGGATTAGAAAACCTAACATTGTTAAGGTAGCAATATTTCCCCCTCCCACACATGTCCTATGGATTCAACACCATCCCTATCAACATTCCAACTGCCTTTTAAATAGAAATGGACAAGATAATCCTAAAATTCACATGGAAATAAATGCAAGAACCTCAGAATAGTTGTTGAAAACAATTTGAAGAAGAACAAAACCAGAGGACTCACATTTTCCAATTTCCCAACTTACTACTGAGTTACAGTAATCAAAACAGTAAGGTACTGGCATAAGGACAGACAGATACATCAATGGAATAGGACTGAGAATTCAGAAATAATCCCACACATCCATGGTCAACTGATTTTTAAAATTTATTTTAATTGGAGGCTAATTACTTTACAATATCGTGGTGGTTTTTGCCATACATTGACATGAATCAGCCATGGGTGTACATGTGCTCCCCCATCCTGAAACCTTCTCCCACCTCCCTCCCCATCCCATCCCTCAGGGTTGTCCCAGTGCACCGGCTTTGAGTTCCTTGTTTCATGCATCAAACTTGGGCTGGTCATCTATTTCATATATGGTTATATGCATGTTTCAATGCTATTCTCTCAAATCCCATCCTCGCCTTCTCCCACAGAGTCCAAAAGTCTATTCTTTACATCTGTGTCTCTTTTGCTGTCTCACAAACAGAGTCATCGTTATCTTTCTAAATTCCATATACATGCATTAATATACTCCTTGGAAGAAAAGTTATGACCAACCTAGATAGCATATTCAAAAGCAGAGACATTACTTTGCCAACAAAGGTCCGTCTAGTTAAGGCTATTGGGTCGTTTATTTTTCTGGTATTGAACTGCATGAGCTGCTTATATATTTTTGAGATTAATTCTTGGTCACTTGCTTCATTTGCTATTGTTGTCTCCCATTCTTAAGACTGCCTTTTCACCTTGCTTAGAGTTTCCTTCACTGTGCAAAAGCTTTTAAGTTTAATTAGGTCCCATTTGTTTATTTTTGCTTTTGTTTCTGTTACTCTGGGAGGTGGGTCATAGAGGATCCTGCTGTGATTTATGTCAGAGAGTGTTTTGCCCATGTTTTCCTCTAGGGGTTTTATAGTTTCTGGTCTTACATTTAGATTTTTAATCCATTTTGAGTTCATTTTTGTGAATGATGTTAGAAAGTGTTCTAGTTTCATTCTTTTACAGGTGGTTGACCAGTTTTCCCAGCACCACTTGTTAAAGAGATTATCTTTTCTCCATTGTATATTCTTGCCTCCTTTGTCAAAGATAAGGTGTCCATGGGTGCATGGATTTATCTCTGGACTTTCTATTTGTTCCATTGATCTATATTTCTGTCTTTGTGTCAGTACCATACTGTCTAGATGACTGTAACTTTGTAGTATAGTCTAAAGTCAGGCAGGTTGATTCCTCCAGTTCCATTCTTCTTTCTCAATTGCTTTGGCTATTCGAGGTTTTTTTGTATTTCCATACAAATTGTGAAATTATTTGTTCTAGTTCTGTGAAAAATACCATTGGTAGCTTGATAGGGTTTGCATTGAATCTNTATTTCCATACAAATCTTGAAATTATTTGTTCTAGTTCTGTGAAAAATACCGCTGGTAGCTTGATAGGGATTGCATTGAATCTGTAGATTGCTTTGGGATATGTACTCATTTTCACTATATTGATTCTTCTGATCCATGAATGTGTTATATTTCTCCATCTATTTGTATCCTCTTTGATTTCTTTCATCAGTGTTTTATAGTTTTCTATATATACATCTTTTGTTTCTTAGGTAGATTTATTCTTAAGTATTTTATTATTTTCACTGCAATGGTGAATGGAATTGTTTCCTTAATTTCTCTTTCTGTTTTCTCATTGTCAGTGTAGAGGAATGCAAGGGATTTCTGTGTGTTAATTTTATATCCTGCAACTTTATTATATTCATTGATTAGCTCTAGTAATTTTCTGGTGGAGTCTTTAGGGTTTTCTATGTAGAGGATCATGTCATCTGCAAACAGTGAGAGTTTTACTTCTTCTTTTCCAATTTGGATTCCTTTTATTTCTTTTTCTGCTCTGATTGCTGTGGCCAAAACTTCCATTTTCTGTGTGTTAATTTTATATCCTGCAACTTTATTATATTCATTGATTAGCTCTAGTGATCAGTAGTGGTTTCTTTAGGGTTTTCTATGTAGAGGATCATGTCATCTGCAAACAGTGAGAGTTTTACTTTTTCTTTTCCAATCTGGATTCCTTTTATTTCTTTTTCTTCTCTGATTGCTGTGGGTAAAATTTCCAAAAATATGTTGAATAGTAGTGGTGAGAGAACCCTTGTCTTGTTCCCAACTTTAGGGGAAATGCTTTCAAGTTTTCATCATTGAGGATAATGTTTGCTCTGGGTTTATCATATATGGCTTTTATTATGGGTCAACTGACTTTTGACAAGCCTGTCAAGACAATTCAATGATAAAAGAATAGTCTTGTCAACAAATGATGCTAGAACCACTGAATAGCCACATGCAAAAGAATGATTTTAAACCTCCACTTCAGGTCATTTATAAAAACTGACTCATAAAATACAGAAATAGAAACCAACTCAGATACTGAAAACTGAAATATTAAAGAATTAACACTAAAAACTCCAGGGGGAAAAAAAATATGTGTAAATATTTATAAATTAGGTACGTTTCCTCGATAGGACACCAAAAACTCAAGCCATCACAAATAAATAAATAGGGACTTGCTGGTTAATCATCTGCCTTGCAACATGGGGGCACAGGTCCCATCCCTGGTAGGGGAAGTAAGACTGCAGAGAAAGTAACCCATGTGCTATGACTGGAGAGCTCACACACAGCAACAAAAGACCCTGCGTCTGCAGCTCAGACTCTAGGCACAAAGAAATAAGTAGGACTTCACCAAAGTTTAGGACTTCTGTGTACTTAAGGACACTGCCAGGAAAGTGAAGACAACCCACAGCAGAAAATATTTGCAAATTATATATCTAATAAATATCTAGTATCCAGAATACATGAACTCTTACAATCCAGCAATAAAAAGAACCCAATCTTAAAAGAGGCACAGAATTTGACTAGACATTTCTCCAGATAAGATCAACAAGCAGCCAATAAGCTCCTGGAAAAGTGTCCAAGATCACAAGTCGCTAGGGAAATAAAAGTCAAAACTAGAGTGTGGTGTCCGTTTACACCCACGAAAACAGATAACACTAAGAGGAGAAAATGGAACCCTCAGACATTCTTGATGTGAATGTAAAATTGATGCAGTTACTTGGAATACAGCTTGGCAATTCCTCAGTATAACATAAAGTTATTATAGGACCCCAAAATTCCACTCCTAGGTATATTCTCCAGATAGTAGACAATAGATGTAGGAATATTCACAGCAGCACTTATTCATAAGAGCCAAAAGTAGAAACAAAATTTCCACCACAAATGAATGTACAGATAAAATGTGGTTTATCCATATAAGGGCATATTATTTGGTCAAAAAAGGAACAAAGTACTGATTCATACAACAATATAAGTGAACCTTGAAAACATTATGCTAAATGAAAGAAGCCAGGCAGAAAAAAAAAAAAAAGAGAGAGACCACATAATGTATGGCTCCATTTATATGAAATGTCCAGAACAGGCAAACCTGTAGAGACAGAAAGCAGACTAGTGATTGCCAGGGGCTGGGGGAAGAAGGGATTAGCTGCAAATAGGTTTCTTTGAGGGGTGATGAAAATATTCAGAATTAGTGGTGATGGTTGCCTAACCTGGTAAATATACTATAAACCACTGACCTGCACACTCTGATAGTGAATTTCATGGCATGGGATTCATATCCCAAATGTTAAAGCAGCACACACAGGTGAAGCGTGCAACTATGCTGCTTACTAAGAGACAAGGGCCCCAGAAGCAGCACGAAGCTGGGAGGCGGGGCTGCTATCTCTTTCTGGGCGGTGAGTGCCATCCCCAGGGCAGCCAGCAGTACCAGCCCAGCCTCTCTGCCAGAGCCAGTCTCACTGGGGGGCTGAAGACAACTCGCCAGATCCTTTGGCATGGCTGAGATTAACGATAATTTCATCAGGACATTTTGAGTGACTGTATTTTCTTACTGTGCATGTATGTTTGGTTTTATATACACATATATAAGACATCTCATCTTAGTGAGATACAGTCATCTCACGTGAGCATCTCATTAAGATCATCTTATTAGGTCCTCTTGAATGAACAGTCATCATCCAAAATTCAGAAGATCTGAATAAACAGAACAAGAAGGATTGTTCAGGTGCCTCCCTCTGCTCCCCTCCCTTCCTCCCCTACCTCCCAGCAGAAATGAAGCTCTAAGGATGGTTTAAGTGTGACTGCACGTAGTAGCTGGGAGCAGAGAGCGGCCGTGTGGCTGGAGAGGGAGGCCAGCCGCTGTGCAGGGAGAGACCAGTCCCTCCCCATGCAGTAGGCCAGCTCACAAGTGCCAAGTGCTCAGTTTTCAGGAATTCTGGGAACTGGTTCACATCACCTTGGTAGCTTGAAGTGAGCCCAAGTAAGAGGTGTTACAGCATGGAACTGCACACACCCTATAGATCAGGCCCCACGGCACTCCCCTGGCCAGCCAGAGAGGGGGTCTCCACCAGAAGAAGAAAAGGGAGGAGGTGAGGGCCATGGGCGGGGCCCAGTCGGGCCCAGTCTGGGGCTCAGGGCCCAGCTGCACATGCCCTGTCACCTGCTCCACACTCTGCTTAAACCCCTGGGTCCATCACAGCCCCGTGTGCTGTCCCAGGGGCTCTGGCTGCCTCCCTAGCTGCTCCTTGGCAGGCTCCTCTGCTGAGGGAGTCACTGGGCATATTCCTGAGGAGGGTGGGAGCACTGGGAGCATTGGGCGGGGCGGGGGAGGGGTGTTGTGGACAGGGGGAGGGGGCTGGTAGGTGTGAGGACAGGGATCCAGCAGCCCTACTCTGCACTGTGCCAAGCATGGGGGCCTGGCTGTGAGCTGGCGGCCTCTGTGGGTGTCGGTCATGTGGTGGGTGGGCCTCCCAACAGGCCAAGCCACTGAGTCACAGCTGTGTGCACTGTGCCCCAGGATCCCTCTGGAGGACAGCCGCTGACAGGTCAGCTCCCTGAGCAGGGGAGGTAACCTGCCCAAGGTTGGAAAACGTTGACGTCAAAGGTCCCTTCAGCTGGGACAAAGACAGGGTGTTTTTAGGTCCAGAGTTCTTGGGGCTGCAGCCAGGGCCGAGCCTCTTCCCACAGCACGGAGGCTCCCTAAATAACCACGCCCATGTCCCAGGCCTCGTTCACTCTTCTGGCCTAGCTCAGCCTTCTGGGCTACAGGCCCTCATGTCCAGTCTCAGGGTTCCCCCGAGACTTACCACCGCTCTCCAAATGCTTCATGGCCCAAACTAGCTCTGTGTCCACTCCCACACATGCCACCACAAACTGGGCACCTGCCCTGGGTCCAGACTCCACCTCCCAGGTCCCCTGAATCCCTCTCCTCTTCTCTTGCCCCATGGCTGCCAAGGAGATGCTTCATCACTGCTTGCCACCTGGCTGGTCTCCTTCCCTGTCTCTTCCTCAGCACCCCCTTTCCTAACAGTACTCAGAGGAGTAGTTCCAAAGTGCCCAGCCATGCATGGCACTCCAGGTCACTTCAGCGGCTCCCACACTGACCTCCCTCTTGTCTCGCCTGCTTGGAGGGCTGGGGCTTTACACCGTTGGCAGGGAGAACCCAGAAGGTGCAGGAGGTGTACAAGGCGAGGGCAATTTCCAAAAATCAGTCTGGTCTGGGCAGCAAGGGATGATGTGGGGAAAACTAGCATCCGGGTGTGAGAACTGCCCTGGCATCTCATGGGGGTAGTGGATGTGTAGAGGGCACGGCGGCATGAAACAGAATGAAAATGAAACTCCACAGCTTCTGGGACAGGAAAAACCTCACCCACCCCAAAGGCTGGGTCAAATGTCCATTCCTCCGCCAGGTTGGCCCCTATGCCTGCATGTGGAAGGGAGGTCAGCCAGCCCTGGCATGGATGCCACATGTGGTAGGCCAGCTTCAAAGGAGGATGGGAGCATGGGCTCACAGACCACTCACAGCGTGTGAAAAACAAAAGAGCAGAATACACAAGAAAAGAAGAAAGTCACCAAAATGTTACTGAGGGCATTTCTGAAGAGTGGAGCCACGGGCTATTTCTTTCTTTCTTTCTTTCTGTTAATGTTTCTGTTACCTCTTCGTTTCTGGGTTTTCCCTAGTGAGGGAGTGAAAGTATTAATTGCTCAGTCATGTCCAACTCTTTGCAGCCTCAGTGGATTGTAGCTCGCCAGGCTCCTCTCTCCAGGGAATTCATCAAGCAGGAGTACTGGAGTGGATAGTTATTCCCTTCTCCAGGGGATCTTCCTGACCCAGGGATAGAACCCAGATCTCCCACAGTGCGGGCAGATTCTTTCCTGTCTGAGGCACCAGAGGAGCCCCTAACTCTCTAAGATGAGTAGTTTTACTTTTAACCCAACTCAGAGTTTTCCAAGGCTCACTCCAGTTCCTGTGTCATTTGATGACTAGCATCTTTCAGGATCAGCGTGCCCACTGGAGCCGGGCAGCAGCTGGAGCAGGCTGGCCCCTGTTCCCACCCTGGCCTGCTTTCCCAGCTTCTCCTGCAGCGCTGTCTTCTGGCCAACCTGATACGCATCTCTCCCCTGAAGACCCTCGGGATTAGGGGGGAAAGAATTCCTGTTGAGGGAACAGAGGTGCATCTGGGTTTCTGCCTCTCCCCACCCCAGAGCATCAGAGCTGAAGCTGCTATGGAAGCTGACATCCTGCAGCTCGGCCTTATGCGATCTCCGCTGTGTCTGGAAAACCACCTTTCAAGCATCCCAGCCCCATACCAACACCCATCTGCCGCTGCTCCTGATTCTGTCCCTGTTCTCTTCCCCCTTTTTTTTCCTCAGGGGCTTAGAGGGTGGGGAGTGAGGCACCTGGCAGGGATGCCCTGCAAGGGACAGGAAGGCAAGAGCACACTAGGAGGGGTGAGCACTGGGAGCAGGCTTTGTTGGCAGACCTGGGCTGCGGCGGGAGGCCTCGGAAGTGGGCAGTAAACCGCACGTGAAGCACAGGACTCCCCAGATAACAGGATCTGTGCTGGCTCCTGGGACTGCCCTAGGACTCCAGGCCATAGCCTTTAGCGATCTGTATGACCCTGAAGGCTGGGTGACTGCCCTGCACATTGCCTAGGTTTTGGGGCCACCACTCTGCCCTCTGTGGCTGCTCCCCATTTCCGAGTACTGCCTCTCCAAGCTCCTTTCCCCAGCAAAGCCACGGGGTCCCCTCCAGCCTCCAGCTCCAAGTCAAGGGGTCATAAAGAAGAGCATCCTCCTCCCAGGGCTTGGCTAGAAGGGGGCCTGTGGGCCTCAGGGACCAGCCCCTCCCACCCCTGAGTCATGCACTTGTACCCAGCCAGGTTCCAGAAAGGGTTGCGGGGGCCAGCACTGGCTAGACACTGGTGGACATGTGACTGGCCTGGTGAGTCACTTGGCCTATGGGGCGTCAGTCATCTCATCTGTGAAATGGCCACAAGGGATATAAAAGTGGAAACCGGGCCAGGCCTGGGGGAGTTTCTGGGGTTCAACCCATCCCTGTGCAGCCTGTGTTGGGGGCAGGTCTGGCTAGGTCCCCAGACCGCCCGTTTACCATTTTTACCACCCCCGTCTGCTGAGCAGGAAACAGAAGGCTCCAGAGGTGACCTGTCACCAGGGGTCACCCAGCGAGGACCGCCTGGGTTTTGATGCCGTGCCTTTCAGTTGGTAGTGACCTTGAGCGAGTCGCTGGCCCCTCGGAGCGCTAGTTCTCGGGAGCAGCGGGCGGGTGTGGTAATGGCCCCATCGTCCAGGACAGGACAGACCCTTCACCTGCCGCTGCCCGGAGCGCTGGAGGCGCGGGAGCGGGGCAGGCGCCGCTGACCTGAGCAGCGCTGCCGCCCGGGGAGGGGAAGGGTGGAGGCGCCGGGGCCGGGCGGGGCCGGGGTGCCCGCAGGGGTCTGCGCTGGCCGGGGTCCCGCCCCGCAGCCCCGCCCGGCCTGGCGCCCCAGGCGTCCCCTCCCGGGCCCACGGCGCCCACCACCCAGGGGCGCAGGGAGGGACAGTTACCTTCCCGTCATGGTGGCTGCGCACGCCGAACCGGGCCGCCTCGGGACCCGCGAGCCGCCGCCGCCGCCCGCCGAGCGCCCGCCCGCAGGCCCGCGCCCCGAGCGAGGAGACGCCCAAAAAAGGCCGGAGCCGCTCCGCCCGCCGCCCGCCCCGCCCGCCGAGCCGGAGCTGGGGGCTCGCTCTGGCGGGGGAGGGGCCCGCCGCGCCCAGGAGGTGGGCTGCGGGAGGCGGCGGGCACTGCGCGCCGGGGCGCGGGGAGGGGGCGCCGCGCCACCCGCGCAGCCTCGCCCCTGCGGACACCCGAACGCGGCAGCGGAGCGCGCGGGTCACGTCCTCCCCGCCGGCTTCGCTCGCCGCCTCCCGGATTCCGGGCATAGCTTTCCTTTAAAAGGGAGTGAAGTTATAATAAACACGAACGAGCCCCCTTGCCCCGCTGGGGCGCCCCGCCCGGAGCTTCCCCCGCTCCGGCTGTGCCAGGCTGCCCTGCAACGCGAACACGTGCGGGGGAGGGAGAGACGCTGAAGCCACCTCCTCGCTGGCCCCCAACCCCGAGTCCCCGCTGCGGCCCCGGGCAGAAGGGGCCACCTTCACGCTTTAATTCTGCAGACAGACGTATCTGGACACCGACTCCGTCCCGGAGCACGGGACTCCCAGTCCACGGAGTCCCGCTTGCAGGAAAGTCAAGGTCGAGGGGCGCCCCCTTTGAGTCAGGAGCCTGATTCTGCATACTTACAGGCCAGTGCCCTCCCCCGGAGATACCCAAGTCGTCCGAGTCTGTGAGCAGCCCCCTAACCAAGCAGAAGTTACTCTATAAAGATGAACCAAACGACAGAAGTTGAGGAGGGGAACCAAGGAAAGCTAGAGAGGAGTCATTAAACTGACCTGGAGAAACACAGAAATTTAGGGAACATATTCTGAATAAAAATGTTAAATAAACAAAACGTTTACTCCACCTAAAGGCAGAAATTTCTAGCGAGGCAGTGGAGTGTAGCTCATAGTTCAAGGCAATCCAAATACCAAGGCTGGGATAAAACTGAGCAGCCTGGTCTGTTAAACCAACTGAACACTGCCTTACTTCTCGGAAACAGACAAAACTATCTAGAAATGGCCATGCAAAGTAGCAACCCACAAATAAACAGTGGAATTCAGAGCGATGATAGTGACGTGCCGCATTATACCTGCAGAGCAAGCTTGGGAAAGGCACCTGTTCCTAAGTAGCTGATATCTTGAAACTATTGCGGTTTGCAGTTCTTTTTGCAAATGTGTCTTGGTTGACTCTGATTAACTGCAATTTGATGATTAAGTGGAAAGTATGGATGCTTTCTTGGGTCATCCGCCTGTTGATAGAGAAATGCTTTTCATGATTGCCGACACAGAGACACAAATGTGTTGAAGGTTGTGCACCAGCAATGGACTGGATGCTTAATCAAATGCTGGGGGCTTGTGGGAACCAAAGGGGGTGAAAAGTAGAGAGCAGAACACCAAACGGACCTGCTCCCTACCTGGGGATCCCATGCCTGCCCTTCAGCCTTCTAGCCCCACTTTGTATGGTCACTGAGCAGGAGGGGATCTACCTGTGGCCAAACCAGAGCTCTCTGCTGCCCACCTGTCACTCAGAGTACCTCTTCCCTGGGCCTGGGCAAACAGCAAGAGCTGGGTGGTGACTGTGCCATCATTCAGCCCTGCTAGAGAGCTGGAGCCTCAAGGAGCTGTCTGCCTGCCTCCTACAGCGCTGCTACAGGTCAGATTTGCAGGAAAGAGCTGGCAATTGCCTGGCAGTGATTACTCAGATGTTCGATCAATCACTCATCACCCCTTCATTCAAGACTATTTATGGTTTATGAGCACTGGGGGTTCAGCTATGAACAAGAGGACCTGGGCCAGGTTCCCACTGAGTTTACCTGGGGTGCGGGACAAACTGCAAACAAATAAATACGGTTTCAATCAGGAACAGTATTGCAAAGAAGAGGCAGGGTACAGGGCTGCTTTAGAGTGTGGAGAGGCAAGTGGCGGTGACGACTGAATTGTTCCTAAGTAGCTGATATCTTGAAACTATTGCGGTTTGCAGTTCTTTTTGCAAATGTGTCTTGGTTGATTCTGATTAACTGCAATTTGATGATTAAGTGGAAAGTATGGATGCTTTCCTGGGTCATCTGCCTGTTGATAGAGAAATGCTTTTCATGATTGCCGACACAGAGACACAAATGTGTTGAAGGTTGTGCCCCAGCAATGGACTGGATGCTTAATCAAATGCTGGGGTCTTGTGGGAACCAAAGGGGGTGAAAAGTAGAGAGCAGAACACCGAATGGACCTGCTCCCTACCTGGGGATCCCATGCCTGCCCTCCAGCCTTCTAGCCCCCCTTTGTATGGTCACTGAGCAGGAAGGGATCTACCTGTGGCCAAACCAGAGCTCTCTGCTGCCCACCTGTCACTCAGAGTGCCTCTTCCCTGGGCCTGAGAGCTGGGTGGTGACTGTGCCATCATTCCTCCCTGCTAGAGAGGTGGAGCCTCAAGGAGCTGTCTGCCTGCCTCCTACAGCACTGCTACAGGTCAGATTTGCAGGAAAGAGCTGGCAATTGCCTGGCAGTGATTATTCAAATGTTCAATCACTCATCACCCCTTCATTCAAGACTTTATGGTTTATGAGCACTGGGGATTCAGCTGTGAACAAGAGGACCTGGGCCAGGTTCCCACTGAATTTAGCTGGGGTGCGGGACAAACTGCAAATAAATAAATACGGTTTCAATCAGGAACAGTTTTGCAAAGAAGAGGCAGGGTACAGGGCTGCTTTAGAGTGTGGAGAGGCAAGTGGCGGTGACGACTGAATGAGGAAAAAAGTTAGCAAGTGCAGGGACTCAGGTCAGAAAGAAGGTGATGAGGAGAACACGAGGGCGGGGCATCGGAAATAAGAGAGAGGGCGGGGCCAGNAGACTTTATTTTGGGGGGCTCCAAAATCACTGCAGATGGTGACTGCAGCCATGAAATTAAAAGATGCTTACTCCTTGGAAGGAAAGTTAGAACCAACCTAGACAGCATATTGAAAAGCAGAGACATTACTTTGCAGGCTAAGGTCCGTCTAGTCAAGGCTATGGTTTTTCCAGTGGTCATGTATGGATGTGAGAGTTGGACTGTGACGAAAGCTGAGCACCAAAGAATTGATGCTTTTGAACTGTGGTGTTGGAGAAGACTCTTGAGAGTCCTTTGGACTGCAAGGAGATCCAACCAGTCCATTCTAAAGGAGATCAGTCCTGGGTGTTCTTTGGAAGGACTGATGCTAAAGCTGAAACTCCAATACTTTGGCCATCTGATGTGAAGAGCTGACTCATTGGAAAAGTCTCTGATGCTGGGAGGGATTGGGGGCAGGAGGAGAAGGGGACGACAGAGGATGAGATGGCTGGATGGCATCACTGACTCGATGGACGTGAATCTGAGTGAACTCTGGGATTTGGTGATGGACAGGGAGGCCTGGTGTGCTGCAATTCATGGGGTCGCAAAGAGTTGGACATGACTGAGCGACTGAACTGACTGACTGATCAAGTCATTTAAAATCAATAAGAACATTATTACATATTAACACAATATATGTTTATAAAAACTATGTTTTCCAAGGCAAAGAATAATTACTAAGACTTCTACGCTCAACCAAAATATAGTAGCAGAAACCAGACAAAATATGTAGAACAAGAGACAAAATATATGAAACAACCGTTTTCCAGAAACTGAACACCAGGTAGCAAAGGATGGTGATCCGTAAGAGACAGGAGAACAGATCAGTGGACAGTGGTTGCCCCAGCTTATTGCCTGGAGAGTGCTCCCAAACCCACGCCAGAAGAAGAGGCACGCAAGCAGAGCTGAGAGGATTGCCGTGGAGATGGCGTGGAGAGCCCAGGCACACCACGGCAGCTGCGCCGCGTGGAGCTGGACCCGGGGGAGGAGAAGGCTGCACAGAGAGTTCCGAGGCCAGAGGGCCGCCCTCAAGTATCCAACCGAGGGCCGACACGCACGTGCATGTGAGCAACAACTCCTTGGGGGGAGGAGAAAACACCCACAAAAGTACGCAGAACCAGTGCCTGGCACCCACATGGGGCCAAGAGTAATGCCTATTGCCAGCAGCCAGATCGAGAAAGCCCAGGATGGAGGAGGGTAAATACCCAAACTGAGCACGGAGAGCTTCACTGACAACAACGCAGAGCCCCCTCCGAGCCCGTAACACCATCACAAAGTGGTGTTACAACGCCACGGTGTTTACTGTTTCCAGCGAGCGAGTCTCGCACTTTTTTAGTATATTCCCAAGTATTTCATTCTGTTGGATGTGACTGCAAATGCAATTGCCTTTTAATTTCCTTTTCAGATATTTCATTGTTAGTGTATAGAAACACAACTAAAATTTGTATATTGATCTTGTATCCTATAATCCTGTTGAACTTAGCAGCAGCAGCCTGTATACAAGTGGCTGACTCACTTTTAATCCTCAGAATTTCATAGGGGATTTCTTAGGTTTTTCCACATACTAGATGCCATCTGCAGATAGAGAAAGTTTTACTTCTTCCCTTCCAATCCTGATGCTTTTTATTTTTCTTGCCTGTTTTCTTTGGCTGGACCCTCCAGTACACGGCTGAATAGAAAATTTGATCTTGCTGTTAGCTTGAAAGTATAATCTTTCTCCATGAAATATATTAGCTCTTATAAGCTAATATAAACCTCCGTTATCATGTTGAGCAATTTCTGTGCCATCTTTAGTTGTTTATGTTTTATCATGGAGGGGTGGTTGGATTTTGTCAAATGCGTTTCCTGTATCTATTGAAAGGATTATGTCATTTGTGTTCTTTATTCTATTAATGTGATGCATTACATTGATGTTCACATTTTATTCCAAGCTTACATTCCTGGGATAAATTCTACTTAATTATGGTGTGTAATCCACTGTACACGTTCCTGGATTAGGTTTGGTAATAATCAATTGAGAATCTGTTTATATGCTCAGTCGTGTCCAACACTTTGTGACCCCATGGACTATATGGCCCATGGAACTCTCCAGACTGGAATACTGGAGTGGGTGGCCTTCCCCTTCTCCAGGGGATCTTCCGAACCCAGGGATCGAACCAGGGTCTGCTACACTGCAGGTGGATTCTTTACTGAGATACCAGGGAAGCTCTTGTATATTCATGAGATGTTGGTCTATAGTTCTCTTCGTGTTGTCTTTCTCTGGTGTTGGTACCAAGTACCTGATTTCGTAGTAGAAGCCGGGAAGTGTTCCTTCCTCTTTTATTTTTGGAAGAGCTTGCAAAGCATTGGACTTCCCTGGTGGCTCAGATGGTAAAGCGTCTGTCTACAATGCAGGAGACCCAGGTTCGATCCCTGGGTTGGGAAGATCCCCTGGAGAAGGAAATGGCAATCCACTCCAGTATTATTGCCTGGAAAATCTTATGGACAGAAGAGCTTAGTAGGCTACAGTCCATGGGGTCGCAAAGAGTAGGACACGACTGAGCGACTTCACTTCACTTCACTTTGCAAAGCATTTGGTGCCAAGTCTTCTTCAAACATTTAGTAGAATTCCCCTGTGAAACTTCTGGTCCTGGGTTTTCCTTTGTGGGTAGTTTATTTGTCTATTTTTGTTTTTTTTGCCATATAACAGCTTTTTTGAGATAAAATTCACATGCCATAAAGTCTACCCACTTAAAATGTACAGTTCAATGATTTATACTATACTATTCAGAGCTGTGCAGCCATCACCACAGCCAATTTTTTAAAATTTTCATTTATTTTAATTATTAATTTTGGGCTCCACTGTGTAGCATGTGGGATCTTAGTTCCCCACCCAGGAATGGAAATCATGCCCCCTGTATTGGAAGCACGGAGTTCTAACCACTGGACCAACAAGGAAGTCCCCACGACCGACTTTAGAACACTTTATCACCCCAGAAAGAAATCCCAAAGACAGGAGGAAACAGCTTGTAAAGACGCTTGGGACTGTGACATCTGGATGAAGAGAATTCATTGATTAATCATAGATCTCAGCTCCTCCTTGTCATTCTCTGATACAAACAGGTGTGGTCTAAAATCAACCCGTGCATAATGAGAACCTACTCTACAGCACAGGGAACCCAACCCAGTGCTCTGTGGTGACCTAAATGGGATGGAAATTTAAAAAGAGGGGATATATGTATACATGCGGAGAAGGCGATGGCCACCCACCCCAGCGCCTGGACAGTCTCATGGACGGAGGAGCCTGGTGGGCTGCAGTCCAAGGAGTGGCGAAGAGACTTAGCAGCAGCAGCCTGTATACATGTGGCTGACTCACTTTGCTGTCCAGCAGAAAATAACACGGAGTTGTAAAGCAATTATATTCCATTAAATTAATAATAATAAATAAAATCAGCCTACTCATACTTCTTAGAAAAACAGAAACTGCACATACTTTAGCGGTACCCCCTTCATTTCCTCTACCACCCGCCACCCCTGGCAAACACTAATCCGACTTCGGTCTCTATGGACTGCCTATTCTCAATACTTCGCACGATTTACGGTCTCTGGGACTGTCTTCTTTCACTGAGCACGATGCTTTTAGTGCTCACCTGTGTTTAGCAGATGTCAGTACTTCATTTCTTTTTGCTATATCAACTGACTGGATAAACCGTTTTTTGTTTATCCATTTTTATTTATCTATCTCATTATTTAATAAGTTGTTGCCACTTTTTGACTATTGTGAAGGGTGCTGCTATGAGCATTCAGGTACAAGTTTTTGTTTGAACATATGTTTTCAGTTTTTTGGGGCATATACTTAAGAGTGGAATTGCTGGGTCATAGGGCAACTTCATGGATTAGAGCCTTGTCATGGCAAAGGGCCTTGTGTAACTCGGTGAGGCTATGAGCCATGCAGTGCAGGGCCACCCAAGACGGACAGGTCATAGTGGAGAGTTCTGACAAAATCCAGTCCACTGGAAGAGGGAATGGCAAACCACTCTAGTATCTTGTCGTAAGAATCCCATGAACAGTATGAAAAAGCAAAAAGATATGGCACCAGAAGATGAGCTCCCCAGGTAAGAAGGTGTCCAATGTATTACTGGGGAAGAATGGAGGGCAATTACAAAGAGCTCCAGAAAGAATGAAGCAGATGGGCCAAAGCAGAAATGATACTCAGTTGTGGATGTGTCTGATAATGAAGGTAAAATCTGACGCTGTAAAGAACAATACTGCATAAGATCCTGGAATGTTAGGCCCATGAATCAAGGTAAATGGGACACGGTCAAGCAGGAGATGGCAAGGGTGAACACTGACGCCTTAGGAATCGCTGAGCTAAAATGGACAGTAATGGGAGAATTTAATTCAGATGATCATTATATCTACCACTGTGGACAAGAATCCCTTAGAAGAAATGGAGTAGCCCTGATAGTCAACAAAAGTCTAAAATGCAGTACTTGGATGCAGTCTCAAAAATGATGGAATGATCTTGGTTCATTTCCAAGGCGAACCACTTAACATCACAGTAATCCAAGCCCAGGCCCCAACCACAGATGCTGAAGAAGCTGAGGTTCATTGGTTCTGTGAGAACCTATAAAACCTTCTAGAACTAAAACCAAAGAAAGATGGCCTTTTCATCATCAGGAATGCAAAAGTAGGAAGTCAGGAGACACCTGGAGTAACAAGCAAGTCTGACCTTGGAGTACAGAATGAAGCAGGGCAAAGGCTAACAGAGTTGAGTCTTAGCAAACACCCTTTTCCAACAACACAAGAGACGACTCTACACCTGACATCCCCAAATGGTCAATACTGAAATCAGATTAATTATGTTCTTTGCAGCTGAAGATGGAGAAGCTCTATACAGTCAGCAAGAAGGAAACCTGGCTCAGATCACCAGCTCCTTATTGCAAAATTCAGACTTCAATTGAAGAAAGCAGGGGAAACCACTAGGCCATTCAGATATGACTTAAATCGAATTATACAGAGGAGGCGATAAATAGATTCAAGGGATTAGGCCTGGTAGACAGGGTGCCTGAAGAACTATGGACAGAGGTTCATAACATTGTACAAGAGTGACCAAAACCATCCTAAAGAAAAGAAATGCAAGAAGGCATTTGCTGTCTCCTCAGTGGCTGTCTGGTGGCTCAGACGGTAAAGCGTCTGTCTACAATGCAGGAGACCCGGGTTCGATCCTTGGGTTGGGAAGATCCCCTGGAGAAGGAAATGGCAATCCACTCCAGGACTATTGCCTGGAAAAATCCCATGGACAGAAGAGCCTAGTAGGCTACAGTCCATGGGGTCACAAAGAGTCGGACACCACTGAGCGACTTCACTTCACTTCAGTGGCTGTCTGAGGAGGCCTTTCAAATATCTGAGAAAAGAAGAGAAGCAAAAGGCAAGGGGAAAAGGGAAAGATATACCTGACTGAATGCAGAGTTCCACAGAACAGCAAGGAGAGATAAGAGAGCCTTCTTACATGAAAAATCCAAAGAAGCAAAGGAAAACAATAGAACTGAAAAGACCAGAGATCTCCAATAAAATTGGGGACATCAAGAGAACATTTGATGCAAGAATGGCCATAATAAAGGACAGAAATGATAAGGGCCTAATAGAGGCAAAAGAGATTAAGAAGAGGTGGCAAGAATACACAGAAGAACTATACAAAAAAGGTCTTAATGATCGGATACCCAAGATGGTATGGTTATTCACCTAGAGCCAGATATCCTGGCGAGTGAAGTCAACTGGGCCTTAGGAAGCGTTACTACAAACAAAGCTAGTGGAGGTGATGGAATTCCAGCTGAGCTATTTAAAATCCTAAAAGATGATGCTATTAAATGAAGCTCTGCACTCAATATGTCAGCAGATTTGGAAAACTCAGCAGTGGCCACAAGGACTGAAAAAGGTCAGTTTTCATTCCAATCCCAAAGAAGGGCAGTGCCAAAGAATGTTAAAACTACCATACAATTGGACTCATTTTGCATGCTAGGAAGATTATGCTCAAAATGCTTCAAGCTCGGCTTCAGCAGTACATGAACCATAAACTTCCAGAAGTACAAACTGGATATAGAAAAGGCAGAGGAACCAAAGATAAAATTGCCAAACTTTCTTGGATTACGGAGAAAGCAAAGGAGTTCCAGAAAAACATCTGGTTCATTGACTACACTAAAGCCTTTGACTGTGTGGATCACAATAAACTGTAGAAAATTCTTAAAGAGATAGGAGTACCAGACCACCTTATTTGCCTCTTGAGAAACCTGTATGCAGGTCAAGAAGCAACAGTTAGAACCAGATATGAAACAACAGACTGGGTCCAAATTAGGAAAAGAGTAAGACAAGGCTGTATATTGTCACCCAACTTATTTAACTTATATGCAGAGTACATCATGGGAAATGTCGGACCGAATGAATCACAAGCTGGAATCAAGATTGCCAGCAGAAATATCAACCACCTCAGATACGCAGATGATACCACACTAATGGCAGAAGGTGAAGAGGAACTAAAGAGCCTCCTGATGTCGGTGAAAGAGGAGAGTGAAAAAGCTGGCTTAAAACTCAACATTCAAAAAACTAAGATCATGGCATCCAGTNCTATTGTGAAGGGTGCTGCTATGAGCATTCAGGTACAAGTTTTTGTTTGAACATATGTTTTCAGTTTTTTGGGGCATATACTTAAGAGTGGAATTGCTGGGTCATAGGGCAACTTCATGGATTAGAGCCTTGTCATGGCAAAGGGCCTTGTGTAACTCGGTGAGGCTATGAGCCATGCAGTGCAGGGCCACCCAAGACGGACAGGTCATAGTGGAGAGTTCTGACAAAATCCAGTCCACTGGAAGAGGGAATGGCAAACCACTCTAGTATCTTGTCGTAAGAATCCCATGAACAGTATGAAAAAGCAAAAAGATATGGCACCAGAAGATGAGCTCCCCAGGTAAGAAGGTGTCCAATGTATTACTGGGGAAGAATGGAGGGCAATTACAAAGAGCTCCAGAAAGAATGAAGCAGATGGGCCAAAGCAGAAATGATACTCAGTTGTGGATGTGTCTGATAATGAAGGTAAAATCTGACGCTGTAAAGAACAATACTGCATAAGATCCTGGAATGTTAGGCCCATGAATCAAGGTAAATGGGACACGGTCAAGCAGGAGATGGCAAGGGTGAACACTGACGCCTTAGGAATCGCTGAGCTAAAATGGACAGTAATGGGAGAATTTAATTCAGATGATCATTATATCTACCACTGTGGACAAGAATCCCTTAGAAGAAATGGAGTAGCCCTGATAGTCAACAAAAGTCTAAAATGCAGTACTTGGATGCAGTCTCAAAAATGATGGAATGATCTTGGTTCATTTCCAAGGCGAACCACTTAACATCACAGTAATCCAAGCCCAGGCCCCAACCACAGATGCTGAAGAAGCTGAGGTTCATTGGTTCTGTGAGAACCTATAAAACCTTCTAGAACTAAAACCAAAGAAAGATGGCCTTTTCATCATCAGGAATGCAAAAGTAGGAAGTCAGGAGACACCTGGAGTAACAAGCAAGTCTGACCTTGGAGTACAGAATGAAGCAGGGCAAAGGCTAACAGAGTTGAGTCTTAGCAAACACCCTTTTCCAACAACACAAGAGACGACTCTACACCTGACATCCCCAAATGGTCAATACTGAAATCAGATTAATTATGTTCTTTGCAGCTGAAGATGGAGAAGCTCTATACAGTCAGCAAGAAGGAAACCTGGCTCAGATCACCAGCTCCTTATTGCAAAATTCAGACTTCAATTGAAGAAAGCAGGGGAAACCACTAGGCCATTCAGATATGACTTAAATCGAATTATACAGAGGAGGCGATAAATAGATTCAAGGGATTAGGCCTGGTAGACAGGGTGCCTGAAGAACTATGGACAGAGGTTCATAACATTGTACAAGAGTGACCAAAACCATCCTAAAGAAAAGAAATGCAAGAAGGCATTTGCTGTCTCCTCAGTGGCTGTCTGGTGGCTCAGACGGTAAAGCGTCTGTCTACAATGCAGGAGACCCGGGTTCGATCCTTGGGTTGGGAAGATCCCCTGGAGAAGGAAATGGCAATCCACTCCAGGACTATTGCCTGGAAAAATCCCATGGACAGAAGAGCCTAGTAGGCTACAGTCCATGGGGTCACAAAGAGTCGGACACCACTGAGCGACTTCACTTCACTTCAGTGGCTGTCTGAGGAGGCCTTTCAAATATCTGAGAAAAGAAGAGAAGCAAAAGGCAAGGGGAAAAGGGAAAGATATACCTGACTGAATGCAGAGTTCCACAGAACAGCAAGGAGAGATAAGAGAGCCTTCTTACATGAAAAATCCAAAGAAGCAAAGGAAAACAATAGAACTGAAAAGACCAGAGATCTCCAATAAAATTGGGGACATCAAGAGAACATTTGATGCAAGAATGGCCATAATAAAGGACAGAAATGATAAGGGCCTAATAGAGGCAAAAGAGATTAAGAAGAGGTGGCAAGAATACACAGAAGAACTATACAAAAAAGGTCTTAATGATCGGATACCCAAGATGGTATGGTTATTCACCTAGAGCCAGATATCCTGGCGAGTGAAGTCAACTGGGCCTTAGGAAGCGTTACTACAAACAAAGCTAGTGGAGGTGATGGAATTCCGGCTGAGCTATTTAAAATCCTAAAAGATGATGCTATTAAATGAAGCTCTGCACTCAATATGTCAGCAGATTTGGAAAACTCAGCAGTGGCCACAAGGACTGAAAAAGGTCAGTTTTCATTCCAATCCCAAAGAAGGGCAGTGCCAAAGAATGTTAAAACTACCATACAATTGGACTCATTTTGCATGCTAGGAAGATTATGCTCAAAATGCTTCAAGCTCGGCTTCAGCAGTACATGAACCATAAACTTCCAGAAGTACAAACTGGATATAGAAAAGGCAGAGGAACCAAAGATAAAATTGCCAAACTTTCTTGGATTACGGAGAAAGCAAAGGAGTTCCAGAAAAACATCTGGTTCATTGACTACACTAAAGCCTTTGACTGTGTGGATCACAATAAACTGTAGAAAATTCTTAAAGAGATAGGAGTACCAGACCACCTTATTTGCCTCTTGAGAAACCTGTATGCAGGTCAAGAAGCAACAGTTAGAACCAGATATGAAACAACAGACTGGGTCCAAATTAGGAAAAGAGTAAGACAAGGCTGTATATTGTCACCCAACTTATTTAACTTATATGCAGAGTACATCATGGGAAATGTCGGACCGAATGAATCACAAGCTGGAATCAAGATTGCCAGCAGAAATATCAACCACCTCAGATACGCAGATGATACCACACTAATGGCAGAAGGTGAAGAGGAACTAAAGAGCCTCCTGATGTCGGTGAAAGAGGAGAGTGAAAAAGCTGGCTTAAAACTCAACATTCAAAAAACTAAGATCATGGCATCCAGTCTCATCACTTCATGGCAAAAAGAGGGGAAAAAGTGGAAACAGTGACAGATTTTATTTTCTTGGGCTCCAAAATCACTGCAGATGGTGACTGAAGCCATAAAATTAAAAGACACTTGCTCCTTGGAAGGAAAGCTATGACAAACCTAGAAAGTGTATTAAAAAGCAGAGATGTTACTTTGCCAACAAAGGTCCATCTAGTCAAAGCTATGGTTTTTCCAGTAGTCAGATACCAACAGACGTGAGAGTTGGACCGTAAAGAAGGTTGGGTGCAAAAGAACTGATGCTTTTGAATTGTAGTGTTGGACTCTTGAGAGTCTCTTGGACTGCAAGGAGATCCTAAAGAAAATCCTAAAGAAATCAACCCTGAATATTCATTGGAAAGACTGATGCTGAAGCTGAAGTGTCAATACTTTTGCCACTTGATGCAAAGAGCCAACTCATTGGAAAAGACCCTGATTCTGGGAAAGACTGAAGGCAAAGGAGAAGAGGAAGGCAGAGGATGAGATGGTTAGCATCACCAACTCAAAGGACATGAATTTGAGCAAACACCCAGAGATAGTGGAAGACAAAGCAACATAGGGTGCTACAGTTCATAGGGTCACAAAGAGTCAGACATGACTTATCACACATGACTGATAACAACAATCTGTGGGAAGTGGCATCTCCTGTTTTTTTTTTTTTTTAAATAATATTTACTTATTTGGTTGCATAGGGTCTTAGCTGTGGCGTGTGAGTTCTTCATTGCAGCATGTGGGTTCAGATGTTGCAGTGCCCTGCCTTAGTTGCTCCTTGGCATGTGACATCAGTTTCCTGACCAGGGATCAAACCCATGTCCCCTGCATTGCAAATCTGCATCCAGATTCTCAATGACTGGACCACCAAGTCTCTCGTGATTTTAATTTGCATTTTCCTGATGATGAGCATCTTTTCATGAAATTATTGGTCATTCATATACCTTCTTTAGAGAGATATCTACCCAAAAACTTCATTCATTCTAAGATTGGACTATTTGTCTAAGTGTTCTTCATATAGTCTAGACACAAGACCCTTATCATTGTTTTCTCTTGTTACTTGTGCACTTTAGATGTTATTATCCAAGAACCATTGTCCAGTCCACGCGCAAGAAGATTTACACCTATGTTTTCTTCTAAGAAAAGCTTTAAAGTTTTCTTCTAAGAAAACTTTAAAGTTTTAGTTCTTACATTTAAGTCTTTTATCCATCGTGAGTTAAATTTTATATGCAGTATAAGAGGGGTCCAACTACATTCTTTTGCTGTCAGACATCTGGTGGTCCCAGGACCATTTGTTGAAAAAACTCTTTATTTTCCCCATTGAATTATCTTGGCGTCTTTACTGAAAACCACAAATGTATGAGTTTATTTCTGGGTTCTTAGTTATGTTCCATTGATGTGTCTGTCTTTATGCCAGTAACATACTCTTAATTACTGTAGCTTCACAGTAAGTTCTGAAATTTGAAAGTGTGAATTTTCCAATGTTGTTGTTCTTTTTCCAGGTTATTTTGATTATTCTGGGTCTCAGATTTCCATATAAATTTTAGAATCAGCTTTGTCAATTTTGGTAAATTAATCAGCTCTTATTTTTATGGGAATTGCATTGAAACTGTAGATCAATTTGGGCAATATTGCCATTTTAACAATATTAGGTCTTCTAATCCATGAACACAGATGTCTTTCCATTTATTTAGATATTATTTCAGTGAAGTTTTGTAGTTTTCCATGTATCTTGCACTTTGGTTAAATTTATTCCAAAGTATTTTTGTGGTATTTTAAATGTAATTGTTGGGTAACAATTTACAGATTGTTTCTTGCTAGTTTATAGAAACACAGTTGATTTTGGATAGGAAGGCCATATTTAGCAAATGAAAAACAAGAGCTAAACCAAATTTGAATTTCAAACAACAAACAATTCTTTTAGTATAAGTATGCCCCAAATATTGCATGGAATATACGTATTCTAAAACACTAATTATTGATTATCTGACATTCAAGTCCAGCATCCAGAGCATTGCATATTTCATCTGGAGGCAACCCTGCATCTGGCAAAATGAACCAGGGGGCTCTGGACAGGGCACTGAGGCCCAGCTGAAGATGGGGAAGTTATGAGAGACTATGAGAGTGGAAAATGAAACCCCAGCACCTTCTCCCTCTCTGCTCCCAGGACCCTGATTGGTGGGTCTGCACCTTATCCACATCATGTCCACTAAAAGATTCCAGGGGGGGAAAAAATGAGAAAATTTGCCCAAGGAATCTGCCATCAGAATGGCTTCAGACTTCTCGACAGCACTGGAGACAAGTGGGACATTTTGAGGAAAAAGGATACCCAAACCGGATTTCTGCACAGCAACCAGACTTCACACAAGGGTGAAAGCAGAATAAAGACATCTCGGTCACACAGGGTCCCAGGGGCACTGCCTTAGGATGGTCTGGAGGAAGTGAAGTATCCACCCAAACCAGGGAACCAACCAGGAAAGAGGAAGGCGAGTGTCTGAGAAAGGAGACAGCAAGGGCCCTCCCAGGAGAGGCGCAGCCCCAGGAGGGCAGGTAGGGGCAGGCAGGGGGGCGCCCGCCCAAAGGAGCAAGAGGGCAATCTAAAGAAACAGGAAGCAGAAACACTTAAGAGATGGTCTGATTTTATCGTACTGTGTGGAGAGGTCTCCCAGAGCTTGTCAAAGAACACAGGGACAACTTACCACTTACAAAATCAAACGAGTGAAAACATAGGAACTGTTACTATAAAGGAAGAAAAGAGTCTTAGGAGAGAGGTGGGGTCATAACACTGTCTTGCTTAGTTGTGAGCAGTATGTATGAGCTCAGCACTGAACTGAATAATTACCAACACTGTTACACAGCTGCACTGGCATTGTGATGGGATCGGGGAGGGGATGCGTGGGAAAGTGTAAGAAAGAACCTGGTCCGCAATGACAGGAACTCAGAAAGTGTCTGCTGTTAAAAGTCAAGAGTTATGAGCATGCTATATGGAGGTAAACACCAGAAGAAAAAGTTAAACGAGTTGATAATGGTTGCCTTTGAGAGGTCCAGTGTGGAGTGAGGGCCTGGGATTGCCTTTCATTTTAAGACGAGGTGTTTTCAAATCTGTACGTGTATTACTGTCATCAAAATAAAGTCACTACCTCACACATTAATCAAAAACTAACTCAAGATGGATCATAGACCTTAAATGTAAGTGCTAAAACTATACAAGTTCTAGAACCAAACATCAGAAAAAATTGGGGGGACCTTGTATTAGACAAAGGTTTCTTAGATGTGACACCAAAAGCACAATCCATTAAAAAAAAAAACAAAACAAAACTTGACAAACTGGACTTTGTCAAAATGAAGAACTTATGCTCTTCAAGGCATTGTCGGGACTTAGCTGGCAGTACAGTCAGTGATTGAGACTGAGCTTCCAAGGCAGGAGGTGAGGGTTCAGTTCCTGGTTGGAGAAAATCCCACATACTGTGTAGTGCAGCCTTTGAAAGATGACACTGTTTAGAGAGTAAAAAGGCAAGCCAAAGACTAGGAGAAAATAACTATAATATTATAGATCTGATAAAGGATCTTTAGCTGGAACTTATAAAGAACTCTCAAAACTCAGCAATAAGAAAATCCAAACAACTCCCTTTTCTAAAGATTTTTAAAAAAATAATTGTATTTATTTATTTACTTGTACCAGGTGTTTGTTGCTATGCCAGCTTTTCTCCAGTTGCGGCAAACTGGGGCTCCTCTCTAGTTGCCGGGCACTGTTTCTCCGCGCGGCGGCTTCTCTTGTTGAGGGGCACAGGCTCTGGGGCACAGGGCTTCAGATGTTGTAGCCCGTGTGCTCAGCCACTGCGGCTCCTGGGCTCTACAGCGCAGGCGGAATAGCTGTGGGCTTAGTTGCTCCTTGGCATGTGGGAGCTTCCAGATCCGGGATCAAACCCCCGTCTCCTGCGTTGACAGGCAGACTCCTTACCACTGAGGCACCAGGGGAGCCCCCCTATTTTTAAACAGGCAAATATTTTAAAAGACATATTGAATGGCACATATGCACGTGAAAAGAGTCTCANCCACTGCGGCTCCTGGGCTCTACAGCGCAGGCGGAATAGCTGTGGGCTTAGTTGCTCCTTGGCATGTGGGAGCTTCCAGATCCGGGATCAAACCCCCGTCTCCTGCGATGGCAGGCAGACTCCTTACCACTGAGGCACCAGGGGAGCCCCCCTATTTTTAAACAGGCAAATATTTTAAAAGACATATTGAATGGCACATATGCACGTGAAAAGAGTCTCAATATCGTTAGTCATTAGGAAAAGATAAGTTAAAACCACGATAAAATACCACACTAGAATGACTAAAAAAAACCTTTTTTTTTGGCTGCACTGCAAGGCTTGTGTGATCCTAGTTCCTTATCCAGGAACTGAACTTGGAACCACCACAGTGAAAGCACTCAGTCCTAACCACTGGACCACCAGGGAATTCTCAAGAATGACTATAATTTTTATAAGAAATTGACATGACCAACTGCTGATGAGGGTTCAGAGCAACATCACTGGTGAGTCACGAAAGGAAAACAATTTCGCAGTGACGCCTATGACCCTGCAATCTCGCTCCCAGAAATTTACCCAAGAAAAGTGAAAACTTAGTTTCCTTCAACTTGCACACAAATGTTTAAAGTGGTTTTTCTCATAATTAACCAAAGCCTGAAGCACTCCAAATGTCCTTCACTTGGAGAATGAATTACTGTACAATGAAGCACTAGTCTGCCCCGAAGAGGTTTGAACTGTGGAGATTCCTACAACATGGATGAATCTCAAAGGCATTGCCCTGAGTGGAAGGAGCCAGTGACAAAGCCTACACACTACATGATTCCATTTATATGACTTAATAGGTAAGATAAAATTGTGGGGAACAGAAAACATATCCGTGGCTGACAGGAGCTGAGAGTGGGGCAGGGGCCAGCCACAAAGGGAAGTGGGGATGATGAAACTCTTCCGTGTCTGGATTGCGGTGGTAGCCACAGGACTGTACAGATTTGTCAAATTTTGCAGAACTAGGGGAGGTCTCGAAACTGGGAGCCACACAGGAAGTCTGTGAAGGCACTGAGGGCCTCTGTCTTGGTCTTGGATGTGATCATCCAAGTCTAGACACATGCACACACCTTTCATGCTGTATACGTTACTTAGGGTAAGCTATACCTGCCT
>SJYX01003226.1:0-14816 GCA_006410675.1 Oreotragus oreotragus
AGACGGGGTGGGCTGAGCGAGGATGGAGTCTGCTGGAGTCTGAGGGGGAGCTGAGTCTAAGGAAGAAGGAAACAGCAGGAGACAAGACCCAGGGTGAGAAACGACAAACATGAGGAATAAGAGCTCCCGGTCAAGGCTGTGTCACGGGCACTGCCAGAGAGCAGGGAGGCCCCCGGGCCGGAGCAGGGGGGACGCCTCTGGGCTCAAAGAGAAAGGGCTCTGAGCCCAGAGAAGAAGCAAGGAGCCCCGGCTGGGCCTGGAGGAAGCCGAGGGGACAAAGTAAGATAAATTGGTCTTCAAGGGAACTTTCAACAAGGACTGAATTCTGAGAATAAACTTTCAAGATTTGTCACGCAGCGTATGGCTTTGAGGGAAAGGCACTCACTGGTAAAGACTAGGAGTTTGGCTAAACTTGCAGCGGTCTCAGGCTAGCTCGATAGAAACTGTATCATTCTCCCCACCCCCACCCCTCCTCCTGTCTTTGAAAAGTGCTCCTGGCACTTCATAGGCAAGGTTATGACACCCTGATGTCACAAAAGTGTTACAGAAGACTCAGCAATTCTCAGAGGATTTTGCAAGTCTGTAATTTCTAATTTATGTCTTTGGGAATCAAGGAACCCAATAAAACTCAAGAGGCAATCACGCCTTCAGGAACTATCTTTCTAATACCACTGTTGGGTGGCTAAGAAGCAGCTCCTCTGTCTTCCTAAGCCTTTACTTCCGTGTGGAGGGTGTGAAGGTTTGTCAGTGCTACCGAGTTGCCCACCTAGGGAGCATTTTGTGTCTTCCTTCTTACCAAATATGTGGTTGTGCCTGTTGTAGTGAAACTGGTTAGGAGGAAAGATTGTTCAAATATCCGCCAGTAGGATACCTGCCAATTGCAATGTTCCCTACAGATGCTGATATAAATGTGCACACATTGAATGACATCAGAATAGGGTTAATATGCTTTGCTTTCATTTTCTCAGAGGAGAACCAACTGGAGTAAGATATAAAAAGATATTAGCTAGGGAATTGTCTCCTATGTACACTTATCAAGTAAGACAAAGACAAATGCATAAAACTTCTAGCCCTCCACTCATTCTCACACTTCCATTCCCACCCTAGACAGTCATCCTAATCTATGCTTTCAATCAGATCCAAAGCTATTCCCTGTTGATCTCTTAAAATTCCCTCCCTGGTTCACCCTGGCATTCCTGTTTTGCCACCCAGAGAAATCAATGCAGGCACTCCCTTTTAGTACGACTGCCCCCTTCTCCTTTCCTTATGTGAAGTATGAGTCTCCCGTGATCTTGATCTTTTCCCGGTCTTTTCTCAAGGGCGACTCCTTCCCAGCCTCTTCACAACAGGGCTCCAGGAGACGCGGTCTTCTCAGCCTCTTGTTCCTTCTGCCATGTGCTTTCTCTGTCCCCATGTCCTATTTCAAGTTTCTGGCCCTCCGGGTATTTCAGGATGTGCCTACCTGCTGTCTTGTACGTTACTCCTTAATATTCATTGAGTGATCAGTGGCCTCCACGTCCTTTGGGCTCCACTTCATCCCAGCTCCTTCCAGTGCTGGGCAACTGCAAAATTTTCATTTTGTTGCAACAGTTGAGTTGATTCTTGTTTCATTTTATATCTGTATTCTAGATGAATTTCCTCCAAAAGCTTTTCTTGACCCTTAAAAATTGGATCCATGATGTTTAATACCTATTTGAATGTTAATTGTTGTTAATACTTGTCACTAGAGTACCAATATAGATGGAACCTTCTGAAGGGATAAAAAATTGATTGCATGGGGTATGGGCGTGCTCAGGACATTTTTTGCTTCTCCAGTCTTTTATTAACGTGTATTTTATTGAAGTGTAGTTGCTGTGTGATGCTTCAGGTGCACAGCGTGGTGGTTCAGGACACGTGGACACATGCACTCCTCTTCAGATTTCCATTTTCCACCGTGGGGTATCACAAGACATCAACCGTGGTTCCCTGTGCTACACAGCAGACCCTTCTGATTGCTGCATACTGAGTTTTTTTTAAATTAGAAATCTAGCATTCTCTTCATACCAAATCAAACTAAAGAAATAAAAAATGTCATAAATCTTTTAGTGAGGCAAAAGTTCATAATTTTCTAAAATACACATTATATATATATTATTTATATATACGGGTGCAAAAGCTCAGTGTTTCCCTAGTGGCTCGGTGGCAAAGAGTCTGCCTGCAATGCAGGAGATGACGGCAGAGACGCAGGTTCAATCCCTGGGTCGGGAAGATCCCCTGGAGAGGGAATGGCAACCCAGTCCAGTACTCTTGCCTGGAGAATCCCATGGACGGAGGAGCCTGCTGGGCCACAGTCCACGGGGTCACAGAGAGTCAGACACGACTGAGTGCCTGAGCATGCACGCACAGATACGAAAGCTTTTCAGCTGTGCTTGATGAAAGTGTGAGAAAGAACATTAAAAAAAAGAAGAAGAGAGGGAGAAATCAGAAAACATAAACTAAATGAAATGGGAGCCCTGAATACGAAATAGAAAAAATGAAACACACTAGATAAAAGTAGAAGACTGTCATATAGTCCAGCATTTTTAAACATGGCGGCTCATTAGAAACACATCAGGAGCTTTGGAGAAAAAAAGCATTACCAGGCATTTGTATTTTTCAAAAAATTCCAAGATAATTACAATATGCATCTGGATTTTTAAAAAAATGATTACAAGTTTTTATAGTAAATGGTAGTTTTGGTGCTTTATAATTTTATTATTTTTCCATTGCTCAATCATGATATAATGGTATTAATGAGTAACAGTTACATAATCACAATAATAAAAGATGTTTATCAGTTTTCACAACCAATCAGTAGCCCGGCAAAAAATGGAAGATAATTATAATCACAAGCCTTAACGGGAACATGGCTGACCTAACAATATAAAACAACCTGGGGGCGTCAAGCAGAGTGGTGTGTTGGAGTGGGCGTGCACACACGCACGTGCTTCGTCAGCTCAGCCAGCCTGTCTTTTACTCGGTGCATTTAATCCTTTATCATTTAGAAGTGAAGTGAAGTGAGGTCACTCAGTCGTGTCCGACTCTTCGCGACCCCGTGGACTGTAGCCCACCAGGCGCCACCGTCCATGGGATTCACCAGGCAACAATACTGGAGTGGGTTGCCATTTCCTTCTCCAGGGGATCTTCCCAACCCAGGGATCGAACCCAGGTCTCCCACGTTGCAGGCAGATGCTTTAACCTCTGAGCCACCAGGGAAGCCCTTTATCATTTAAGGTAACTGTCTATATATGATTCTATCACCATTTTCTTAATTGTTTCGGGTTTATTTTCTGTAGGTCTTTTCTTTAGCATTTCTTGCTTGTCTGGAAAGCTTTCGATTTCACCACTAAATCTGAATGAGAGTCTTGGTGGGCAGAGTATTCTTGGTTGTAGTCTCCTCCCTTTCATCACTTTATGTGTATCCTGTCATTCCGTTCTGACTTGCAGAATTTCTGTTGAGAAATCCGCTGATAACCTGGTTGGAGTTTCCTTGTATGTTATTTGTCATTTTTCCCTTGTTGCTTTAATATTTTATTTTTGTCTTTAATCTTTGTCAGTTCTTAAAAATTAAGGATTGGTATGATGTAGAAGAAGAGAATGACTGATAAACTGCTGATGAAAATGTTTGTTAATATAAGTAACTCGGTAATACTTGGTGGTATGTGGTTGAAATTCAGCAGTTCTTTGTCTAACCATATACCCTGTATAGTCTCACATGCTGTGCTCAAAAAGCCATATAGTGTGGGTTAATTGCAGTACTGTCAACAGTGGCAAGAAGTAGAAACAATTTAGACATTTATTAGTAGGCTAATGAAGGAAATAAATACTGTAGGTTTATATGATGGAATGTCCTCCAGCAGTGGATATAAATGAGCCGGATATTCACGCATCAGGTAGGATAGACCCTCAGCCGTAATATCCAGTGGAGAAACACGCGCGCTGGAAAGCACGGGCAGCTCCTAGTTCGTCCCTCTCCCCCAAGGCTCCTCTTTGCTGACCCTGTTTGTTTTCAGCGTCTGTGAGCCTGTCTCTGTTTTGTAAATAAGTTCATTTGTACCATCTTTTAAAATTAGATTCTACATATGAGGGACACCTTGTGGTATCATATGCCTTTCTCTGTCTGACTTCACGTTTTTTTACATTGAAGGATAATTGCTTTACCTCGTTTTGTTGGCTTCTGCCGTCCAGCCATGCAGAGCGGTGGTAACTATATATATCGTCCCTCCCCCTTGAGCTTCCCTTCCTTCCTCCCAAGTCTGACTTCACTTACTGTGACCATCTCTAGGTCCATCCATGTTAGAAGCAGGGACTTATTCACAAGAGAGCTTTGCCAAGGATCCTTTACTTTGGGGTACAAGTGACTTGCTAATCCTCATCTCCTGAGCCAGACTCCACTCCATCAGCATGTGCTTCCCATCTCACTGTCTCTGAAACTAGCCTCTGCATTTCTGGAAGTGATTCTTTCCTCTGCATTTCTGGAAATGACTCTGGGAGTCATCTCCCAGCACTGCCGGGAATAGTTATTATCACATCCTTCGGCTTCCCAGTTGCCCAAGCATGAGCGCGTCCATTCCCCAAGGTACCAGTAATTGTCTATTACTGCACAAGAAACTTCTGACCTTGAAATGATCCCAGAGGCATCTCCCTAAGTACAAGGATCTCCTGACAAAGTCCATGGTGACATAACTCTGTGTAAAAGAATTTTTCCTGAAACTCAGTACATTCGTTTATTTATTTGGTCTATATTTGCTTTGATTTACAGTATCTTCCCAATGATATGCACATCCTTCTCTGGAATTATTGCTCTGACAGCTAAACTCCTCGAGCTTTGCTCCAGTAAATTACGGTCGTTCAGCGCTGAGGCCGAGAGTGCAAGAGGGCACTCTCCTGTGCTCTCGAGCAGTGCGCTCGGTCCCTGGGACTGCTGTTGTGACAGACCCCAACCTGAGGCTGCAGACGACAGGCATCCAGTCCACGGGGTGGCCAAGAGTCAGACACAATAGAGCGACTCACACTATTCATTCTCTCCCACTTCTGAAGGCTTGAAGCCTGAAGTCAGTGTGTCCTCAGGACCGCACTCCCTCTGAAGCTCTCAGGACCACGCTCCCTCTGAAGGCTCTAGGGGAAAAGGCTTCTTGGCCTCTTTCAGCTTCTGGAGCTCCTGGAGCTCCCGGGCTCGTGCCTCTGTCTCTCCCTGACCCTCTTTTCTTTTTTTTAGGTTTTAAAATTTTATTTATTTATCTTAATTGGATGCTTATTACTTTACAATATTGTAGTGGTTTTTGCCAAACATTGGCATGAATCAGTCATGGGTGCACATGTGTTCCCTGCCCTGAACCCCCCTCCCCGCTCCCTCCCTATCCTATCCCCCAGGGTCATCCCAGTGCACCAGCCCTGAGCACCCTGTCTTATGCATCAAACCTGGACTGGTGATCCGCTTCACATATGATAATATACATGTTTTAACGCTACCCTCTTAAATCATCCGACCCCTGCCTTCTCCCACAGAGCCCAAGACTGTTCTTTAAATCTGTGTCTCTTTTGCTGTCTCACATAAAGAGTCACCATTACCATCTTTCTAAATTTATATGCCTTAGTATACTATATTGGTGTTTTTCTGTATACTGTATACTGTATTGGTGTTTTTCTTTCTGACTTACTTCACTCTGTATCATAGGCTTTAGTTTCATCCACCTCATTAGAACTGATTCAAATGTATTCTTTTTAATGGCTGAGTAATATTCCATTGTGTATATGTACCACAGCTTTCTTATCCATTCGTCTGCCGATGGACATCTAGGTTGCTTCCATGTCCTGGCTATTATAAACAGTGCTGTGATGAACATTGGGGTACATCTGTCTCTTTCAATTCTGGTTTCCTTGGTGTGTATGCCCAGCAGTGGGATTGCTGGGTCATAAGGCAGTTCTATTTCCAGTTTTTTAAGAAATCTCCACACTGTTCTCCATGGTGGCTGTACTAGTTTGCATTCCCACCAACAGTGTAAGAGGGTTCCCTTTTCTCCACACCCTCTCCAGCATTTATTGCTTGTAGACTTTTGGATCACAGCCATTCTGACTGGTGTGAAATGGTACCTCATTGTGGTTTTGATTTGCATTTCTCTGATAATGAGTGATGTTGAGCATCTTTTCATGTGTTTGTTAGCCATCTGTATGTCTTCTTTGGAGAAATGTCTGTTTAGTTCTTTGGTGCATTTTTTTTATTGGCAAAGAATTAATCTCAAAAATATACAAGCAGCATCTGCAGCTCAATTCCAGAAAAATAAATGACCCAATCAAAAACTGGGCCAAAGAACTAAACAGACATTTCTCCAAAGAAGACATACAGATGGCTAACAAACACATGAAAAGATGCTCAACATCACTCATTATCAGAGAAACGCAAATCAAAACCACATGAGGCACCATCGCATGCCAGTCAGAATGGCTGCTATCAGAAAGTCACAAACTGGGAATAAAAGCAAAAATAAACAAATGAGACCTAATTAAAATTAAAAGCTTCTGCACAACAAAGGAAACTATAAGCAAGGTGAAAAGACAGCCTTCAGAATGGGAGAAAATAATAGCAAATGAAGTAACTGACAAACAACTAATCTCAAAAATATACAAGCAACTCCTGCAGCTCAACTCCTGACCCTCTTTCTGCGTGCCTCCTCTTATAAGGACGCCAGTCGCTGGACTGAGACCCGCCCTGAGCCCGTCTAGCCGTCTTTTAACTAGTTCCAGCTGTGCTGCTGCAGCTGTGCGCAGTCGCGTCTCACTCTTGTGACCCCGTGGACTGTAGCCCGCCAGGCTCCTCTGTCCATGGGATTTCCAGGCAAGAGTACTGGAGTGTGTTGCCATTTCCTTCTTCATGGGATCTTTTCCGCCCAGGGATTGAACCCACATCTATTGTGTCTCCTCCTTGGCAGGCAGATTCTTTCACACTAGCGCCACCTGGAAGCCCAGTTATTAAATCACCCAGTTAATAAATCATCTATTTCTAAATTAGTTTACACTCTGCACTTCTCCAAGCACATACATTTTTGAAGGATACTATTCAACCCATATGGAACAACAGACTGGTTCCAAATAGGAAAAGGAGTACATCAAGGCTGTATATTGTCACCCTGCTTATTTAACTTCTATGCAGAGTACATCATGAGAAACGCTGTACTGGAAGAAACACAAGCTGGAATCAAGATTGCCAGGAGAAATATCAATAACCTCAGATATGCAGATGACACCACCCTCATGGCAGAAAGTGAAGAAGAACTAAAAAGCCTCTTGATGAAAGTGAAAGAGCAGAGTGAAAAAGTTGGCTTAAAGCTCAACATTCAGAAAATGAAGATCATGGCATCTGGTCCCATCACTTCATGGGAGATAGATGTGGAAACAGTGGAAACAGTGTCAGACTTTATTTTTTGGGGCTCCAAAATCACTGCAGATGGTGATTGCAGCCATGAAATTAAAAGATGCTTACTCCTTGGAAGGAAAGTTATGACCAATCTAGATAGCATATTCAAAAGCAGAGACATTACTTTGCCCACAAAGGTCCATCTAGTCAAGGTTATGGTTTTTCCAGTGGTCATGTACAGATGTGAGAGTTGGACTGTGAAGAAAGCTGAGTGCTGAAGAATTGATGCTTTTGAACTGTGGTGTTGGAGAAGACTCTTGAGAGTCCCTTGGACTGCAAGGAGATCCAACCAGTCCATCCTAAAGGAGATCAGTCCTGGGTGTTCATTGGAAGGACTGATGCTAAAGCTGAAACTCCAGTACTTTGGCCACCTCATGCGAAGAGTTGACTCATTGGAAAAGACTCTGATGCTGGGAGGGATTAGGGGCAGGAGGAGAAGGGGACGACCGAGGATGAGATGGCTGGATGGCATCACCGACTCGATGGACATGAGTTTGAGTGAACTCTGGGAGTTGGTGAAGGATAGGGAGGCCTGGCGTGCTGTGATTCATGGGGTCGCAAAGAGTCGGACACGACTGAGCGACTGAACTGAACTGAACTGATTCAACCCACTATAAATAACGATCTCATTAGTCAAGACGAATCACTTTAACAGTCTGAGGGGAAACCACCCATCTATTTCCCATAATTATGAGACAGGAACTTGATGATAGGACCCTTCCCCTTGCCCACACATCTAAAACAGTGGTCTTTCCATTAGAGTAAATCTCGAGGTGCCTACAGGGATGTTTCTATTGCTCTAGCTTTTCAGCATCTCAAGGGCCTGTGTTCTGTCTCCAAACTTAGCTACCTGAGAATCTCCTGTGTTCACAGGGGCAGGTTTCCTAACCTGCCAACATTTCACAAAAGAACAGTGCCCTTGTCACCTCGCTCAGATCTTCCTGATGAGAAACGCCTGGGAGCAACACGGACAAAACTCTTCCACCGATTAATCAAGACATGCAGGTCCACTCCCAGGCTTCTGCCTTCCCCTTTTTCATACAGCTTCCTGTAACATGTGAAGTTGGCGGGGGGGGAGGTTAGAAAGGCAGTATTTGGGGACTTTCCTGCCTGTCTAATGATTATTAAGACTCAGCACTTCCTCTGCAGAAAACAAAGGTTCAATCTCCGGTGAGGGAACTAAGTTTTCATGTGGAATGGCCAAAAAAGGGGAGGATGGGTCGGTATTTTTGTTCATATTGACTTGTTCTGAATTAAGAATATACATAAATTAAGACGGGGAATGGTGGGAGTAATGATATATGTTCAATAATATTAGCCTCTTCGAGGCTTTGACTATGGTCAAGATTGAGCTCCTCTGGAGACCAGAGCAGAGGACATCTACTGAAATTAAATATGATTTTTCTACCAGTGAGTTTATGTATAGCAAATTCTTTTCTGCTGTTCCTGATACTTAAGTCAATGACAAGAAAATGCCAAACCAACTGGAACGCTCTACTGGATGATATAGTTTTAAGTCTCATTGGATAAAATGTATGAAATGTTTTTTCAGATATGCTATGCATCATTCAATTAATATATGAAATCTCATTCATCAGATCTCATCATGATTATTTTCTCCTGTGAAAGAACTCATTTAATTTTTCTCTAAAAGTGTTAGATGGCTCCACTAGTTAGCTGTTAAGAAAGTCCAAGATTCTATGTTAGATGCAGAACCAGTGGAGTTTTAGTAGTTGACGTTTTCACCTTAAATTAAAGTATGGACGGTTTTGCTCTGCCTCTCATTAAGAATGAGCATGCTGTTCCAATAAAAGCCTAGCTTTCGTTTCAGTCCCGTCTCAGGTTTCTAAGGCATTCTCTTTCCAGTTGTCTGGTAATGGTAAGTGCAGTGATGATTCAATTCAAAAGAGACCTGTGACATTTAGAGAAATATGGTCATAGAAAATAAGACTCTTTCACATTTTAAATTTATAAGTATTTTCATTTGAAAGCAAAGATGACAAAGTTATCAATAAAAGACTTAAAACAAAACTAGGGTAAAATTTTTTGGAGAAAGTGGAGTAGAAATGTAGTCTCCTTGTAAGGAGGAACACTGAAACATATTAGAAAGCCGCGGGGCTTGTCATGTATTTTGAAAATGGATGATAGTGAGCATCTTAGGGTTGATTCCACTGGATGCATTTTAAAGTGTGATGTGATAGTTTTATTATAAAACAGCAGCACTCCAAAATAGAGTAGGTCATGAATTATCCTTTATAACTATTTACAGTATGGACGAATTTTAGATGCCAACTAAAAACTCCGGGAGAGCTGGAACAGAAGTTCTGAGCTGCTCTAGAGCAAAAGGTTTGGGCATCCCTGTTGCGGGGCCAGGTTCAGGCCCGCGTGTGGCCGTGTCTTTCCAAGCGCGGTCTCTTTCTGGCCAGACCTCTAGCGACACCGTGTGGCGGTGACCGCAGCAGCAGCTCGGCAGAACAAGAGCCTGGGAGACCCAGACGTCCCGTATTTCCTCCTTAAGCAAGTGCGGGGTTGGCGGCCCTCCTGTGTACCTCGACTCGGGATCGCCCTGGGCCACTTAAAGTTACTAGGAGAGGGAGAATCCGGGGGGAGAGTGATGCTGTAACTGACAGGGTGGTGGATGGTTTATGCTCCATCTGATCGTGAAAAGGGTCTTCCGTGTTCGCGAAAATTCACTGTTTCTCCCAAAAGAAAAGTCCTGTGCTAAATGGCTTTCACTAGCGAATTCTGCCAGATATTCAAAAACAGCAGCAATCCTTTTCACACACTTCAAACAAATCAAAGAGGAGACAGCACTTCCTGACTCATCCCGGAGAGGCAGCTTTACCCTGATACTGAAGCTAAACAGACACTGAGAAAGAAAGCTGCGTTCCAGTGTCTCCCATAAATACTAACACGGAGGTGAATGAAGTCGCTCAGTCGTGTCCGACTCTTTGCGATCCCATGGACTGTAACCTACTAGGCTTCTCTGTCCACAGGATTCTCCAGGCAAGAATACTGGAGTGGGTTGCCATTTCCTTCTCTAGGGGATCTTCCCGACCCAGGGATCGAACCCGGGTCTCCCGCATTGGAGGCAGACGCTTTAACCTCTGGGCCACCAGGGGGAGAGCACTAATACAAAAGTCCTTATGAAATAATAGCAAACCGAATTCAGCAGCTTGTTAACAGAACTACGTATCGTAACCAAGTGTGCTTTGTTTCCAGAATGCAAGGATACATCCACACGTTGACACAGTCAGCTTCTATAGCACCTTAGGGCTTCCCAGGTGGCTCAGCGGTAAAAAATCAGCCTGTCAATCAGGAGACCCAGGTTCGATCCCTGGGTCAGCAAAATCCCCTGGAGGAGAAAATGGCAACCCACTTCAGGGAAATCCCTGGGAAATCCCATGGACAGAGGAGCCTGGCGGGCTTCAGTCCATGGGGTCGCAGAGAGCTGGACACGACTTAGCAGCTAAGCTGCCACCGCCAACGGCGCAGAAACGGAGAACGAAGAAGAAACCCACTATGTGATCAAAACCCACTATGTGACCGCCTCAGTTTACCAGAAAATATGTGACCACCTCAGTTTACCAGAAAAGTGTCAGATTCAAAACATTTTCTTGATAAAAGCTTTTAGCACATTAGAAATAGAAGGATATTTCCTCAACATGATAAAAGATATTTATGAAATGCCCACAGCTCGCTTCACACTGCAGAGCGAAAACTTACAACGGCTGCCTTTAGAACAGGCACTTTCTTTTTCCTCTTCTCCTCACATAGTTTTGGAAGTTCTATCTCCTCACATAGTTTTGGAAGTTCTAGCTAGGGTAGTCAGGGAAGAAAAATAAAAGGCATTCAGACTGGAAAGAAAGAAGTATTAGCGAAATGGTCTCTATGCACGAATGGCAAGATCCTATGCTTAGGAAACCTACAGAGGCCACGAAAGCTCTTCGGGCTCTAACAAATAGTCTAATAATGGCAGGGAGTTTCTGCAACACGGAATCAACACACAAAACTGGCTCGTATCTGCAGGCCCTAAAGGAGGAACGTCTGGAAAGGAGATTAAGGAAACACGTGCATTTATAATAGCATAGACTTCTGTGGGTGGGCCTGCAATGGAAATTTCACTGTCGGAGCATTCACTGTGCTGCTTTAGCCTGTGTGATGCTTGATAAAGCTGTGGGTCCCGCCGGTCGTGACTGGTCATGACCGGTGCCCCTGCAGGGGGTGAAGGAGTTTTCTGAGGCAGAGTCTCCTGGTTCCACTAGGTGGAAGGAAGGAACTTCTGAAGAGTCTCNCTGTGCTGCTTTAGCCTGTGTGATGCTTGATAAAGCTGTGGGTCCCGCCGGTCGTGACTGGTCATGACCGGTGCCCCTGCAGGGGGTGAAGGAGTTTTCTGAGGCAGAGTCTCCTGGTTCCACTAGGTGGAAGGAAGGAACTTCTGAAGAGTCTCTGATCGACAGGGATGGAGGTTACTTCACAGGACTGGTCCCATGTTACGGTGGATCCTCCTTGCTGATGCTGCCTGGTTATGCAGTAACCCTTTTAAAATTATTTTTTATTTGGCTGCACCCGGTCTTAGTTGTGGAATATGAGCTGTTAGCTGTGGCATGCGGGATCTAGTTCCCTGACCACATATGGAATCCTGGCCCCCTGCAATGGGACAGCAGAGTCTTAGCCGCTGGGCCACCAGGAAGTCGTCTGGGCAACTTTTAGAGTATTCCTTTGGTGGTTCCTCCCCAGAAGGAGAGGCTATAAGTTTTGGAATATGTTGATATATTTCATTGAGAAAGGCAGAAGAACGTCCCCCAGGATTTCGTAAGGACTTATTTGGTTGGCACAGGCAGCAGCTAAAATAAAGGACGATTCAGATATCAACAAGGTAAGGAGCTCTAATGGTCCAGGTGGAGACTGACCGCAAGCCGGATCTAGTCCCAGTGAGACCTTAACCAAACACGCAAGATCTAAGCTTCCCTGGTGTGTCTTGTGCAAGAGGAGCAGTTTGTCCTCAGTGAACTTTGAGGTGTCAGCCAGCTCTCATACGCACAAGCTGAAATCCATCCTTTTCACACTCAGTCAAATTAGAATGATGAGCCAAGTTTCCTCCATAAATTCCTCCCAACGGTTGAGGCAGTTGGATTCAGGGATGACTGGACACAGAAACCCGTTCTGGTATCTCTGCTGGCATCACAAGCAAACCTCAATCATTTGTGTATTAATTATTTATTGGTTCATTTGATTCAGCATCACTAATTAAACAAGTATTTCCTGTATGCTCCCTCAGTACCAGTTTTGTCTGAGGTCCCGTACAAGATAAAATGTAAAAAGAGAGACAGATTCTCCCATCCATGTTACTCAACCACTGATTTGGAAATTTCTTCCAATAAGCACTCATTCAATGATGTGAATAAGTAACTTTCGGGACGAAGACACAGCTTGTGGCTAGACTTAGCATTCCAGAGGGTGGCACTGGTTTCCTATGAGGCCGGCAAGGGAATTTGGGAGCACTGTTTAAGCAAATCCCAGACCCTAGCGCTCTGCACTGTTTGGCTCCCATGAACACGCTCCAGCGATTCTGCGAGGCTTTGTTCTCTAATAAGTTGTGCAAACATGATCAAGCGTGGTCGCCTCGTTGCTGTTCATTGTGCTGCGTCACTGGAAGAAGAAACCCTAGTTCTCCTCTTCCCTGAGGAGGAACCAGTTAGGCCACAGAGCAATCTTCCGACATCCCTGCCTAGGACGGTCATGGAGTCTCAGGGCTCAACACTCTATAGCCCTTCTTGCCTGGTTCACAGCATTAATAATAGCTGGCCCCAAAGTTTCAGCGAAGCAAGTAATCATAGACACATACAATAAACTACAGCCTACACCTAAAGGGCTAAAAATCTACAGTCAGATCAAACATTCAGCAAAATGAACAGGAGGTCAAGTTTCCAGTAGGGCCGCTGTGTCAGAGCCTCCGCACGGAGCCAGCTTCAGGCCTCAGAGACGGGCGCGGTCAGCACAGAGAAAGAACTCCGGAAAACGTCTGCTCCACTTGCCTGACCTAACACCTGGGGAGACGAGGCCAAGAGCGTTTTCTAAGATGGCCCAGGGATGGGACTGGGAAGATGAGGCCAAGAGCGTTTTCTAAGACGGCCCAGGAGATGGGACTGGTCGCGGGGCCTCAGTCAGCGGGCCACGAGGGCCACGTCTCTTCTTCCGCAGCCCCACCCACGCCCTCCCCGCCAGCCTGCAGTCTCTCTGTTTCTTTCCTCTGTTCCTTGGGCTCCCATCACATCTCTGGGCTTCCCTAATGGCTCAGTGGCAAAGCATCCGCCTGCAGTGCAGGAGACCTAGGAGACATGGGTTCGGTACCTGGGTTGGGAAGATTCCCTGGAGGAGGAAATGCAACCTGCTCCAGTATTCTTGCCTCGGAAATCCCAAGGACAGAGGAGCCTGGAGGACTACAGTCCACGGGGTCGCAAAGAGGCGGACCTGGCTGAGCGCACACCTCCACGTCTTTCCCCGCCCCCTTACCTCTCTGCTTCTAGGCCCCCACTGTGACTTCCGGTTCCTTCCCCACTTCTTTCATTGCCTAGCATAGAGCTCCAGTACTTTGGCCACCTGATGAGAAGAGCTGACTCAACGCAAAAGATCCTGATGCTGGGAAAGACTGAGGGCAGCAGGAAAAGGGGAGACATAGGATGAGACGGTTGATGGCATCGCCGACTCAGTGGGCAGGGCCGTCGTGGAGAACAGAGAAGCCTGGCACGCTGCCGTCCAGGATCTCAGAGAGCTGGGCACAGCTTAGCCACTGAGCAACAGCTGTCGAAATTTTCAGTGTCAGCCAGTTCAGTGCTGGCGCTCAGTTGTGTCCGACTCTTGCAACCCCATGAATCGCAGCACGCCAGGCCTCCCTNAACATATATGCTAAAGTACTTGCTATTATGAATTACTGTATATCAGATTCTTTGTTGCCAAGACATAAATGATAATAGAAAGAGCTTCCTTTACCAAAATATTGATATCTCTGTATTGTAACAAAGTAGTAATCCACCCTAACAATTTTCAAAGTGATTGTGTCCATTATTTTTACCTCATGATCAATTTGATAGTTTATTTTATTATTTTAACTTCATTTCTTTCTCATGATAAACTTAATAATTGAAATAAAATCACATAATTTCCCACCTACTGCTAAGTTTGTTGTTACATATAAGAACCATTTAAAGTGTAATAAAATTTATAAAATCTTTTATAAGTGATTATTTTATAAATGATTATTTTCCCATTTTCCTTCAATGAATTCAATTTTACTTAATATAAACTTCTGAAAGATAATCTTAAGGAGTATTTAAAACATTTTTTCTAATAGCAAGTTCAGTACTGCAAAGTTTAGATTTTG
>SJYX01003226.1:23619-34003 GCA_006410675.1 Oreotragus oreotragus
ATGGGGGCAACAGAGGATGAGATGGTTAGATATCATTGTAGACTCAATGGACATGAATTTGAGCAAACTCTGAGAGATAGTGGAGAACAGAAGAGCCTGTCCTGCTGCAGTCCATGGGGTCAGAAGGAGGTGATACCACTTATTGACAGAACAACAACGTACATGAGTACGTGTGCTAAGTTGTTTCACATGTCCGACTCTTTACAACCCTGTGGATCATAGCCTGCCAGGCTCTTCTGTCCATGGATTCCCCAGGCAAGAGTACTGGAGTGTGTTGCCATGCCCTCCTCCAGGGTACATGAATATATAACTCATCAAATCAATAGTTAAGAATACTTTAAATGGTTTCAAGATTCAAAAGTTTTGGGAGCTGAATGAATGATTATATTTTAACTGAAAGAGACCTGTATAAACTGAACTAAATTGCTTATCTTCAAATGAGAATCAGGCTGAGAATTAGGAGTTCGGATTTTTGTTTATGGCTGAGATACTACGTAGCTAGAAAATTATTCTGTAATGTATTTAAACAACTCAGGATGAAATCATTAGTAGGCCATCAGAATAAAGAAAAATATTTCTGTAATGGGTCACTCTCTAAATTTACATTGAAAGAGCCACAGCTACTAATGATATTCAACATAAGAGAAAGTTTGATATAAATTAAACATGTCACTTGGCCACTTTTATGATATTCCACACTATGATGGTGATACTTTGACATGTTTGCCCTTAGAATATAAGGACATGGCATTAAGTACCAAATAATTGACAACACCAAAATTACAAAGTGCTCCAAATTAGTTCTAATTCTATATCATGATATAAAATTATAAACCAAAAATAATCTTGATTTTACACAATACCCTGTTTTCTAGAGAAGATAAATTAACTCTGTTAAATGAAATGCATAAACTATAAGCTTCATCAGCATAAGTAACATCTAATCATTGGTCTAATGACTAGGCTAGAAATTCTGTGACAAAAGAAAAAACATAATTTAAAAATTAGGGATAGGGAAAAAGCAGAAATATCCATTCATTCTACAAATACTTGTTGAATACTTGTAGCTTGGGACTAAATGCAGTTAAGAATACAAGGATGCAGACCTTTATCTGTGACTTTAAGGATGTTACCTAGATAAAATGTGATCATTTTGCAAAATATGCAAATACCAAGTCATTATGTTGAACACCTGAAACTAATATAATATTATTTGCCAATTATACCTTAATTAAAATGTCATGTTTTAAAATATACAGGTATATACCAAGACAGACAAAGTAATAAATAACTAGAGAAAGTAATAAATAACAGGAGAAAGGAAAACAGTGTTCAGTTAGGTGAAGAAAAAGATCCTAAGTATAGGAGAATGGCTCTCTTGATTTTAATACATTTAAAAAAAACAATTTTAATATAGGTAACAACCTTTTTTGTCATTTCATAAGTTTTTTGATTCACCTACCTGTTATTTCACTGCTTGATGTAATCCCTGGAATGGAAGCTACTGAGTTGGAGAAAATAATAGGAAAAAATGTTATATGTGGAAGGAAAACTATGTTTCTGATAACATCTATGGTCATATATAAAATGGATCAACTTGAAGTTAATGTTTCAGAGATATCTGATTAAATAGTTAAATAGATATCAAAACATAAAGTGAAAGTTTAAAATCTATAGACCACAAGTAAAAAGTCAAAGACTCTTATCAGTTTGTATAACACTTTTTTCTAAAATCTTAAAAACAAAACAAAAACAGAAAAAAAAAATCTCCCCCCAAAAATGTAATTGCAAAGGTATAAATAATACTGCAAAAGAAAGTTTTGGATTTTCTTTTAAGACCCTCTTAAGTTGTGGCTGTCTCTTATACACATCTAGATGTGTATAAGAGACAGGAAGTAGATCAACCCTGGGNCAGAAAAAAAAAATCTCCCCCCAAAAATGTAATTGCAAAGGTATAAATAATACTGCAAAAGAAAGTTTTGGATTTTCTTTTAAGACCCTCTTAAGTTGTGGTTGATGATTATTGCTTACCTGTGCCTGAGCTGTTGGTGACCAGTGTAAGTGCTATACAAAGGAGGAAACAAACATTTGGAAATGTATGTTCAGATGGTTTTGAAAGACAAGATTATAAAGTATTTATTTAGACACAACTAGATATCTCTAGAATGCAAATAAATGATGAAATTCAACAATTAAGTTCATTTACCAGATGCTTACACATGTTAATATACTCCTATACTTCTTTGACCACTGCTTTGATTACAAGTGATTCAGTTAAAGTTAAAATTCTTTGGTGTCAGTTGAAAAGAAAATATAATTTATTTTCAAGGAATTTAGCATAGAATCTTCTTCTGTAGCCATTTTTTCCCAAATTAGTAACATGCAGAATGTTCTTTTTAGGACACATGGTCTCTAAATAGGGAAGAGATTCTTCAATATCACAGTTGGATGTAGACCTTACTATTTGGCATTTAAGAAATAAATAGAAAATGATAACTTTGGGGGAAAGGGCCAAAATGCCTGAGTTGCAAACTCATTCATAGCTTATTTAGATGCTAAAAAAACAAATTTTTTACCTGCTTCGGTGCTTAGTATGGAGGTAGCTGTTGTAGTAGAAACTGTTTGGGGAAGACAATATTTATGAAAATATATTACTTAGATAATTTTGCTGGCAAATTTATTTCAAGAAACCAGTTGCCATAAACTCAATAAACATTTTTGAAATTGTATGCAGAGATTAATTGACAAAACAATCTTTCATTTAGATCAGTATTAATAACTCTTCTTATTGTATGTCCAACAAAAATGATTAACTATTTTCTGTTATTACCACTTAACCAAAATCTCACAGGAACTTTATTAAGTCTATTTTGGGGCCAAGATGAACTCTGCACTTCGCTTTAGGAAACTAACCTATGATAACTAAAATAAATATCACTTCACTGATGATCACATACTAAATACATTATCAAAACCTAAGGCTTCCAATTTATAATACTATCTCTTAATTGACATTACCTCCAAATATTGATCAATGAGAAATAGTATGTAAGTGTACTGCAGTAACTCTAAGTACACTTACCAACCATGCATTTAAAGTTACAAACCCAAATTTAAACTGCATTTTGCCCAGTACTGTCTTGAATGGATATAACTAAAATAGCCTTATAGCTTGCAAGAAATACACAAGTTAAGAAAAATAAATTAATTTTTATTTCTGTGTTCTTACCTCCCAGCATAATCATGATTTCAAAATATTTACTTCACAGGAGATCACATTCACTTTTTTATTCCATTTGTTCAAATTATCATTTGAAAATGTCAAGCTTTGGATAATGATGTTCAACTAATAATAAGCATGTAATACCTATTTTATGTTCTAATCGCATTACTAACAACTCACAAGAGTATAATGAAATTATATTTTGACATATTTTCTAGTAACAATTTTAATTTGAAATTTTACATCAATATATTTATTAGCATATCTTTTGCTGGCATAGATTCATGTGAAACTATAAGTGATTATCATAAAAAGAAAGCAGAAATACACATCTAAACCATAATGATGATTTTACCTGTATATGTTGAATTTGTTGAAGCAGTTTCTGAAATAATCACAAATTACTATTATTGACAGAAATGAAAAGTTGAGAAAAAAATTCTAAAATTCAAGTTGCCTATGAATTATCTGTTTCTTTTTTATTTCACTTCTTGCAATTTTGAATACACAAAAAGAATCATTTATATATTCTTTTGAAGTTTACTGAAATTTCTTTTTAAGATATATGTTGCATATGAATAATCCTTCTAGTAGTTAATTCTATCTATATAACTATCATCTTCTATTCCATGCCTTTATTAAACTATTTTAATTGAATGCAAATACTCTACACTGGTCACCAACAGCTCAAGCACAGGTAAGCAATAATCATCAACCACAACTTAAGAGGGTCTTAAAAGAAAATCCAGAACTTTCTTTTGCAGTATTTAACTATTCTCTCTTAGATTCCAGAGCCTACAGACAGGCAGGAGTAGGGCCTGCATTGGTTTTGAACTGACCCAACATAAACAAACACACTGAAATGGAATTGTGTCAATCCACTGAGGAACAGTCTAAAGCATTAATTACATCCTCCTCCGCTGTTGATGGTCTAAAAAGACTCCAAACTCTTTTTCTCATCTTTCCTAAATCAATTAGAGGAAAATATAGTGACTCACCACTGCACTCCAATTCTCCTGCGATGCAATAGCTGAAAGTTAAATTATAAACAAAAAAAGAAACAATCAAAAAGAGAAAGAACTTGAAAATTTTAACTCCTAATTATATACATCTCCTAAATTTAAAGCAACAAACTGTCTAACAGTGAAGATCAAAACAGAACCAAATAAAGGAAAAATAAGTGTTTCCCCAAGAGCGTGCTGTGGATTCAAATTGGTTTTGTTTTTGTTTTTTGTTTTTCCTTGTACTGTTTCCTAATCTTTTCACTGAGGAATTCTTGGGACCTAAAAGAATGTTTGGAATCAAGCTGTAAAGTTAGTTATTACATTTTCAGTTTCAAACACAATATTTTTTGATGGACATGCTGCTCTAGTACAGAACTCCCCTTGAAAAGCCTATAAACATGATCTTACATTTATAGAATGAAAACTTCCCTTTTACCCAAAACAACATAGTAACATTTTCTCTGCTGTCTTTTCCACTAAGATTTAACAAATCATTAGTCAATGTGTGGATTTAATGAAAACACAAAATAACCAAAATAAGTAACATAAAACTGAACCTAAAGCTGACTTCCTCATTTAGAAATAACGGAGTTAGAAATATATTCATTGATTTTTTTTCTTGTTTTCTATATAAAAATGTAAGAAACAGAACTATTGGACAGTTGGAGAACATACCATGTTCTCCCACAGTTATCTTGAATCACTCCACCAGCTGGTACGATATCATTGTAGAAGCAGCTGCACTCAGCCAAACTGACACACTTCATAGTGTTCTCATCCAGGTAGGGAGCACTGTCCGGGCATTTGGCATAACAGCCTGTGTGTAAAAATGGCCCTCAGTTCATTTCTATTTGCTGAAACTCCTCATACTGCATTATATATTTGTACACTTACTTCAATGATTTCAAGAACTAAAGTAGATAACAGCATACTTTTAGTGAAAACTATATAAAATTGAACAGGATTCAGATTCTTTGGCAATGAAACATCAACCTGAGAACTCAGAAATTTCAGCTGACTTAATTTTTTCTAAAATATTTCCTAAATATTTTAAGTGATTTACTACTTTAATGACAGCCTCAGTGTTGAACATAACACAAGACTGGGATAAGTATGTGTCTTGAAACGTGAATGCCAATTCTAAACACGATCTCATTGGATAGATGAAGGTAACAGAAATCATAATAAAAGGGGCTGAAAATATCCCAGAGCCTGGGATTTAACATAGATGTGACTGTCAGAAAGTTTTTGTACCATCTTGTTTTCTGGCCACTTCTTTGTTTTTATCTAAGATATGTAACGCTAAGAGTAAAGTACTTTTTAACTGTGGGTATATTTAACTTGCCTCCATTCAAGTGAGACTATGTTATATGTGTCTTGAAACGTGAATGCCAATTCTAAACATGATCTCATTGGATAGATGAAGGTAACAGAAATCATAATAAAATGGGCTGAAAATATCCCAAAGCCTGGGATTTAACATAGATGTGACTGTCAGAAACTTTTTGTACCATCTTGTTTTCTGGCCACTTCTTTGTTTTTATCTAAGATATGTAATGCTAAGAGTAAAGTACTTTTTAACTGTGGGTATATTTAACTTGCCTCCATTCAAGTGAGACTATGTTATATGTTGCATTCTGCAATGATAGTCTCAACAAATACCTTGTCTAATGAAACGTATAAAGATTGCTAGTAGGATGAGAGCACTATGTTCTCTCTCTCTCTCCTGTTAAATAGATAATTAATTTATGTCTAGAGAAAATGTTTCTAATGTAGAAATATTAATGTCATAATAAAGATAAATAGGTACTCATTAAATTTAAAAATGTAAGACACTGAACTGCTAGAAACTAACAACATTTCCCAGTTTTAAGATATNCTGTTAAATAGATAATTTATGTCAGAGAAAATGTTTCTAATGTAGAAATATTAATGTCATAATAAAGATAAATAGGTACTCATTAAATTTAAAAATGTAAGACACTGAACTGCTAGAAACTAACAACATTTCCCAGTTTTAAGATATCAGTATAATTTGCACCTTTTTGCCGATATTATTAAAATACGTCTTACCTTCTAAAAGTGCAGAAAATTTCTGGCCAATTACTCGGTCCTTGCATGTTTTGGCAGTCACTGTGCCACAAGGTTCATAATGCCAGCTGAATTCCCCAGGTGCATTATAATAATCACAGTAGACAGCTATGATTGAATCATATCAAATTACTTGCATTCATTATATGACAATTTTCAACTTTAATATTCCAAAGCATTTTTATGAGAGATTTTGAATGATACTGACGATAAACAGACCTAAAGTGTATCATTCTGTCTTATTGAGTCCTTTGGCTGTATCCAAATTTCCTTCCCTTATTGCTGTGTGTTTGCTTAGTCACTTAGTCGTGTCCAACTCTTGTGACCCCCATAGACTATAGCCTGCCAGGCTATTCTGTCCATGGGCCATTTTCTTCTCCAGGGGATCGTCACAACCCAGGGATCAAACCCAGATCTCGTGCATTGCAGTCAGACTCTTTACTGACTGAGCTATGAGGGAAGCCTTAAGCACACACACACACAAAGTGTATCCTTCTGTCTTATTAAGTCCTTTTGCTGTATTCAAATTGCCATATAAGCCAAAACAATTTTTAAAAAAGGAAGGGAAACTTATAGAATCAAAATAGCATTTTTTTAAAAAGTCTCACAATAAGATTGATTTTAGGAAGGAGTAAACATTAACTTTTCCAGTTTTTGAGCTATTTTAGATGATATACTACACTCATGGTTTTAATGTCTAGCCTTAAGTGAGGAAAATAAATCTCTAGGAAAATTGGTCTTTTTAAATGTAAATAACAGTTCCCAAATGAGGCAACTATAATATAATAGAATATTCAATATAATATTTCAATATGTAAAGCTGTACCTAATAGACCAAATAAAGTACAGATTTAATTTCAACATTTCTCGTTTGTCACATTTTCTCTTACAATACCTTCCATTGGAAGAAAAAGAGTTGACTAATTTCTACGAAAGTTACCACATTTCACACAAATCAAAATTCCGTTTATATTCATATTACAGTTTATCTTGACTAGAGCTCTATAAACATTTTCAAGATGATGTGTGAAGACCNCTTCTCCAGGGGATCGTCACAACCCAGGGATCAAACCCAGATCTCGTGCATTGCAGTCAGACTCTTTACTGACTGAGCTATGAGGGAAGCCTTAAGCACACACACACACAAAGTGTATCCTTCTGTCTTATTAAGTCCTTTTGCTGTATTCAAATTGCCATATAAGCCAAAACAATTTTTAAAAAAGGAAGGGAAACTTATAGAATCAAAATAGCATTTTTTAAAAAAGTCTCACAATAAGGTTGATTTTAGGAAGGAGTAAACATTAACTTTTCCAGTTTTTGAGCTATTTTAGATGATACACTACACTCATGGTTTTAATGTCTAGCCTTAAGTGAGGAAAATAAATCTCTAGGAAAATTGGTCTTTTTAAATGTAAATAACAGTTCCCAAATGAGGCAACTATAATATAATAGAATATTCAATATAATATTTCAATATGTAAAGCTGTACCTAATAGACCAAATAAAGTACAGATTTAATTTCAACATTTCTCATTTGTCACATTTTCTCTTACAATACCTTCCGTTGGAAGAAAAAGAGTTGACTAATTTCTACGAAAGTTACCACATTTCACACATATCAAAATTCCATTTATATTCATATTACAGTTTATCTTGACTAGAGCTCTATAAACATTTTCAAGATGATGTGTGAAGACCTCAAACAAAAGTGATATGTGAGGTAAATATTTAAGAATATGTAACTATACTAAAGTAGGAAGGCAGTTCATTACTCATCTATGAATAAGAAATATTTTCCATCAGTATTCAATCTTCCTCTGTGAACAGAAATTTTGAAACTAAAATTGAATTTGATGCACCATGTTAAGTGCTATATTTTCTTAAATAGGTATTTTTCTCCATCACAAACAAACATATTAACATGTTTTTAAGCCTGTTTATGCCCAAGAATATGTATTTTCTAGAAAATATGAGATTGATTGTCTCAACAAAACGATTCTGTCTAATTATGGTTTAAAGAACAGCAACATATGGACTTCACTTACGACAGAGATCTGGTTTTCTCCATGTGACACAGACTCCAACTGCACTGCATGCCTCTGCATACATTGCCACAGCCGTGCAGAATCCCAGGTACTTCCCCTCCATGTCACAGGCACAAGCTTCTTCAATACACGCATCATAGTACTCATTGGGGTCCACCTAAGGAGAGCACAGCACATGAGTCTCTGAGGGCAAAGCCTGTGCCTGTCATTGCTCTCAGGGCCCCCCTACCTTATTGTGACACTCTCTGAAGGTGCTGTCCCGAATGATCTCACACTTCCGCACGGCCCAGGCTTTACAGTATGGATTTGAGTCACATGGGAAGGTTTGAGTGACTGTGTCTGAACATTCTTGACTTGTTTTCCAACTATTTCCAAATTCCAGTGTTCCAGCAGCTACTGATGAGTATCTTGTGGTGAAATCATCCTTCAGATCACCATTGTTATTTCCACAGAGACCGCACACCTGACCCTACATAGATCAGAAAGAGTACTGAATAGATGTGTTATGCTAGAGATACATAGACCGATAGATTTAGATAGATATATGATAGAGATATTAAGATTGTATACAAGTTTATTTTAAATTCCAAATTTTGGAAGAAAACCAGAATCTGTAAATAAGCTTCTCCTCCTGTTTAATACAAGGTGTCCTATATTGCAAAATGATCTAGTACTGATCAAGATAGATGCCTTAAGAATTAAAAAATAATTACATTCACTAGCTTCAAATTTGATAGGACTGCACTCTTAAGTTCTTGGACTATTTGCTCTGAAAACTACATTAATTCTATCTATACACCAAGCAACCAAATATGCCTGAAATACAAATCATCAGCTTTATTGCATTTATTTTCCACCAAATTCTATCATCTTTGATTACATTTGATATTGCATGTGAGATTGAACAGATGTAGCATTGCTCTATAATAAATATTGCCATTCTCCCACTTTCTACCTTTGAATATGTCCTCTAATTCTCAGTAGCAAAAATGATTTCACTTCTACCATGCTATTTGCAGACTTCCCCAGTGGTTCAGTGGTAAAGAATCCACCTGCAATGCAGGAGAGTCACAGAAGTCACAGGTTCAATCCCTAGGTCAGGAAGATCCCCTGGAGGAGGGCATGGCAACCCACTGCAGTATTCTTGCCTGGAGAATCCCATGGACAGAGGAGCCTGGTGGGCTCATGGGGTCGCAAAGAGTAGGACATGACTGAAGTAGACTATCTGTATCTGTTTGCTATTTGCTCTGTTATGGTATATTTATATATACATATATGCATATATGTATATATGAAAGTGATATACATACATTCCAGCGTGGATCCAGTATAACAGAAATTCTTGTATTTTTGTCCCAAATTATGGTTATTCCATTTAAAAATTTCAGAATCAAGTACAGGCCAACGGTATGAACAGAGTATGAATTTCCATTGAGCTCACATTCCTTACTTTCTGTAGTTTTGACTGCTGTGACTTTACCATCATGCAAGACAATATTTTGATCCTGTAAATTAAAAGACAGACTTACTTACAGTAACATCAGTTTTATTTGGCAGTTCATAATGTGAGGGGAAAAAAAATAGTACTGTACCTGAAAAGCAACTATAATTTTTCTTGAGCATGTAAGTCCATCCTCACAGCATGGGACGCTTTCAGTTAAAATACGGAATGTGCCATTTTCACGACCACAATAATCCTTTAAAAATTAAGTTTTGATAATAATTTATATCAGGAACGTGGAACTCAATTACAATGTTTGTATCAGACAAATATTTCTTAGACAGTGATACCTTATACTTAATAAATTATCATATGTTACATTATGGAATTTCCAAAAGACAATGGTTATCTGTGTTACAAGTCTATAGTCGTGGTTGAGTCCAAACTAACTTCTTTGACTCAGTTCTTTTCCCATTACTTCCATAAAAGCTTAGAATTATACCATAGATGCTGTCTCTTATACACATCTAGATGTGTATAAGAGACAGACTTAAGAGAGGTGTAAAAGAAAATCCAGAAC
>SJYX01003226.1:34150-67704 GCA_006410675.1 Oreotragus oreotragus
TATATATATATATATATATATATATATAAATTATATAAGTTTATAATCTTAAATTTATTTCTAGATTGTTCAGATAGCTAAAGATGTCTTTTTCTTCAGTGATTTATATGAAACTTGATATTCACTCAAAACTCATGCAAAACAATCCATATTACGGAGCAAGCATGGACTCCAGAATCTGACAGATCTAGGTTTGAATATGGCATTTTCTACCTAGTAGTTCATGTTGCTTAACCTCTGTAAACCTCAACTTCTTCATCTCCTTCATGGGGATAATAATATAAGCCTTTTATATTATAAATGACTAAATATATAGATTCACCTGGAAAAGAAGCACTCGTAAAATGTAACTGTCATTATTGCTGATAGTACTGTTGCTAAAATAATAACATCTAACATTTATTGAGTGCTTATTATGTGCTCTAATATTTTCTCTAATTTGGATTCAAGTAGGGGCTATTTTCATCATACAGTTAAGGAAACTGAGTCACAGATAAATTAAGGTATGTACCCAAAGTAAATCACACATCTAAGAAATGGCAGAGGCAGGAGTGAAATTTAGGCCTACTGGCTCCAGAATCATCACTACATTACATTACATTTTACTGCCTTCAAGAAACATATATGCGGAATGTTTTTTTTTATTCACATTTTGAGAATAAAATTCTCCAGAGTTCATCTAATAATTATGAAGTAAAGAAAAATTGTTTAAAAACACACTTGTAATTACCTCGATAAATGAATACTGGCAGAGACCATCAAAGCTGTAACTTTTTCCATCAAAAGTTCTAACATGACCTTCCCCGTAGATATGACAGGTGGTTTGACATTCATTTTGTGTACAGTTCCAAGATCCTTTTATGCAAGTACTAGAAGAAAACAATGATACAGTGTGGTAATTGTATCATGCCAAGATTATGACTGAACTCATATTGCTTTTGTAAAGAAGCACAAAGCATATCAGTTTAAATTTTGCAGTTGTCTATTATACGATGTTCAACTTTTAATGCTGTATAAAATTTGTTTTTAAAATAGTTTTTCTAACATCTGACCATTATTTTTCCAAATATCCCAAAGTATGACTCCTTTCCCATAAAAATAAGAGCAGATGTATACTTCCTAATATCCAAAACAAATAAAACAGTAATTCTTTATTATGTACCATTTGTTGCAGCCAACTGAGGTGACACTTCCTTGGTCATACTCTCGTCCACCAAAAGAGCATGGGCAGTCATCAGGAAAGACACAGTTCCCTTTAGAATTGCGAACCATTCCTTCAGGACAGTAGCACCCACGTTTGCAAGGCAAGTTCTCCTATAGGAGTAAACATAAAACATATACTATGAGGCACTAGTCTAAATTCATTGCATTATCAGTTGTATTAATACTTGACAATGCATAAATAAACCAAATATACAGTTAGAATCAGCATTTGACAAATCAAAATGACACAGAAAAATAATATGACCTTCTAATTATTTTTCTGTGATGTTTTAATTTCCCTCTTCACTGAAACAAAAAGTTTTTTTTGAAATAAAAGTTATCAAAAATCTAAACTCTAATACCATGTTACTTACATCAAAACTAGGTATGTTCCGAGTGCTACATGTACTATCAACTCTCCTCTGTGCCTTAGGATCCCTACAGTCAACATATTCAGCCCCTCCAGAACAATTCTCTGTGAGACAAAGGAAGTTGTTAGTCAAGGGCCTCTTGATCTGCTTATTTTAACCAAAGTAGATATCTTAAGCTTGCATTGTGATTTCAAAACTTACGTAGTGTCAAATCAATGGGAGTCTGGCAAAGAAGAATCCCATCTCTACAGACACTGGAAATAAAAGAAAATTATAAATTTAAATAAAATTTCAATGAGAGCTTAATACACTGTTATAGCAATTTTCATCTCTCATTCATAAACCCCCTGCTTTATCACGAATAATAAGATCAATGAGATACAGTCCCTCAAAAGAAAGAATACATTTGAATCAGTTCTAATGAGGTGGATGAAACTAGAGCCGATTATACAGAGTGAAGTAAGCCGGAAAGAAAAACACCAATACAGTATACTAACACATATATATGAAATTTAGAAAAATGATAACAATAGCCCTGTATGCAAGACAGCAAAAGAGACACAGATGTATAGAACAGTCTTTTGGACTCTGTGGGAGAGGGAGAGGGTAGGATGATTTGTGACAATGGCATTGAAACATGTATAATATCATATAAGAAACGAATCACCAGTCTAGCTTTGATGCAGGATACAGGATGCCTGGGGTTGGTGCACTGGGATGACCCAGAGGGATGGTATGGGGAGGGAGGTGGGAGGGGGGTTCAGGATTGGGAACACATGTACATCCGTGGCGGATTCATGTTGATGTATGGCAAAACCAATACAATATTGTAAAGTAAAAAAAATAATAATAAATAAATAAATAAGATGCATGTGTATTTGCTCAATCATGTCTGATTCTTTGCAAACCACCAGGCTCCTCTGTCCATGTGATTTCCCAGGCAAGAATACTGGAGTGGGTTGCCATTTCCTCCTCCAGAGGAATCTTCCCAACCCAAGGATCAAACCAGTGTCTTCTGTGACTCCAGCATTGGCAGGTGGATTCTTTACCCCTGAGCCATCTTGGAAGCCAAAAAAAAAAAATGCATCAAATGTAAGCTATAACTTGTATGCATTATAGGAATGTACAAATAAGGTTCTTATGGACCTGCAGAAAACTAAATGGAAAAGATGGCTGGATTTTAATGGATAAGTAAGTTTCAACAGAGGTTGCTGATAAGATGCAAAGCTGTGACAAAGGAAAGAACAAGGCATGTCCTAATGACTTGTTTGGATAGAAAGTAGGATACATAGGGAAAAGTGATAGAAGTAAGTTATAACCAGATTTCAGATAGTTTCAAACGACATGCAAGTTTGTTTCTATTCTTTAGGCAACTGTCACCATAAAATCAGTTTTTGAGCAGCTAAGTGGCACAATTAGAATAGTGCTTTAGATATGACATTCCAGTGACAGTACCGGAAACATGACAAAGAGAGAACAAAGAACAGTCAAGTTAGTTCACACAATAGTATAAATAAGAGGTTTTAGAGATTTAAAACAGGATAATGCTAACACCATCCATAATTTGGAGGTGCTAGCCTAAGTTTTATTAAAAAGGTAATCTACCAATTCTTCAGCATTTACTGGGACAGTATCGTTAATCAAATCCCAACCAAATGTTTTGTGTACTTTGTTGATTAAAAGGAGTTGTTACACGTTTCCTTTAAAATGACCAAATTATTATTATTCATTGCTAAATGATATCTTTTAAAAATTAATTTATTTATTTTAGTTGGAGGCTAATTACAATCTTGTGGTGGTTTTGCCACACATCGACATGGAACTAAAGAAAAGAGAGAAGGTACATCCAAAAATGTTTGGAATGACTGCTTCACTTTTGCAGTTATGTTTTTAAGAATTGCTATTTCTGTATATGAAATTAGAAATGTAGATCAATTACTTTGCCCAAACTGCAGGAATCACAACCTCTTTATCCGTCATAAAAAGTTATAGTTCTTCAATACCTCCTACCACCCTGGAACAAAGTATAAATTCTGGAATATAGCCTGGCTACTTTCTCCTTTTCCAGCACAATCTTGTATAACAACAACCGACATGTACAACACTATTTCAAGTATTTCCTACATTACTGCATTCTGTTTCCTTGACTGGAAGTAACTCTTCACACTCCAATTTTGTCAAGAAAAAGATTCATCCCTTAGGAAAACTGAAATGCTGGTCTCTTCTGAGAAGTTGTGTTTTTCCTCTTTTCTTTTTTAAATCTCCTGAGGTAGCACCTGGCCCTTTCTGGTACCATATGATAGTATATAAACCTCTTTGCAATAGTCTGCACCATGCTTACTCTGAGTCCAAGACAATGACCACTCATCTTTGCAGCTGCAGTGCTTAGCACAAACCCTGGCACATGGTAGGCATTTATTGAATAACTGTTTATTGAACTATAAATGCTGAGAGACAACTAGGAAGCATAGCCTGAAGATGAAATTGCTTTGCATTCTCTGTATGTAGCAGCCGCTAGAATATTTTGCTACTGTCATTTAAAACCAAACATGAGTGGGATATATCAGCAATGGCCATTACAGTGAAATGTACACTCCAGGTAATATTAAACTTTAATGAAAATGTGGCAGGTCTAAAGAAGATTTCATCCTAACAAAAGACTATTTCTTTGAAAAGCAAAGTCTCTTGATTTTAAAGTCATAACAAGTGTATATGTAATTTCCATACCATTTATTGTCATCAATATGGATGAGTTTGCCTGGTTGCATGACCTCATCATTTATGTAGCAGTCACACTGAGATTTTGAAACACAATTTCCTTCATTATTCTTGTACATTCCATCAGGGCAAGTGCATCCATCAACTGGAATGCCTTCCATATCACAGCTCTTATCTCTCTCTGACAATGATCGGCAAGAACTATTGCAGGTTTTTACGTTGTACTTGAAAACTAGGCCACTAGGACAAGATTGATCTGTTGGTATAGGGAAAATATGGTCAGCATGTAAATATCTAGAGTAATTAATAAGCTTAATTCAACTTGATGTTTATAGTATTATAGTGAATTAACCATAATTGAGTTATGAATAATAAAGGAAAAGGTACTTGTCCTTTTTTCCTGTCAATGTTGAGACACTGCTATAATGTTTACACATTCTGCTGGAGATAAAGCCCATACACAAGATTTCAAGCAGCTTATATTCCTTGGGAAAAGACAATCGTGGTATGTGCTAAAAAGCAAAATAGGAAGCTCTGAGTGTGTATAGTTGGGAACCTGCCCTTAGTGAAGAGGAGGGACAGATAAGACAGCATGAAGATGGCCTAGAGAAAGGGAATTCTATATCTGGAGAATGACTTAAGTTAGAAGAGAGGGGAAAGTGAAAGTGAAGTCATGTCTGAAATTCAGGCGAGAGTACTGGAGTGGATTGCCATTTCCTTCTCCAGGGGATCTTCCCGACCCAGGGATCGAACCCAGGTCTCCCACATTTTAGGCAGACACTTTAACCTCTGAGCCACCAGGGAAGCCCACAGAAGAGAGGGGAATTCTTTCAAAGAGCAAGTAAGAGAATAGAAACTATAAACCTTGTAAGCAGTTTGGTCTTTAGCCCGAAAGCCATAACATGCCACTGATTTGTTTTAGACTGAAATGTCACATGATCAAGCTAGTTTTATTTGGTTTTACTTTAAAGATTATACTGATTTCTCTGTAGAAATTGAATTAGAGGGAACCAAGACTGGATATAATACGTTAAGGCTGTATATTGTCACCCTGCTTATTTAACTTATATGCAGAGTACATCATGAGAAACGCTGGGCTGGAAAAAGCACAGGCTGGAATCAAGATTGTCAGGAAAAATATCAATAACCTCAGATATGCAGATGATACCACCCTTATGGCAGAAAGTGAAAGGAACTAAAAAGCCTCTTGATGAAAGTGAAAGAGGACAGTGAAAAAGTTAGCTTAAAGCTCAACGTTCAGAAAACAAAGATCATGGCATCTGGTCCCATCACTTCATGGGAAATAGATGGGGAAACAGTGGAAACAGTGTCAGACTTTATTTTGGGGGGCTCCAAAATCACTGCAGATGGTGATTACAGCCATGAGATTAAAAGATGCTTACTCCTTGGAAGGAAAGTTATGACCAACCTAGATAGTATATTCAAAAGCAGAGACATTACTTTGCCAACAAAGGTCCATCTAGTCAAGGCAATGGTTTTTCTAGTGGTCATATATGGATGTGAGAGTTGGACTGTGAAGAAAGCTGAGCACCGAAGAATTGATGCTTTTGAACTGTGGTGTTGGAGAAGACGCTTGAGAGTCCCCTGGACTGCAAAGAGATCCAACTAGTCCATTCTAAAGGAGATCAGTCCTGGGTGTTCTTTGGAATGACTGATGCTAAAGCCGAAGCTCCAACACTTTGGCCACCTCATGGAAAGAGTTGACTTGTTGGAAAAGACTCTGATGCTGGGAGGGATTGGGGCAGGGGAGAAGGGGACAACAGAGGATGAGATGGCTGGATGGCATCTCCAACTCTATGGACATGAGTTTGAGTGAACTCCGGTAGATAGTAATGGACAGGGAGGCCTGGCATGCTGTGATTCATTGGGTCACAAAGAGTTGGACACAACTGAGGGACTGAATTGAACTGAAATGAAGAAATAAATCAAGAAATAAATATGCAAGGATTAAACAAACATGTTGTTTAGTCAGTAAGTCATGTCTGACGCTTTGTTAACAGTGAGGACTGTGGCCTGCCAAGCTCCTCTGTCCACGGGATTTCCCAGGCAAGAATACTGGAGTGTGTTGCCATTATTTAAAAATAAAAAAAAATCATCTTTGAAAGAACCAAATACAAATTTGTAAATACACACACCTAAACTACACATTAAATTAAACTACATACTAAATTAAACTACATATGGATGTCAGAAGGCTGAGTACCAAAGAATTGATGCCTTTGAAATGTGATATTGGAGGAGTCTCTTGAGAGTGCCTTGGACTAAAAGGATATCAAACCAGCCAGTCCTAAAGGAAATCAACCCTGAATATTCATTGGAAGGACTGATGCTGAAGCTGAAGCTCCAATACTTTGGCCACCTGATGTGAAGAGCCGACTCATTAGAAAAGACCCTGATGCTGGGAAAGATTGAAGGTGGAGGAGAAGGGGACGACAGAGGATGAGATTGTTGAATAGCATCACCAACTCAATGGACATGAGTTTGAGTAAGCTCTAGGAGATGGTGAAGGACAGGGAAGACTGGCATGCTGCAGTCCATGAGGCTGCTTACAAAGAGTCAGACACAACTGAGCAACTGAACAACAGCAACAAACTACACTAAACACACACACATACACACCTTTTGTAAAACCAAGAAGAAAGTAGTTATCTAAAGCCTCTATTCTGCTTACCACATAGCCCAGCTCTCCATCCTACCATGGAAGTTTCCTTCTCAGCACATGCTTTCACATAGTTCCCTAAAATTGTACACAGGCAATCTTGGCTATTTTCACAAGTACAAGTGTATTTTTTGCATTCCTTTAAAATAAGAAATAAATTTATATTATGAAAATATTCAGAACAGCTAAGCTGGTATAACAAATCAGTTCATAACCACTCCTCTTCTGGAAAATATTTTGTCCTTGAAACTTCTAGAATTATTTTATGTCTCAAAATATGCAAATTAGCAAATCAAATATTAACTGAGTTTTCCAAGAACTTAGAGAAACTTATTCAAGATTTTCCTAATGTGGGATTATTTTCTAGTCCCTCTTTTTTGAGTTGGTATGTCTAACAATTGAATAAAGTAATATAATCCAATTTAAACTTAAATGTATGTCTTAATCTACTGAAAATGGCTGCTATTTGAACATTTTTAATATCTGATGCTTCTTTTAGTATTATAAAAATATTTCTCAAAAAGGGCTGTTAATGTTAGACCTTCACATACCTCATGATATGGTTTAGGGTCCACAGCTGAATGGCAAGAAGCAAAAGGACCACTCAAATCAAGAAGAATTCCACAGTGCCTTTCAGCAAACCGTTCTGGAAGAAAATGAATGCACCCAACACTAGATTAAATATCATAATTTTTTAATTAAAAGAGACTGTAAATTTTTAAAACTATACTCTGATTTGTGTCTTTATTAAAACAATTGGTTTTTAAAGTATTATGCTATAATTTGTTATCATGCAAAAAATGATATAATAAGAAACAAATCTTTATTAGCTTTGGACTTTTATATTAAATCAGTTAACCTTTTTTCTGAATGGCAAGAAGCAAAAGGACCACTCAAATCAAGAAGAATTCCACAGTGCCTTTCAGCAAACCGTTCTGGAAGAAAATGAATGCACCCAACACTAGATTAAATATCATAATTTTTTAATTAAAAGAGACAGTGTAAATTTTTAAAACTATACTCTGATTTGTGTCTTTATTAAAACAATTGGTTTTTAAAGTATTATGCTATAATTTGTTATCATGCAAAAAATGATATAATAAGAAACAAATCTTTATTAGCTTTGGACTTTTATATTAAATCAGTTAACCTTTTTCTGAAGTGCAGTTTCTATATAGAATATGAATAAGGGAACCAGATTATTTAGGTAACTTTAGTTTAAAGTACATATTTATGTTAAATTATGAAAGGTTGGTGCTGTCACCTCAGAAGGTCAAATCAGTGTTTCTGAAGGTCATAAACTACGACAACCACTATCAATAATTAAAATACAATAATTTCACTTAGCTGCTTAATTGATACTTGGTAGATTTATCAATAGTCTTCTGTTAAATTAATTGAAGATAGAATTCACAAAACAACCATTTAAGTCAAAAATGTTTTGCTTGGTGATTTGCAGATTCTTAAGGGTGATGACCGCGACTAGCACAAACATTGCTAGAATATTTGCTATTGACTTTTAAAAGTGACCATCACCAAGAAGCAATAAAGGACAATGACTGAACCTATTAAAAGGACATTGAGGCCAGTTATTCTTAAAATTTTGACAACCTTGCAACCAGGTATCAATGCTTTTATGTAAATATTACTAACATTTTATTATTGTTTAATTTTCTGTATTTTATTTTATTAAGTTATATTTAAAACACTGAAAATTAAGAGTTATTTACATATCTCTCAAAAGTGTTAACATATAGTCTTCTTAACATAAATTGGCTTGGTTTCTTATGAGATGTATATATTTTTTTACCTATTCTCATTTTATTTTCATTGCAACACCCACAAAATAAAATAATGACAAAACCTTGAAATGTATATTACCATACTGATGTTAATGCATTTATCAACTCATCTTTTAAATCAAAACAAATAAATGTCACTGAAAATTAAGAGTTATTTACATATCTCTCAAAAGTGTTAACATATAGTCTTCTTAACATAAATTGGCTTGGTTTCTTATGAGATGTATATATTTTTTTACCTATTCTCATTTTATTTTCATTGCAACACCCACAAAATAAAATAATGACAAAACCTTGAAATGTATATTACCATACTGATGTTAATGCATTTATCAACTCATCTTTTAAATCAAAACAAATAAATGAAACTTCAAAAGGAGTCACTTTAGTAGTTTATAAACTGATCAGATATTTGTTTCAAGTAAGCAGATTAAGAAATAACAAATTAACATTTCATTATAATGTATTTTAACTTACCTTCCATTGCATTCCATTATTTATGAAAGAAGCAACATAAAATAAAGCATATGTTAAAATCAATGACACTAGAGGAACAATTAGAGAAAGACTTGGACTCAAAACACTTGGATTACACCTTATTAAGAACACTCTATCTAAATCTCCATTATCACCATCTACATGAATGGGAATAATAACCTCATCCACATCCTTTACCACTCTTTGTAGAAATAAACTGAATTATCAATAATATGTATGAAAGTCCTTGGTAATCTAAAATGTCAGCAGAATCGTATAAGTGTACAGCTTTTCCACTAAAATCTCTATTTAGGGTTTGGTATAACTAATACACATGATGGCAGTGGTTAGGAGACTGGATCTAAATACAGCTGTACCACAAAGTGTCTCAGCAATTTGGGTGAGTGTCACTATTCAAAGAAAGGATCCCTTCTACAACTATATAAAATAGAAATAATAATAAAAGAAGTGATGAGTGAAGTCTCCTCTAACCCTATCATTTTAAAACTATGGAAAAAAACTGTATGCGGAGGGAAAGAATGGCTAGAGAAGTCAACAGTGTCTCTTCCTCCCTCTGTTCCCTAATGAGAAGCTTGTTCTCTAAGTGTGCCATCAGCCAGTCCAATTGTTTCTCCACTGTTCCCTCTAAAGCTGAAAAAGTTCACAAACACTAGCTGAAAAACTAGATTATCCAGTAATCTCATATTATTACCAGAACAAGTTTATAATTCCAGTAGCAAATATCTAATTACAGAGTTTGAGGTTCAATAAACATTACCTTTTTCTATACTGATGCATGAAGCAGTGGTAGCTTTAGGACAGGGCATCATTTCCCAAGAACTAGCAAATGCCTGAGATGTCTTTTCTAATATGTTCTGACTTGACATGAAATCATCCTCTGCTCTGTTGTTGTGGGAACCACAGAGTCCTGTAGAAAGCACAGAACAAATGTTAGCATCTTCTCACCTTTGGATTCATATTCAGTTCTTTGCTCAAATCAAATCATGTATGAGCCACATGAGAGTATGTCTTGGTTAGTCTTTTTACATATAAATAATATTTCATGACACATCAGGTTAATACTGCTATTTATAATTCCAGGAGCACTGAAACACCTTTGACATGAATATCATTTTCTTCCTGTTTGTTGTTGTAACTTAACCTCCTTTGACAAAGCTTTGGAAAGCATGCCTAAAGTAGAAAGTTTATGACTACACATTTTCAGTTTCATTGTGAAGAGTCGAATCATGTTAAGAGCTACCTGCCTTTCTTATCTTGACCCTTCTGACCCTTAAATTACATTTTTTTGCCTATGTATAAATAAGTGAAAATGTTCACTTGTTAAGCAAAAGTATCTTGCAAAAACTTAGATGGTTTTACATGAGTAAATGTGGAATTTGCCAAGGTTTATTTGTTTTGTTTGATATTTGTGACAGTATGTAAAAACTGATTTCTGTAATAGAAAACCTCAGTAAAATAGAAAACCTCAGTAAAAGAAAGATAATCTATGAGCAGAAAGACAAGTTGTAATACAACTTGTATTTGCAATTGATTTTCAAAAGATTTATAATATTTTCATTTATTCTTACACAAATCAGATTTAGTAACATATTAGCAAATTGATATATAGCATATATTATCAAATCTCACAATAAATCCTTAATTTAAAAACTAAAATGTTTAAATTGTTGAAAACCATTAGGAAATAGATTTTACAATAAATAAAGCTATTTACACTGTATGTTAGGTTATCTTACTGAAATATGGAAGGAAAGATTAAGTAAAAATGTTTTATAGTCTACTATTAATGGAGACAACTGAAAATTACAACAGATGGTTACACTAGTGCTTTGGAAATAAAAACAATTCTATGCTGTATCAGCTCAGGCCAGTGAGAATGGCTGCTATCAAAAAGTCTACAAACAATAAATGCTGGAGAGGATGTGGAGAAAAGGGAACCCTCTTATACTCTTCGTGTGAATGCAAACTAGTACAGCCACTATGGAGAACAGTGTGGAGATTCCTTTAAAAACTGGAAACAGAACTGTCATACTACCCAACAATCCCATTGCTGGGCATATACACCAAGGAAACCAAAATTTAAAGAGACATGTGTACCCCAATGTTCATCACAGCACAGTTTACAATAGTCAGGACATGGAAGCAATGTAGATGTCCATCAGTAGATGAATGGATAAGAAAGCTGTGGTACATATACACAATGGAATATTACTCAGAACATATTAAAAAGAACTCATTTGCGTCAGTTTTAATTCTTCCTGTTTGTTGTTGTAACTTAACCTCCTTTGACAAAGCTTTGGAAAGCATGCCTAAAGTAGAAAGTTTATGACTACACATTTTCAGTTTCATTGTGAAGAGTCGAATCATGTTAAGAGCTACCTGCCTTTCTTATCTTGACCCTTCTGACCCTTAAATTACATTTTTTTGCCTATGTATAAATAAGTGAAAATGTTCACTTGTTAAGCAAAAGTATCTTGCAAAAACTTAGATGGTTTTACATGAGTAAATGTGGAATTTGCCAAGGTTTATTTGTTTTGTTTGATATTTGTGACAGTATGTAAAAATTGATTTCTGTAATAGAAAACCTCAGTAAAAGAAAGATAATCTATGAGCAGAAAGACAAGTTGTAATACAACTTGTATTTGCAATTGATTTTCAAAAGATTTATAATATTTTCATTTATTCTTACACAAATCAGATTTAGTAACATATTAGCAAATTGATATATAGCATATATTATCAAATCTCACAATAAATCCTTAATTTAAAAACTAAAATGTTTAAATTGTTGAAAACCATTAGGAAATAGATTTTACAATAAATAAAGCTATTTACACTGTATGTTAGGTTATCTTACTGAAATATGGAAGGAAAGATTAAGTAAAAATGTTTTATAGTCTACTATTAATGGAGACAACTGAAAATTACAACAGATGGTTACACTAGTGCTTTGGAAATAAAAACAAATCTATGCTGTATCAGCTCAGGCCAGTGAGAATGGCTGCTATCAAAAAGTCTACAAACAATAAATGCTGGAGAGGATGTGGAGAAAAGGGAACCCTCTTATACTCTTCGTGTGAATGCAAACTAGTACAGCCACTATGGAGAACAGTGTGGAGATTCCTTTAAAAACTGGAAACAGAACTGTCATACTACCCAACAATCCCATTGCTGGGCATATACACCAAGGAAACCAAAATTTAAAGAGACATGTGTACCCCAATGTTCATCACAGCACAGTTTACAATAGTCAGGACATGGAAGCAATGTAGATGTCCATCAGTAGATGAATGGATAAGAAAGCTGTGGTACATATACACAATGGAATATTACTCAGAACATATTAAAAAGAACTCATTTGCGTCAGTTTTAATGAGGTAGATGAAACTGGAGCCTATTATACAGAGTAAAGTAAGTAAAAAAGAAAAACACCAATGCTGTATATTAACGGATATATATGGAATTTAGAAAGGAAGGTAATGATGACCGTATATGCAAGACAGCAAAAGAGACACAGATGTAAAGAACAGACTTTTGGACTCTGTGAGAGAACGCAAGGGTGGGATGATTTGAGAGATTAGCATTAAAACGTATATATTACCATATGTGAAACAGATGACCAGTCCAAGTTTGATGCATGAAATAGGGCACTCAAAAGCAGTGCACTGGAACAACCCAGAGGGATGGGATGGGGAGGGAGGTAGGAGAGAGGTTCAGGATGGGAGAACACATGTACACCCATGGCTGATTCATGTCAATATATGGCAAAAATCACCACAATATTGTAAAGTAATTAGCCTCCAATTAAAACAAATAAATTAATGTAAAAATATCTATAGGACTTACCTACAGTATCTGTGAATTGGTTAGGTGGCACAGAAACATACAATTGCATCACAGGAAAAATTTGAATTTGCATTTTTCCATGAAAGTATGTTTCTGCTTGAAGGTATGAGGAAGATGCATTGAAGATCTGTATTTTGTCTGTTAAAGTAATAATTTATATTAATAGCAATAATTAATATGTTAAACAGTTTTTCTTTCTTAAAATGCCTATATACTGATAAAAATATCTATAGGACTTACCTACAGTATCTGTGAATTGGTTAGGTGGCACAGAAACATACAATTGCATCACAGGAAAAATTTGAATTTGCATTTTTCCATGAAAGTATGTTTCTGCTTGAAGGTATGAGGAAGATGCATTGAAGATCTGTATTTTGTCTGTTAAAGTAATAATTTATATTAATAGCAATAATTAATATGTTAAACAGTTTTTCTTTCTTAAAATGCCTATATACTGAACATATTTTTTAAAACAGAAACATTTATAACATAGTTAAAAATGGAATAAAGTAATGCATTTTACATTTATAATATTTTAAATGATATCATTAAACTTACCTGAATAATAATAACCAAGGTTTCCAAACTTGTCATTTGTGACTGTTCCATCTCTATTGAACACGTATTTGTCAACTTGAACAGACTAATATTTAAAGCATATTGTTAGTTTATATTAATTTTCAATATGAATACATCTAAGTATAATATTAATAAATGAACCTGAAACTTCTCCCATAAAGCTTCACTGTAATAGACTAACTTATAAATGTCTAAAATATTAAACATTTTTAAACCATTTCTTATATCAATTCTTAAAGGAGGATTATAAAGGACTTTTCAGCTCTGATTTGTAGATGAGGAAACTAAGACCCAAGAAGATAACTTGGATTTCCAAAGGTCAACCCACTTATAAGTAGCAAAGATCAAGCTACGTACTCTCCCTCCCTATGTAGGTCATTTCCAGTTAAATGGTAGTTCCAAATACATGAAATTCTAAGCAAATATAACTGTTTTCCTAAAAGGGCCATAGATTTTAATAATCTAGTTAAGTGGAAAAGGTTGACCTGTAATTAGCACCTTAGTTATGCGCCTATGTTAATTTTGATATTCATAAGGATCCTTAGAACTATACAGGTCTTCCAGAGACTTTATCAATCTCATTTATGGTTTTAATTTCATGGTAAAGCCTCTCTTTTTCAACCTCCAAAATTCTGAATTTGTAGAGTAATTGACTCAAGTTTGCTTTAGGAAGCTGATTACTTACCGAATTCAAGAGGAGTGTAACACTATTTAAGCACGTTCCTGACTGACCACTTGGACATGGACGAAGCTCAACACTAATAGACCAATCTTTATCCTGTTAAAAAATACATTTATTAAGTGTTTATTAAAAGGTCATTGAATATATGCTATTACTATGTGATTCATTCATAATGAATATTTGCATTTTTAATATGCAAAAGGCTTACATTCAATCAGTCTGCTGTGAAACTAGAAACTGAGTTCAGTCCATGGGACAGTCTAGGATTGACCAAGAGTTTTACAAACGGTCCAGGTATTTTACATAAGATATAGACTATCTAAATAGTCTATGATTGGTGGATTCTATCATTACCTTTTTTTTTTCTTTAAGCTTTACTTTTTGTCTTGTCTCTATGGGAATTGTGCTGCATTATTGAGTCTAATAGGACTTAGAGATAACACAGCTTGTTTATTCTCTGGAAAATCCATGATGTCAACTTAAATCCAAGGAGAGAAGTGTTTAATTTATAAACTCATAATATAAGTCATGTCAAATATTAACTTCCAGTTCTTATTTCAAGATTTAGGAATCTCTAATCTATATAAAGGAAATATTCTATATTTTTTAATGTATTTCACTCTCATTTTGCCTATCCCTTATCCTCATGGATTATGTGAAAAGTATGCAAAAGAGGAAAGGAGATTTGGAAAACTGACTTTTAATAATAGTAATGACAGTTTTCAGACACTGGTCCCCATCTCTTACTTCAGGAGTCACAAATTCTACTCATCTTTGTTTCTGACCATGAAGATTAAGTAAAATTGCTTATTCTTGTGACAGTTAAAGGCATAACCTACAAAATGGAATCTCTCTTTTATTGAAATTTAGATTTAAAATTTTAATACTGAAAGATTAAATATAAGGATAACCTCTATCATACTGTTTTAATAAACTGAATAATATTGTTCTAGACTGTTTTCTTTTTATTAAGAAGCCACATTTTCTCCAGCATTCATGACTGGAACTATGATTAGGCAGACTCCATGAAGATTAAGTAAAATTGCTTATTCTTGTGACAGTTAAAGGCATAACCTACAAAATGGAATCTCTCTTTTATTGAAATTTAGATTTAAAATTTTAATACTGAAAGATTAAATATAAGGATAACCTCTATCATACTGTTTTAATAAACTGAATAATATTGTTCTAGACTGTTTTCTTTTTATTAAGAAGCCACATTTTCTCCAGCATTCATGACTGGAACTATAATTAGGCAGACGATTCAAGATATTTTCAACCTAGCTTCCTCTGTTAATTAATGTCATTAAACCAGAAACTCTTGCATTTAAATGAAAAGATGGGAATGGAACATGGGAAGAGAACTCAAATGATGAATCAAGTTGAAATCAGTCTTTGTTTTGCATACAAAGAGCTTGTTAACAAATACTCAGATGTAACTAATACAAGCTGTAAGTTTTGTCTAATTAGTCCTAGCTGTTCTCAGGAAAATCAAGACAAATCATGGAGTCTTTTAGAAAAGTTCCCTTTTACTATTCTCGGTCTTTCCCTGAGAAACCCTCAGTAAATGGTCCCAGTGACTTGTCACAAGTTCTTTAATGATGAAATATTTCCAGTGCTGCCAGGCCTATAAAAAGTTCTAAGAGCAATTTGACCTTCCCATTTCGTTTCCTTTATTAAAAAGAAGCTACATGTGGAAAAAAAAAAAAACTAAATATCATATTATGAAAACTAAAAATATATGTAAAATAATAATGAAAAAAGAGGAAAAATTTTATGGAATGTAGAAGTTAGTTTCATTTTAAGCACTGGTGAATACATACAAAGAAAAGTAGAAAAGTGAAATATTTTCCTGATATATTTAGAAAATTAATAGTAATAAAGATTTTGATTGTTTTTGTTTAGCAAAGAATTTCTAAGGAACACGGGTAATAATGATTGTCAATGTCAACACGTTACACAAAGCAGATACTGAAATATACAACCAATGATTGAATAGTTGTTTGTTTTTTTGGTTTTTTTTAATAGTAAATAAAGTTGAAGATTGTTTTAAACTAGTAAGAAAGAGCTTGGTGTCTATATCAGTTTTCTCAAGTGTTGCAGACTATTACATACATGGATGGCCAAAAAGTGACAGTTTCCAGGATGACTGTATTTAACACCATCAAAGGTGGTAATCAAACTTCCTTCTATCTTACATCTTCCAGGGCATAACGTTTTAGTGCAAGACCACTTTGCTTCTTGGCACGTGCTGTTAAAATGCAATGGTTATGACAATGTCATCAATAACATTTTCTTTATGATAAATAGTACAACATAAAAAAAATCACAACTTAAACTAAGACATCTAGTTAAGTTTTATTACACCATCAGTCCCCTCACAACATCTCAGCCTTGATAAAATGTCTTTCAGATGATGGTATCCTAGTAATTTTTTTGTACTATTTTTTAGTCTCTCAATCATGTTTGACTCTTTGTGACCCCATGGACTGTAGCCTGCCAGGCTCCTCTATCCATGGGATTTTTCCAGGCAAGATTATTGAAGTGGGTTGCTATTTCCTTCTTCAGGAGATCTTTGTAACCCAAAGATTGAATCCATGTCTCCACACCTCCTGCATTGCAGGAGGTTCTTTACCACTGAGTCACCAGAGAAGCTCTAATTCCGTTGAACAAAATAATAACTTCTGCCTGCTCTGCCCAGTATAATATGGTCTTCCACACTGCAGACAGATTCTCTACCATCTGAGCTACCAGGGACGTATAGCTATTGATTATGTGAAATGCGGCTTGTCAGGACAGAATGCGATCTTCTGTAAATGTAAAAGACACACAGACTTCGAAGAATTAATACTGAAAAAGGTGGTAAATTCTCTCAACATTTCGTAATAATTTTATGTTGAAGTGATAATATTAGTATTTGCATATGTAAAGTTGTATTGTTTAGTTGCTAAGTCATGTCTGACTGTTTTGCAACCTCGTGGACTACAGCCTGCCAGGCTTGTCTATCCATGGGATTTCCCAGGAAAGTATACTAGGCTGAATTGTAGTTTCCTTCTCCAGGGACTCTTCCTGACCCAGGGATCAAACCTGCGTCTCCTACATTGGCAGATGTGTTCTTTATAACTGAGCCACAGGGGAAGCCCATGTGTAAAGTACATGAATATAATTAATTCCATTTGCTTGTTTCTTTTTGTTTTTTAAAAATAATCAACTGAAAATGTTAAATTATATATGCAGATCGTATTTGTGACTCATGTTATATTTCTCTTGAACAGCAAAGCTATACACGGTCAATAAATTATAGTTCTTGTTTTCCATAATTATTGTTAATATATTATTATCAGACTAACAGTACATTGCCTATTTACTGAGAAAACATTACAGTAAAAATGATACATTAGTTTTCATTGAATCAGATTATTCTCCCACAAGGACAAAGTACATTCTAGAAAGTCCCTTGAATTCCTGCAGATATTTTGAGTTCCAGAGAAAAGTCAGAATGAGGGATAGGGAAAGCTCTCTGGTCAGCATTTTGTTCCTGAACTTAAAAGTAAGAATCAAGTTATTCAACTAAAAGAGAAATAATCTACACTATCTTTGACACATTAAAATCCACTCTCAATCCAATATAGCTTCACCAATGTAAGCTTATATAAAAATTATTTGAAAAGGTTTGTAATTGTATATTTTAAAAATATTCTTGAAAATTAGCATAATTATTGTTTCATGATTATAACCATAATTTTGTATTATTCTTTCCTCTGTTTTGCAACCACCAATTGGTTTACTATTCAAAACATTATTTCAGTTCCTAAAAAACATTATCTTTTAAAGATACACAAATCTAATATATTTTACATGAAACACACAAAAATTCCTCAAAAAAATGCAAGAATATAAGCACAAAAAATGCCAAGAGGTTGAATTTTGTTTCTGAAAAGTTTAAGTGTGGATTTAGGAAACTATTTTAAGTTACGCTAATATATTAGTATTATTTCACTATCAAGAAAATATAGACAAAAACACACACATACCACAGAGAACCACAGGAACCTTCACGGACTTCTCCTGACTGATATACCTTTCCACTAGATTCACAGGGACAGTCAGACTTCAACACACATCTCCCTTTCTCTCCAATATCATCCAATAGGTAACCTAGAGTACATTATATAAGATTAATCTCAATACTATACCAACATCAGTAAATTCTCAAGCAATGTATTGAGAAATCACTTTTGAGGTTGTTCTTTCAAGTGTTAACATACACTTTAAATGATCATTTCTATTTAAGAAATTTGAAAACTGGCAAGGGTATAGATAACTTTCAGAGCCACAGAGTAGTCCTATTGAGTCCAGCATAGGACTAGGAGATCATCTGTGTAGTATTATAGAGATAGAAATGTACATTAACTTTAAAAGTATCTCTTCCCCTCCCTTCCTGTATGTTAGAAGGATAGATTATGAACAGGTGATAATTTATTCAATAAATATCTTGTTAGAAACAAGATCTCATTATGACTGTGTAACTTCATTTTCAAATGTTTTACCTTCTGGGCAGGTACAGCCACTCACACATTCAATGTCTTGAAAAGGAGCCACATTAGAACAAGTTGCAGGATTTGAGGGACCACATTCTTTGTAGATATGTTTTTCTGGGCAAATAGGTTTCTCTGGAGAAATATAGAAATATGCATACATAGAAATCAGAGGAAAATAAATGTTATAAATATATAACATTCTAATGAGTATCTTTTAGAGTAAGAGTCTAAATTTCAATATATAGGTCAATTTTTAAAGATACTCAGGAACTAAATTATGCCAATTTCCTATGCATTACTTTAAGATACAATATTTAATTTGAAGAAAATGTATATTACATAGTATCATTTTACCTTACTTTGACATTGATATTCTATTTATATTTTAACTTATAAAGACTGAACTAAGTATAAATGAAAATTATATTCAGATTTAATGAAACTCATTTAGATTTTCTAATTTTCTGAAAGAAAATATTTAACCAGTCAACATACTTTTGATAACTTTCTAGTTATTTTTATGGAGATTTTACAGAGTTTCACAAAATTATTTACTTTTCCCAGTGACTTTTTGGAGAAGGCAATGGCACCCCACTCCAGTACTCTTGCCTGGAAAATCCCATGGATGGAGGAGCCTGGTAGGCTGCAGTCCATGAGGTCGCTAAGAGTCGGACACAACTGAGTGACTTCACTTTTACTTTTCACTTTCATGCATTGGAGAAGGAAATGGCAGCCCACTCCAGTGTTCTTGCCTGGAGAATTCCAGGGACAGAGGAGCCTGGTAAGGAGGCCATCTATGGGATCGCATAGAGTCGGACATGACTGAAGTGACTTAGCAGTAGCAGTAGCAGTGACTTTTACTAATTATAAAGTCTATAAAGTCTCTAATTATATCTTAACACAAAGCACTTATGACAAGTCACTCCACAAAAATGGACCTCAGTTTCTTCATAAGTACATGTTAGAGACAAGACCTTTCTTTCACCCATGAGGTTCCTTCCAGGAGTTACAGGTATTTGAGAAAATTACTTTGAGACACAGCTCAACTTTAAATGCTATAGAATCTTCTTGATTTGGAGTCTACAATACACTTAAAACCTACCACAAACCACATCAGTATCATCTCTCCAGGATTCAAAGGTGCCAGGACCATCTGAGGCACAGAGGCGGGACAATTCTGAGTAAGTGTCACATGTGGATGTTCTGTCTCTACTTTGGCAATATTCATCAATGCAGATCATTTTGTAGTCACTGGATAAAGTGCTAACCTTTCCACATTTCTCAAAATAGGTTCCAATAATTTTGTTACAGAACTGCAAAATAAAGCATGAAGTTTTATTAAAACAACAGAAAAATGAGGAATCAAAGGAGTATTTAGGGAAAGGTATGTTCAGAGGGGGGTGTTTGTATAATATCTTGTAGCTTCGAAAGGGAAAGTTCTTGAACACTGATTGAAATGGGGAGTTTTGAATTATTACAGTTCCTACAGTGACTGCTAAGTGAAAACTTCACCTCTGATAATATGTAGTGACTTCAAAAATTGTACCTAATTTCATCCAAAATTTCTTTAAAGGTGACATGAAGTCCAGAACTCAAGAAAATGGAAAATATGAGAAAAGAAAAGATTGTCCATGCCAGAGACTGGGATAGTGGATGACTGAAACACAACAGACAGAAGGGTATTAGTCTTTTAGATGTCAGTCTGCTTATATAATTGATAAGCAAACAAATAAAATCGACTGATTCTGGGCTTTTTTGGTGGGGGTCATGTACACTGCTCTGGAAATGGCATATTTGTTATCACATTGGTTAAGGAAATAAAGACATTACTCTCAAACAAAGAAGATTTTAAAAAAATTTTGTAAATTTTAACATGTTCTAATTAACACATAGTTGTTTTCTATTTTAATTATGTTTGTTTTCAGGTAAATACAAAAGCTACTAGCTCGCAAATACACAATTTCCAACAAGTAATCCCAAGGACAACTGATAATATTCTCCAAGTGAGGTATAAAATTAAGTGAAATGAAATCTCAAAGACCTTTTTTTTTTTTTTTTAATGAACTTTGGTTGGCTAAAAAGTTTGTTCGAGTTTTTCTATAAGATGTTACAGAAAAATCCAAATGAACTTTTTGGCAAACTCAGTATTTTTCTTTGTGTATCTTTCTCACTAGGTAACAGGCTCCGAAGAATTGATGCTTTTGAACTGTTGTGTTGGAGAAGACTCTTGAGAGTCCCTTGGACTGCAAGGAGATCCAACCAGTCCATTCTAAAGGAGATCAGTCCTGGGTGTTCATCAGAAGAACTGATGTTGAAGCTGAAACTCCAATAATTTGGCCACCTGATGTGAAGAGCCGACTCATTTGAAAAGACCCTGATGCTGGGAAAGATTGAAGGCAGGAGGAGAAGGGGATGACAGAAGATGAGATGGTTGGATGGCATCACTGACTCAATGGACATGAGTTTGGGTAGACTCCGGTAGTTGGTGATGGACAGGGAGGCCTTGTGTGCTGCGGTTCATGGGGTCGCAAAGAGTCAGAAACGACTGAGCGACTGAACTGAACTGAACTGGCTCTTTTAGAGCAAAAACTAGAACTTTGTCATCTCTAGACTTAACAATGTCTCATGCATAGTCTTTAATATAACTTTATATACTTATTCAGCTAACACATTTGAGCAACCAGGAGTAAGTTCTCACAAACTGTGCAAGTACCACAGCAGAAAAACATAATACTACTACAGAGCTCATAATCTCATAGGAAACGTGAGAAAAGCATGAGGCATTTTTATAAATCATAAATTCTAATGATCAGCATTGGGTAAAAGAAAAGAGGAGGTAATTCTAACTGCAAAGATCAAGGAGCACTTCACAAGTAAGATAACAGATGATCTTATACAACATTATGGCTTAATTTGCTTTGATAGAAGCTTTCAAGCTGTTATAAATACAACATCCATTGTCAATAAAATGTTTCTTCTGCCTATACAATGCATACATATCTTGATCTTGAGAATTTTATTCTAGATTGAAATAAGTATACATAAAAATTCCTTCAGTCATCAAATAAATGCAATCTACGAAATTCAACATTCAGAGAATCATGTTAAGTGCAGAAAATTCAGAGCAAATGATGAATATTTTCAAGTGGTGTAGTCAAAAAATAATCTGTAACTTTTTAAAAAGATGGTAAAATATACTGGAGATGACAATTCAGACTTGCTATCTGGGGCAAAAGTAAGGGAGAAAGAGCAGAAAAGTAGTTCTTAGGAACACATTAAGAATTTCTGAACTGTGAAATTCAAGCCAGTCCCCATTGAGATAATTATAGAGAGGTGAAGCATGGCAGTTTACAGGCCAATTAAAACACTGTTCAAAGGAAATTAGAATTATTATACTAATATATAGCAACTATCATAATGTTTTAGGGAAAAATACTTAAGCATCTACAGCTAGACTATAAAGCTGAGAAACAGACCATATGGACATTGGAGAAGAAGCAGTTGCCGAATTCTAATAAGGGCTGTGTGTTAAGAAGAGAATGCTGGCTATTGAAACTGAAACCAAAGGGAATATTGCTGAAGTCTGCTATTAGATGAAATATAAATTTATTACCTGTACTCCATCTTCACAAACTTCATAGCTTTTACTAACAGCTTTGGAACAATCACCGGGAATTTCACTATCGGCAATGTGCTCGTTGATATCATCTCCTTAAAAAGAAAGCAATGTTAACTTCAAGATATAATTATATATGTGCATTAATTTTAAGATGGGGTCACACAGAGTTGGACACGACTGAAGCGACTTAGCATCAGCAGCAGCAGCATAGACTTGACAATATAAACATTTATTTTAACAATTAATCATTCTTTATACAGAGACAAATTGTTAGCTTTAGATTTATCCAAAATCAAATAATTGTAATTTCCTTTTGGGAGAGAATTTTCTTAGACAAATGCATTGAAATCCTACCTGGAGTGCTGTTGAAGTTACCACAAAGACCACAAGTTGGATATTGCTTGTGAAGAGTGAGCTTTAAAAAAATTACATGTATGTTTATAAAATATTGAAAATATCTCAAGACAAAATTTAAACAAATGGAAAGACAGAGCCTCTTCATGTTCAGTTTTACCTAAGCTGGTTACTTAGTAATTTATCACAGAGTCTTTTCTAAATGATCTGAATTTAGAATTTGCGAAGATCTGACTTCACCTCTTACTGACTGTGCTTTTGGTTAGATTATTTAACTTTTATTATCCTGAATTTCCTGAGTCCCATTATCTGAAAAATAAGATTATTAATATTATATACTTCAAGTTATTTTAAATATTAGATTATGCTTAGTACTGTCCTTGATACATACAGATTTCTCAGTAAACCTTATCTCTTATTTTCCTTGTAATATATTATTTTTATAACTGAAAGTAAAGAACAAAATGAACAGGACTACAAGAAAATCATAGGTGGACTTACTGAGAGTTTGTTGGTTTTGTCCCACATTAAAGACAGGATTCCTCTACGACTATTCAGAACATTATGTTCTCCGTATTTTTTAATGTGAATCAACTTATTGTTATATGGTATCTGTACACTGAAAAGTATAAAATATAGTTACACATAAAAGATAAGAACAGCATTATTTCATCAAAATGTTTCTGATAATTCATGTTTCTATATTTAGTTATCATAAATAATACTGCTGGTAAATATTAAAAGGTTTTTCTAGTCATTTCAGAAGGGGCACAATGACTCTTTTCTGATTTTGGGAAGGCTTTTAAGAAACAATGAATAAATCTTTGGGGCTCTGGAGAAATGAACAAGAAGAAAGTGGTTTTTTATAAGAATAAAATGATTAAATAATTTGAACTGTTCATAAGTAGCCTATCATATCTCATTTTCTTATCCTGAAAAGAATTCAAATACATCATCCTTTCCAAACATAAATTGCTACTTTCAAAAATAATGGCCTAAGTTTCAGTGTATTGTGAAATCTCAAAATTTTTTAGCATTAAGCATACAAATGAAAGTGGAAATATTCTATTAACAGTTTCACTGAATATGCATGTTGCCCCAAATCTAGACTCAAAACAGTCAAACAACAGAACTACTCTTTTTTTTTTAACCACCTTGTTATAGGAATAAATGCAATATACAATGAAGTCTTACATATGTAACAATATTTTTTTTCTAAATGTCAATATGAGCACCAAAATAGGAAAAGAGTAGTATATCTTCTCCAATCAACCTTTTCCCCCCCTTTTTTGCTCAGGTTACTTCAAAATATTCTACATACTTTATTCAAAACACTATGACATTTACCTTTCACCATTAACTAAAAGTATATCACCAAAGATAGAGACATCATTGTTGTCAATTATAACTGTTATTTTTTCAATCTCACTATCATTGTTTCGTTTGATCTCAATATTGAAATCTCCTCCCGATTCAACACAATGGCGGCAGAAAGTATATGTGCATGAAGACTCAAAGGAAAAAACACGGCCATTGAAAGCTTTATATGCTCCTTTGCCCCAAGTAGAAGCTTCACCTACAAAATATTTAGGGTAAAATATTCATTATTATTTAGAATAATATTAATATTTAGATATTAATTAATATTAATAATATTAATTATTTAGAATTAATGCAGCTTTCATTTTTTATTTTTTAAGTGTTTATGTACCAAGAAAAAACTTCACTGAAAGATACTAGTCTCACATCCATCTTAAATCTATAATTTTCTTTCCTACATACTGCAAAATGTAAGTGATATCTGAATTCTTGGAAATACCCAAAGTTGGCTATTCCTGCTAAAACAAAAGAAGAAAAGCATCTTGTTTCCCTGGGGGAAAGGGAAATTGTCTCTACTGTGGGAGAGTATACATGGAGGGAAGCTGAGGTCTGTTGGCTTGTTCATTTGGCTTTTTAGAGATAATCTTTCTAATGTTGTCTGAGTGGGTTACCATTAATATTAGATATGTCACAATTTAAAAATTTTTTTAATTAAGTAAAATGTGAAAAAATATTAAATAAGCATAAATAAGTATATTCTTTCTATATATGTGTGTGTGTATGAATATATATATATGTGTGTGTGTGTGTATGTTTATCTGTATGTATGGTGTGTCTGGGTGTATAAAACAGATAGATGACCGAAAAATTTTTTAAACTAGTTTCAAATTTTCTTTACTTTGAAACCTCATTAGGTACTGGCTGATGGACATATAAATGTATATACGAATTAGAAATAAATCTATTACTTACCAATAATTGCGTTTGTTTCTGAGTATTTTGGCGTTGCTTCTGGAATATGGGATCCTTTTTCTATTCAACATAATAAACAGATTACTTAAATTTCTAATATGTATCGGCTTTAAACATATAGAATATTTGGGAATTTAAAAACTGGTATTGAAGATCATCAGTGGGTTTTTTATCCTAAAGATATAATTTCATTTGTGATGCTATGATTTGCCAAAGTCATATGCATGATTATCTCTGAAGCCCATATTTTCTCTTATAGCCATCAGTTACAGTGTGTTCAGACATCATTAACAGTTTATTCATTTGGGGTCATGGACAGTTAATAACATATGCTGCATCCCTTACAGAATTATTTTTTAAACTTCAAAAGTAGAACTTGGTGGCCTATTTTTATTGGAAGAGACTACCCAAACAGGTCCAAGATAGATTTATTAAACCAGTCTACTGTCTAATACTAGTAACTCAATTATCCATATATTAAAAAATCAATTATCCTGATCAAAGGGAAAAATTCATAACCTTGAAACTTGGTTTCCCATAATCCTTTATTTCCAATGCACTGACTCTTTTATATGTGACCAAGTAAACACGTGAAATCTTAGAGCAAAGTCTAAAAGCAAGCAACATAATATAGCAACAATTTTAAAAAGTGAATACTTTGATAGAATCTTAAAATATTTTTCACAATACCACTTATTGTATATCTTGAGGCCACATCTCTTTATTACAGGCTGTCTAACCCAAGTTAGGCAAAAATAGATTAAATTCTGAATTTATTTATAAAATCAACCTTTAAATATTATATCTAAAATGATAAATGGGAGGTTGTGCTGTTTTATTTAAGATCTGTTAAGATACAATTGAATGTTTCTTATTCAAAATTTGTTTCAAATATCTAATTGGTCATCTAAATTATTGTATTCAAAGAGAATAAGCACTTAGAAGTTCAACACTGCGTGTGAAACATATAATAATATCAAGTTCCAGCAAATCAGTAATCAAGAGAACATCTTATAAATACACTTTAAAAACTGAACATTAAAAATCAAACTACCTGGAGTGCTGAGTGATCCAGACGTACTGTAGTCAGATGAACTTGTGATACCTAATTAATAGGAAATGATTAGGCCATTTCTGTTTGTAATTTTATTTGGTAAAATATGAAAAGTATATTTTAAAATCTGATATATGTATCAAAGATCTAAATTCATCAATGGTGATGATAGCAGACTTAGAGCCACATGATGCTATATGAGAAAAAAAATTTATCAACTCAACAACCTACTGGAGTAACAAAATTATAAGCCTCACTACTAAATGAACTGATACGAAATTATTTCAAATCAGTTGCTTAAAGCTTGTTCAGGGAAAGAGAAAAGAGTTGTATAGACAGAGTTCTAAGTCTACTTTTCCAGTTTCAACCAAACTTACTCTCACTGTGAATTCTCTCACACTTGGAAAAACTAGGTACCATTTCAAAATGCCAAGTGCATAAAGGATTCAGCATTCATAGAAACTGGAAGTATTAAAATTACTAATTTAGATGAACTGAGATGTTCAATCTCAAGATGTCTAATGTCAAGAGACATTAATGTCAAGAGATGCAGAACCTGCCATTTCAAGTGCACTAGATTTACTAGCATTAGCTATGCTACTGGGGAGACTATTAATTAGTAAAAGTCTATCACCTAATTTGGAAAATTGAAAGCAGTTGAAAACTGACATCCAAATAGCAGAAAAGTCTCAAATGGGCAACCACTCCACAATACAAAGATAAGAGATTATTACCTGTTAGTACATTTCTCAGGAACAAAACCTAATAAATTTGAATACTTAGGCTAATGGCAGCAGGTCTGGGGTTCAGAATTTCAGTGTCTCTTTAACCATTTGTATCAACTGTACTTAAGCAAAATAATAAATAATGAAAATTTTCAAATATGAGTTTCACTGAAGTTTTGACCCCAAAACGTGTGTCCAAAGGTTAAGAACAACCAAAAATAAAATTATTTCCATATGACCAAATTCATTAATAGTTGGCTTTAACTGAGACCAACCATTACTACACCACACTATATTTTTTGCTAATTATATTTCATTTTTAAAAAAGGTATTAATCCTAAATTTGAGTTCTAAGTATGAATTGTATTTTTCAGTTACTCACTGCTAACTTCATCAAAATAGTTCCCATAGCATATTAAGTGTTATTTTAACAATGTGCAACACAAATTTCAATACTATTTAATCTCATGCTGTCATTAAGTGGAAATAATAAATTTCATGAGATTTTCAAAAAGGATGGATCTTATTCTTCTCAGGAACTGACCTATTAAAACACACTTTAGCCATGGTATTAATCCTAAATTTGAGTTCTAAGTATGAATTGTATTTTTCAGTTACTCACTGCTAACTTCATCAAAATAGTTCCCATAGCATATTAAGTGTTATTTTAACAATGTGCAACACAAATTTCAATACTATTTAATCTCATGCTGTCATTAAGTGGAAATAATAAATTTCATGAGATTTTCAAAAAGGATGGATCTTATGCTTCTCAGGAACTGACCTATTAAAACACACTTTAGCCATCAAGGCCAGATGTAAAATACAAAGTTCAAGCCCGACAAATCAACTGCCACTCTTCCACTTATACAACTTCAAATCAATTTCACATAAAGGCAACAAAAACTATCCCACACCAATTTTATTCACAACCACAAAACTAGTTCCATATTCTACACCAACACATTAAATTACTTTCATCTGATATCATCTAAAGATATTTCATCATTTTAGTACTTTGCATTGCTTTTTATATTTTATTAAGAAATATTTTTTTAATAATTTATGTTAGAATCCTGCCTTTCTAATTAACAGAAATAAACCTCAATTCTCAAGTGAGGGGAACCAGATCCAATAACATATTTTCCAGCATCACAGATACCTGTACCACTAATGCCAGTTTCATCAGATATGTTTGGTCCAGAGGTACCAACACCAAGTCCAGCTTCACCCTTGTTTCCTTCACCACTTCCAGAATTAGAAGACCAAATGTTTCCTCCTAATGGAAAATCAAGATGTGATTAAAGAAATAAAGAAGGAAGCAATTAATTTGGATTTCTTGGGAGTAGAATCCAGGTTAAGATATCTGAGCCACGGACTTCAGATTTAGGATTCAAGTTTTCAGCCCCAGCAGATCTACCACTACTCTTTCCATTTGCACCAATTTACTGACTCTAAATCCCTAGTGGTCAGATGCCTTCAAACAGAATGCTGAATCTTCAGAAATGCCACTAACATATTCAGCTTCATTTCTTGCGTTCTTTCCAAATACAAAATGATGTCAAAAGAATTATTTCAAAGCATATCATGATTTAGAATTATTCCACGCAAAGACATTAACCATTAAAACCTATAGCACTAGAACTAGAGTCCAAAAAACCACCTACTCCATTTCTAGCAGTCTATATCCTCATGATCACTGTCACCAAATCAATCTGAACCAGAATCGCCAAAACCAAATTGAGTTCAGCCCTTCTTTTCTCAACTTCTAAAGCTAGAAATCCTTCCCTCTAGTGAAAAAATTAAAATGTTATTTTTAAAAATAATGAAAATTTGAAATGCATTTCAATTTTATTGAAAGAATCTAGGTTAGGAGAATGCCCGAGTCATGGGCATTGGTCCTGAGATTCATGGATCCAGGCCCAGTGGACATTGCCACCCCGTTCTATCAATCCACTGCCTCTAAATTCCTTCTGACCAAAAGGTCAAGCATCAATCCCAGATTTCCAAAATTATCACTACTTGTTCTTCCCCATTTCTTACACTAGTACTCCTACCAGAATATCAAAACTTTGTCACCAGAATATATTTGATAAATGTTACGATTCAGAAAATTTTTCCCCAAACGCTTTACTTCAAGTCCAAAATAAAAAGATTCACGCTTTTGAGCTAGCAGAAAAATAAAAATATTATTAAACAAAACAGTAAATATTTGAAACTCAATTGGATTTCTTAGGAAGGAGACTGAGAGGATACCTGAACTCCTGGCATCAGAGCCAAAGCCTTTGAGTTCGTCCTCAACAGATGCACTGCCATTCAAGCCATCCCCTCCAAGTTCATTGATTTCCAATCCCCATTGACCAGAAGTCCCCAAACTGGATTCCAAATTTTCAGAGCTATCACCAACATGGGTACTAACACTTCTCAAACTGGTGCCACCTGCAGAATATAAAATGGTTGTCATAGAGTTTATTGAGGATATTTTATGATTCAGAAATTTATACATGCAAAAATGAGATATCAATACCTAGATCACTGGAAATGGATCCTTCAGATCTAACCACTCGATTTCCTTCAACTGTTTTGCTACTAAAGTCACTGTCACCAAATGAACTTGAACCGGAATCTCCAAAACCAAATGCAGCATTGACCCTTCCAGCTCCAATTTCCCAACCAAAAGACCCTGTTTCAACTGATGAAAAAACAAATCAAGATGTTATTAAAATTTAATCTTTAATAATTAATTTGTTGTAAGATATTATTTAAACGAAAGTGTTTCCACCACTTAATTTAATTAACTTAAAATTTTCCAGAATGAGTCTTGATTGGAATACCTGAGCTAACATCAGATCCAAGATCTTTAAAGTCAGCTCCAACAGATGCAGTGCCACTCAAGCTATCCCTTTCAAGTTCATTGATTTTCAATCCCTGTTGACCAGAAGACCCTAAACCAGGTTCCAAATTTCCAGAGCTATCACCAACAAAGGTATCACCACTTCTCAAACTGGTATCACGTGTAGAATACAAAATGATTGTCACAGAGCATACTGAAAACATTCTATGATTCAGAAACTTGCATGCACAATAATGATGTATCAATACCTAGATCACTGGAAATGGATCTTCCAGACCTAGCCACTTGATCTCCTTCAACTGTTTTGCTACTAAAGCTGCTGTCACCAAATGAACTCGAACCAGATGCTCCAAAACCAAATGCAGCACTGTCTCTTCCAGCTCCAACTTCCCAACCAAAAGACTCTGTTCCAAATGATGAAAAAAATCAAAATGTTATGAAAATTTAATCTTTGTTAATTAGATTGTTGTGAAATGTTACTTAAAGAAAAGTGTTTCCACTACTTAATTTAATTAACCTAAAATTTTCCAGAATGAATCTATATTGGAATACCTCAGCTAATGACAACAGATCCAAAGCCTTTAAATCCAGCCCCAACAGATGTACTGCCACTCAAACTACCCCCTCCAAATTCATTGATTCCAAAACCCTGTTGACCTAATCTGGAATCCAAATTTCCAGAGTTATCACCGACAGAGGTATTCAAAAGTATTTTAACCAGTTAATTAATTTAACCAATTTAAAATTTTTTCTGGAATGAGTCTCAGTTGGAATACCTAAGTCACAAGCATCCAAAAACTATGGATTTATCCCCTAGCAGATCCCTTACTGCTAATTTCACTCCAGTCAGCTCTACTGATTTCCAATGCCTTTTGACCAGATGTCCCCAAACCAAATGCTAAATTTCCAGAGGCATGGCTACTAAATTTAGCCCCTCTTCCTATGCTAGTGCTTCCTGCTGAAGTTAAGAAAGAGACTGTCACCAGGAAATATTTAAATGTAACTTATAAATCAATACTTTTTATACACAAAATCCAAATAGTAATATTTAGATCACCAGAACTTGATTTTCCATTGCTCCCTATTTTTTTAAGACCACTGACACCAACTCCACATGAATCATCAAGACTAAATCCAATTTAACCCTCTTTTTTACCATCAAGTCCAAAATTAAAAGGCAAATGGAAAACTAAATGGAAACTTAAACTGTTACCAGAAGAAATAAAGAAAGGATGTAAATCATTTATGTTTTTTCTTAATAGAGTCTGAATCAGAATTCATAAGTTATTAGAGAGCTAAGCCCATGGATTTATGAGCAAACTTCTCACTATTCATTCTATTTCCATCAGTTTTCATATCTTTTAAGATAAATTTTTCTGACACAAAAATACCTATAATTACTGTACTTTAATGAACCTCAGTTATGTCAATGACTTTAATTTCCAAATATAAATTAATATTTATCTACAACTTTTGATTATTGAAAATATAATATAAAACAATATAAAAAACCATTTTGAAATAAAAATTACTGTAACAAAATTTAACACTTTTGTTTTGTTTATCACCTCCTAATTCTTGACCATAGATATACACATTTGACAGTTTCAAACATTCTGACATTCCTTTCAGGACAATCAGTTCAAATATGAGTACTAGAACTTAAAAATTAAAAAAATTTTTTTTAAGACCACTGACACCAACTCCACATGAATCATCAAGACTAAATCCAATTTAACCCTCTTTTTTACCATCAAGTCCAAAATTAAAAGGCAAATGGAAAACTAAATGGAAACTTAAACTGTTACCAGAAGAAATAAACAAAGGATGTAAATCATTTATGTTTTTTCTTAATAGAGTCTGAATCAGAATTCATAAGTTATTAGAGAGCTAAGCCCATGGATTTATGAGCAAACTTCTCACTATTCATTCTATTTCCATCAGTTTTCATATCTTTTAAGATAAATTTTTCTGACACAAAAATACCTATAATTACTGTACTTTAATGAACCTCAGTTATGTCAATGACTTTAATTTCCAAATATAAATTAATATTTATCTACAACTTTTGATTATTGAAAATATAATATAAAACAATATAAAAAACCATTTTGAAATAAAAATTACTGTAACAAAATTTAACACTTTTGTTTTGTTTATCACCTCCTAATTCTTGACCATAGATATACACATTTGACAGTTTCAAACATTCTGACATTCCTTTCAGGACAATCAGTTCAAATATGAGTACTAGAACTTAAAAATTAAAAAAATCCTACAGAAACATGAGACAAAAAAGTTTTCATTTCTTATGACAAATCTTGGAAACAAGAGAGTTTAAGTGGCTTTCCCAAAGTCCACAAAAGGTTCATAGGAAAGACTATATAGAAACTGGATTTCTTCATTCCAGGTCCAAGACCCTTCATAAAAGCATTCATTCCACTTGTCTCTTCACTAAAATGTTTAAATTTATTTCTGTTGATGAAAGCACAGATCCTTTAAGAATCAAACATAGTTTAAAAATCTAAGCATGGGAATTGAAACTGTAATCAGAAATCTTCCAGCAAACAAAAGCCCAGATCCAGACAGCTTCATAGCTGAATTCTACAAAAAATATAGAGAAGAGCTAACACCTATTCTACTCAAACTCTTCCAGAAAATTGCAGAGGAAGGTAAATTTCCAAACTCATTCTATGAGGCCACCATCACCCTAATACCAAAATCTGACAAAGATGCCACAAAAAAAGAAAACTACAAGCCAATATCACTGATGAACATAGATGCCAAAATCCTTAACAAAATTCTAGCAATGAGAATCCAACAACACATTAAAAAGGTCATACATCATGACCAGGTGGGCTTTATCTCAGGGATGCAAAGATTCTTCAATATCCACAAATCAATCAATGTAATATACCACATTAACGAATAGAAGAACAAAAGCCATATGATTATCTCAATAGATGCAGAGAAAGCCTTTGACAAACTTCAACATCCATTTATGATAAAAACCCTCCAGAAAGCAGGAATAGAAGGAACATACCTCAATATAATAAAAGCTATATATGACAAAACCACAACAAACGTTATCCTCAATGGTGAAAAATTGAAAGCATTTCCCCTAAAGTCAGGAACAAGACAAGGCTGCCCACTCCCACCACTACCATTCAACATAGTTTTGGAGATTTGGCCACAGAAATCAGAGCAGAAAAAAAATTAAAGGAATCCAAATTGGAAAACAAGTAATACTCTCACTGTTTGCAGATGACATGATCCACTACATAGAAAACCCTAAAGACACCACCAGAAAATTACTAGAGCTAATCAATGAATACAGTAAAGTTGCAAGATATAAAATCAACACACAGAAATCCCTTGCATTCTTATACACTAATAATGAGAAAATAGAGAAATTAAGGAAACAATTCCATTCACCATTGCAATGAAAAGAATAAAATACTTCGGAATATATCTACCTAAAGAAACAAAAGACCTATATATAGAAAACTATAAAACACTGGTGAAAGAAATCGAAGAGGACACTAACAGATGGAGAAATATACCATGTTCATGGATCGGAAGAATAAATATAGTGAAAATGAGTATATTACTCAAAGCAATCTGTAGATTCAATGTAATCCCTATCAAGTTACCAATGGTATTTTTCAGAGAACTGCAGCAAATAACTTCACAATTTGTGCTGAAATACAAAAAAAAAAAAAAAAACCTTGAAAAG
>SJYX01003226.1:71101-99735 GCA_006410675.1 Oreotragus oreotragus
GACTGCAAGGAGATCCAGCCAGTCCATTGTGAAGGAGATCAACCCTGGGATTTCTTTGGAAGGAATGATGCTAAAGCTGAAACTCCAGGACTTTGGCACCTCATGAGAAGAGTTAACTCATTGGAGAAGACTCTGATGCTGGGAGGGATTGGGGGCAGGAGGAGAAGGGGACGACCGAGGATGAGATGGCTGGATGGCATCACTGACTCGATGGACGTGAGTCTGAGTGAACTCCGAGAGATGGTAATAAACAGGGAGGCCTGGTGTGCTGCAATTCATGGGGTCGCAAAGAGTCAGACACCACTGAGCGACTGAACTGAACTGAATCCATTTACTGAATTCACCAAAAATCCATTTTAGCCAGATGCGCCCCAATAAATTTTATTTTTATTTGAAGCAATGTCACCAAGTTCTGTACCACCAGAGACACTGTTGGCAAGACTATATGCTGAGCTGGTTTTCTTCACCATACAAAAATCATCATCATCAGAGAAAAGTTGCACTCATTCATATTGTAAAAGAAATTAATCTACACTCACTGCTTGAACTAGGTCTTCATTATTGGTTTGAATGTATCATCCCTTCCCCTCCACATATCTTTCCATATATAATTACACATAGTATAATCAGAGATGGGCATGGCAGCCAATTTACCATGAGGTTTGAGAGAATTCCATAAGAAAAGTGGGATGCACTGGGTTCAGAGTTCGTTTAAGATAAAGTTTCAATATGTTCTATAGAACATGAGCAAACAATTCACGCCTCAGTGTTATAAACAAGAGCAAATTTCTGTGTTGACTTATTAGTCATATTGAGTTTGTCAATCCCAAAACAGATGACTGGACAGACAGGAAGTGTTTTTGTCTTTCCTTTGGATATTTCAACCACAGCCCTACACCTAAAACTGCTACTCCCTTTTAAGTTATCACCTGCTACTGCTAAGTCGCTTCAGTTCTGTCCAACTCTGTGCAATCCCATAAATGGCAGCCCACCAGGCTCTGCTGTCCCTGGGATTCTACAGGCAAGAACACTGGAGTGGGTTGCCATTTCCTTCTCCAATGCATGAAAGTGAATTCACTCAGTCCTGTCCGACTCTTTGCAACCCCATGGACTGCAGCCTACCAGGCTCCTCCGTCCATGGATTTTCCAGGCAAGGGTACTGAAGTGGGGTGCCATTGCCTTCTCTGTTAGTTATCACCACCTGGACTCAAATATTAAATTTTAATATAAAATACTGAAATTATTTTCTTCACTGGATCTCCTTCTTCATGGCTTTTGAAGAGATACAAACTATAGAAACTTTAGGGACCAGGTAAGTAAAGTAAAAGTTTGAATCAGCCAAAAGGAAGAAGTGTATTAAATCAGAAAAGAAATGCCTAACTTAAAGAAATTTAAATTTGTTTCTGATCGAACCAAAATTGGAGTCCACAAACTGCCTAAAAACCCTTTATAACATTATTACTTGGCAAATTGAGTATGTAATTTCAAGAAGAATCTTGGTATTGAAAGTGGATTGTGGTTGCAGACAGAAACATGAGTGTGTGTGTGTGTGTGTGCATGTGCGTGCGTACACACCGTTCGGTTGTGTCCAACTCTTTGCAACCCCATGGACTGTAACCCACCAGGCTTCTCTGTCTGTGGAATTTTCCAGGCAAGAATACTGGAGTGGGTTGCCATTTCCTCCTCCAGGGGATCTTCCCAACCCAGGAATCGAACCAGCAACTCCTGTGTCTTATGTGTTGCAGGCAGATTCTTCACTGCTAAACCACTGGAGAAGCCCAAAACATGAGACTGCACTAAAAATGGGTCCAGGAAGCATTTTAAATTATTAGTTTACAGTTATAAAAATGATTGATCATCACAATGGTAGTAAGAAAGATAGTTTAAGAAAATAAATATCATCAGGAAGAATTTAATTTAATGTAAACTTTGCCAAGATTCTCTTAAAACAGAATTCATTATTCTCATTGGCACTGGAATTAGTGTCTTTAAGACCATATGCTACAAATTAAACAAAGATTATCAGATTATGCCAACTGGGAAAAAGTACTTCTAGGTCAGTATTTTTCTCCAGCAGTACCTGCTGGAATGTCTTTTGACACTAAACTATTAACCTCCCAACGTTCTCTGACCTGTCTGCAGCAGCTCCTTGAGTGCTAAATTCAGTGTTAGGGAGTGAACCAACAAGAGATTTCTTACTTCTGTTTAAGTCACCAAAGGATGAAGTACTGTGCAAAAAGGGACTTACTGCGAATAACAGAAATTTCTATATGAAAACAGTATTGCTGGCACAATAAATGTGATTGGATTGCAATACTATGAAAAGCCATATATTATTTTGTGTAGGCACCTTTATTCTGGTGGTGCTGGGAATGACATACACTCTTTATTAATTTAATCACCATGTCCATATCTTTTTGTCATAGTGGTAAGACTTCAAGAAATAGATGAATAGAGTTGTAAAGATTTAATTAATATGTACTAGAAATTCTTCCTCTCATGGACGGGGAAGAAACCTCCCCATCTGCTTCCTTCTCCGGTACTGAGCTCTGAGCTCCAGTGGTCAACCTTCTCCCATCTAAATACTCTACCATGTTGAATCCATGCTGTCCTTGGTTTAGTAACAGCTGGTAAAATTAAAATAACATACCTGATTCTCTTTTCTGTATTTCTGCAAAGAATAAAGATGAAAACATTTACTCATAAATTAACATTTGCTTGATTCCTTCAAGAGCTAGTTTAAATGTCATTTCAATGAGGCATACTCTGACAATGTAAAGTTGCAACCCCCCATTTAAATCCTCCTAATTATCATTATATTACTCTAACTTATTCCATAGATTTTATCACCTTGTATATACCATGTTTACTACATATAATGTTTATTGCTCATGAACTGTTTCCTTCTAGATTTAAGCTGTATAAACTTACAATTTTTTGCCTATTTTATTCACTGAGGTATTCCAGATGTCTTGAAATATGCTTGAACCATAGAGGACACTCAGTTAATATTTATTTAATAAATACTTTTATCAACAAAGGCCTTTTGTTAAGGTAATATATACTGTATAATATAAGGTATTATTGAAGTATTAATATACTATGCTTTCTATACCATTTCTGTTTTTTTAATCTCTATAATAAAATTTAAAAAATTTAGAATTAGTAATGCCTTAATAACTATAATATTCTTGCAAATTCATGGAAGACATGCATTTTGGTCACTGACTAGACAATAAAATGCATGATTTGTAAGCAGAACTTAAAGACTATGTAAGACCAAATACAAATAATAGTAAGAAACTTAATTCTCTCTGTTGACAATAAGGGAAGAGAGACTCCCCTCTTTTTTAGATCATTTATTTTAGAAAACTTAAACTCCCTTCCTTTCTCTGCCTCTTTAATATGTTTGTTCATCTTTTAAAGTGTTGTGTAAGCAACTCAGTAATGTTTCCTTAAGGGATTGGTTGACTATCTTTTTGAAATGTTATCATCAAGGGAGAGAGCTCCCCTATGTCCTGGGTGATATGAACATAACTTCAGCTGGTGTCTGACCCCAAGTGCAAACTTCCCTCCTTTATGATTTTAAAGATACAAGAAAGTATTTTTTCTTATAACGGCAACTAGTAAACACAGGTGGCTACCCTAACTACCAAGCAAACTCAGGACAAATCATGTGTGACAACTGGTGATGTCAATTGCTCTTATTTGAGGACAAGTTATTGTTCATCTTAAGGACACATATGTAGTGGGTTTTATCTTCCTGGCTGTATAAAAGAGAAATACTTATTTCTGTTCTTGCAATCTCTCCAGGTGATTGTCTATGATGTGTATCACACTCAGGTTTAATCCTTATTCAATAATAAAACTGCTTTCTTTCTCTTCTGCTTTTGTGAAGAGGTTTTCTGGGGTGGCAGAAAGATTTTATTTTTAATTACATTTCCCCAACTCCAATTTTTGGACTTAACCATTTTGCATATTCCTAGAAAATATATTTTTCTATAGCAAAGAATATCCAGAAATAAAATATTAAATTTTTGAGAACGGCAATGATTTAGTCTATTTAGTTGGAGGAAGAGATCCTTAACATTAAGTCATAATGAAATTATAATAATCACTTAATAGTGTTTTGTTTAAGATGAATTCAAGAGTGCTTAAATTACAGCCAATTCATTTATTATACTATTAAGTAATCCTCAAAATACTATCATTTTTATGACTCTTCTCCATATACAGTGTTTTTTTCTCAACTTGCCCTAAACCTGCCCCATTTCACTATATACACTTCTCCCTCTCTCTTTTGTCTTCTCTCTCTCTCATTGTCTTTCTTCACTTCCATGTAATTTATAACTGCATCTTGAAATCTAAATATCTTAGTTTGATGGCAAAGCAGAAAGAAATAAGGTCATATTCAGTACAGTGGGAAATTTATGAACTTTTGAGTCAGACTCATCTGGACTCCCAGACTTGCAATCAGAATGTCCTTTGTCAATATCTCTCTTAGAGAAGGGGTTCCTATTGTAAGCCACACAAGTTTTACTCTGGCCTTCCTTGAGCCATGGTCCTTCTTAGAGGTCAAAGGCTACAGACACAGGGTCAAGAGTATATGCTAACCCAGAGCCAGTTCTATCTTCCCGCCCCCACTGTAGATCATACTATGCCTCAAATAATCTTGAGAAAGGTGCATATTAAGATTCTGGTAGAGGGATTGGGACAACAGGGCCCTGGGCACACATATAATAGGTGAGGATGAAAAATATCTGCTTTATAATGTGTGTACATGCTCAGTCACTCAGTTGCAACTGACCATGCAACCCCCTAGACCGTAGTGCGCCAAGCTCCTCTGTCTATGGGATTTTCCCAGGCAAGAATACTGGAGTGGGTTGCCATTTCCTCTCATTATATTTCACATATTTAATTCATGGTAAGTGTTCACTATATTCATCATCTCTTTCCTGAGTTTAACCCCACAGATATATTAGATCCTTCTTTTTGTTAGACAAATGTTTCTTCTGAATTTATTCATTCTGTTATTGAAATTAACAGCCTTGTATCTTAGGCAGTGTGCCATATTTGTTTCTACTATTTTATCCTTCTCATATTTTATTATGTAGAACTTGTTCAGAAATATAATGCCACTGGTCACTAGTAGTAATGGCCAGTATGTTCGTTGTATGTATCACATCTTATATGTGGTATGTATACCTTAATCTACATTCACATTTATCTCATAGGTTTAAGAGATTTTTATAAATCTAGTAATCAGAGCAGTTTTCTATTTCAAAGGTTACTACATTCATCAGTACTGACTAGGTATTAAAACAGTTGGCCCAGATTATACTAGAATACACTATGATATGTTTATTTGTATTAATAAGAAATATTTCAAGTGTTTTAACGATTTTTCCATGGAAGACATGTCCTGTCTCCAAAGAAAAGCAGTTCTACTCTATTGTTATTTAGCACAAATAGCATAAGAAAAGAAAACAAAGTAATTTACCTGATTTTCTTTCAGCTATTTTGTCATCTGAAGAAAAAGAGAGAGAATTGCTGTCATTAGTAGCTTTTTTGATAGATTTGCCAATAGAAATTGAATCTTGATTGCAGCCAACACTTGTCTTGTGAGACATTCCCACATCTGCTAACTGAGTCAATACTCAGGCATGAATATAGTAATTATTCACTGACCATAGTATCTTAATACCCCTCTAGACCAGCTCTGTAAAGGAAATGGCTAAACCAGTCCTCCAAACAGCCAATAGAGTCAGTCTAGACGCATGAATTAGGACACAGCAAAACAGAATTTTTAGATGGCTGAAAAGGTGTTTCAAAGCATTAATTATTATTCTATTGGCAAAATGTAGATGTTTTCATTTAAAGTTTTTCATGTAACAGAAATAATGTATAAACTAAAATTAATTAATGTGAATCAAATGAGTACGATTTCTATTTTACAGCTGTATACTGAAATTCAAATATATACAACTTACAGATAGTTCCAGCATTGCTATTATTATGAATCAAGATTAACTTTAAATAAATAGCAAGCTTGTCAAGCCATAGTAAGTATGCGTGCTGTGCTTAGTTGCTCAGTTGTGCCTGACTCTTTGCAACCCCATGGATTGTAGCCCTCCAGGCTCCTCTGTCCATGGGGATTCTCCAGGCAAGAAAACTGGGAGCAGTTGCCACACCCTCCATCCTCTAAGGGATCTCCCTAACCCAGGGATCAAACCTGCATCTCCTGCATTATCAGGCAGGGCTTCCCTGGTGGTTCACCTGGTAAAGAATCCTCCTGCAAAGTGAGAGACCTGGGTTCGATCCCTGGATTGGGAAGATCCCCTGGAGAAAGGAACAACTACCCACTCCAGTACTCTAGCCTGGAGAATTCCATGGACTGTATAGTCCTTGGGGTCGCAATGAGTCAGACATGACAGAGCAACTTTCACACTCTTTACTACTGAGCCAAGGGCATGAACTAAAACAAACAGCAAATAAAGCCAGTTAAAAGATAAAGGGCTTCCTAAGTGTTTTGATAAATTGTTGCAAAACTAAATTGTACATAGTTACACACACACACACACACACACATTTAGCCAAAAGATAAGAAAAAATGGTTTACAGATAGGTTGGGGAGTATTTGTCTCTAAAGAAAAATTATACAATAACATTCCCCATATAGGTTTAATATCTGGAAAATTCTATCTGAAATGTAGGTTGCAATTAAGAGTCATCCCCAAATCCTCTTGCAACAAATAAAGATGTCAAAAAAAAATGCATGAACTTTTCCCTTCTCAAAAAAAAAATTCTGGGGTCTCACACAGAATACATACTCTTACAACATATACAAGGATAATGAGCTGTAATCAAAGGTGCTCTCATCACAGGAAACTGAAGGTAGTAAGTAGGAACTAAAACTGAGTGTTAAAAGCAGATGTAATGATCCTATAAAAACATAAAACTAGATATTCAACATAAATCAGGAGAAAGACAGGCAAATTAAGAACAAACATAGAAACTCGGAAGCTATCTCCAGAGTAGAGTCCAACTGTCATGTACATATCAGTAAATCCCAAGGGCAACATTCCATGGCATTTAATATAATTTGCAAAATATATATATATATATATAAATATAATTTGCATTCATTTTTATGTCCTTAAATAAGGTTAATCTGCGTTCAGAAGTTCCATTTCTTCTTGGGTATGAAGATAGGCTATCTGTGGTTCATTTCAATAAGTTTACCTTTCAGAGAATTTGGTTACCCTCACATAGAAAACTTTTATATGTAGAACATATATTTATCAATGATCCTTAATTATTTTATTCATTCAAAACATATATACTGAGTGTCATTGCACCCATAGATCAAAATCCCACCCTTGAGTAGCTTACAATTGTGAGATAAACAGTGAGGAGTCCTGGCATTTCAATAACAAAATCAAGTATGTATGAAAATTAATTAAATATATCAATTTTCTGTATTCCATGTTGATGAGAATGTAAATTGGTACAGCTATTATGAAAAAGAGTATGGAGGTTCCTCAAAAAATTAAAAATAGCACTACCATATGACCTATTAATTCCACTTGATTATGGACCCAAAGGAAATAAAATCACCATCTCAGAGAGATATCTTCACTCCCATATTCAGTGCATAACTATTCACAACAGCCAAGACCTGGAAACAATATAAGTGCCCATCACAGATGGACAGCTAAAGAAAGTGATATATATCACATACAATAGAATACTGTTCAGCCATAAAAGAGAAAATCCTACCATTCATGGTTACATGGATGGACCTTGAAGGCATTATGTCATAGAAAATAATCTTTTGTATCTAAGTTAATAACTTGTAAGTTTAAATTACAAATAATGATCTATCTCTGGGAGCCATGCCTCCCAGGTAATGAGCATTAAGCTAAAATACTTTTGCTTAGCTCACAGGAGACATCCTGACCAGGACCAGCTGTGAATGACTGCAGGAAGATTCCCTCCTGAGGCTAATAGGAACCAGGATATAACTTGATTTACTACCCCCACCCCCACCTCCCTCTACACACATACTTTTAGTGTAAAAGAAGCCTGAATTCTAATTCAGGCAAGATGGTTCAAATGGTTCTTTGGGGCAGGAGTCTATCTTCTCAGTTTGCTGGCTTTCTGAATAAAGCTGCTGTTCCTTGCCCCAATGACTCGTTTCTTGATTCATTAGCCTGTCATGAAGTGAGCAGTATGAGCTTGAACTCTGTAACCATTATGTTAACTGAAATAAGTCAGAAAAAGACAAATATTATACAATTTCCTTTTTATGTGGAATCTAAATGTATCCAACTCATAGAAAAAGAGTAGAATGGTGATTTCCAGGAGATTGAGAATGGGAGAAATGAGAAGATCTTGATGAAAAGTACAAACTTCTAATTATGAGATAAATACATTCTGGGGATTCAATGTATAGCATCACAACTACAGTTAACCATTTTGCATCATGTACTTTAAAGTTGCTAAGAGAATATATCTTAAATTTTCACATCACACACACAGATACACATACAAAAAAATAATAGAAGTGTCAAGTAACTTTATTGTGGTAGTCATTTTAAAAATATATGTATACCAAATCATCCATCACATTGTATACCTTAAACTTAGGTCAATTATATCTTAATATAGCTGGGAAATTTTTCCTGTGTTCCAAAAGTGGGCTCAGAATACACCTTGTTATAAAAAATTGAAGATCAATTTCTGAAAGATACTGACCTGAGTTTAGCCTATAAAATAGGGCTTCCCCATCTATAAAAAATGAAAAAAAAAAGTGACAACAGTTAGATCATTTTATACTACTATGTAGCATATATTTTAAAGTAATCAGAATAATTCTATCATTTCCATTTTTCTTTTAAATTCAATATAATCAATCTGCTTTTCATATCTAATCACTGTTATTTCAATATTAATTTATTATTTTGGATCTTTCTTATTTAACAAATCTCATCTATATAGTATATGTAGTATATTTACCTATCAATATACTTAAAAGTTTCATTGTAGCACATTCTTGGGAACATATGTAGCCAAATAAATTAAATTCACACATTAATATTAACCAATACTTTATACCTTTTCATACTAGCTAAATGTTTTACAGCTGCTAACATGAAGTTTATTTTCTGATCTACATTTCACTCGATTTTCCCTAAACATTTCCTGGTTAATATGTCAATAAGCAATGAATTAGACCAAAAAGGGGAAGAGCAGAATCAATTGTACAGATTTTACTCAAGAGGACAAAATAATCTGGGAATAAGAATTGATTATCTACTTCATGCCAAACCTACTGAAGATTTTTTCCCACTTAGTCAGGGAACTTTTTATATATATTTGTTGTTGTTCATTCACTCGGGCGTGTGCCACTCTGTGCAACCCCATGGCCTGCAGCATACCAGACTTGTCTGTCCTTCATCATCTCCCGGAGCTTGCTCAAACCCATGTCCATTGAGTCGGTGACACCATCCAACCTTCTTATTCTCTGTTGTCCCCTTCTCTTCCTGCCTTCAGTCTTTCCCAGTATTACAGTCTTTTCTAGCAAGTCAGCTCTTCACATATATATATTTATGGTTAATTTAACAATACAAATATTTCTTCTGCCTGATTCTATGGATGTCTTCTAAATACCTGCTTTCTCCAAATTGTGGTCATTAATTCCTTACCATCCTGTAACCTATTGAAAATGAAGAGAATCTGTTTGGATCCTAAAGCTCATTGACTAAGAGCAACAAAAATTCGTTTTCACTAAGGCACCTGGAATTTCTCTTTCTAGGTATATTCCTTATTTCTCACGGTGAACTTAAAAAATTCCTGAATTTTGTCAATTGATAACCAGTCTATGGAAATCCTCTTGAAATATTTGTAATCATTTACCAGAACTATCATAGAGATCTAGGAATTTACTTTAGAAATACTCTCCAGTTATCTGGTGAATTTAATATACTTTAGCAAATACAAACACATTTTTTTGTGATATATCATTTATGTATTGAAAATGAAAATAATGTTTCATGATCTATTACTTAAGATATAAGAAATACATTATGCAAACATAGTTAAAGAATATTCATATTTATATACAATAGAAACAAAAATTATAGCAAAATGCTATGTTAGATTATGAAAGTCTCCATTCCTTGAAATAACATTTTGTATTCATCTATCAATTTCCCAAGTAGTCAGATTAAGAACAAGAATGTTTTCTCTTAATCATAGTAAATAATTGTAGTCTTCTTCATTATAATTTCTCACAGAAAAGTAAAATGTGTCCTACTCCTAAATTTATAAAATAGATTTAAAATTTCAATATATAACTAATCTCCTCTCTTTTGCACTTTTCTCCTTATGTTTAGATGTTACAGTTTTCCTACACTTTTCAGAAACAAACTAAAGGGTGAGAAATACATTTGTTTCTGGAGGGAAGATGTGGGGTGGGAGGTGGGAGGGGGGTTCATGTTTGGGAGTTCATGTAAAAAAATAAATAAATACAAAAAATTTAAAAAAAAGAAAAAAAATAAAAAAAGAAAAAAAAGAAAAGATTTATTAGCAATCTTATCTTTCAATAAACTCTAGAAATTAATTAATTGATTTTCTAAAATATCCATGAAAGTGTTAGTTTAAGAAACATTCTCCTTATAAAATTTTTCTTTGATAATGAGCTAGTCTTTAACTGGTGATACTTTTATGATTTGTGAAGACTGAAATTATTGGTGTTGGTCTTTAGTTTTGAGGTAGATGCAAGTTCAAAACAGAGTCATCAAAAACCTGTTCACTAATATCTCTAAGCATATGGATAACAGGTAAAGGTATCCCCTTAAGTTAGGCTTGTTAAAACTGAAACAATACATAACAAAATCAAAATCTAATTTTCTTACTTAATATACTCCTCATGGTGCAGGAAAGATTTCCCAGAAGAAAAATATTTGAAATATAGAACATGAAACATTTCAACAAATATATGCATGGATCTATCAAACATGGAAGGATTCTTTAAATTAGTCACTTACTTTTGCAAAAGATGCAAAGTGCCACAACCAAACACAAAAATATTAACTTCATGGTGGTGATTGGGACCTAGAAACAGAAAACGGTCATCGTGGAGAATCAGATCCACAGGGTTCCTTCTATCTGGAGCTTTTATACTCACTCATACCACTGTCTTTCATCATGGGCTAGGTGTGGTAAGCTTAGTGCTGACAGGGCAAAGATAAATATCATAGCACACCAGAGATGAGATCCATCTCAAGTCAGTTTAGTGTCTTATTTCTGTGACATCTATCTTGAATTAAGTCCAGCTCATGCCAAACGCAGACCATGCCTTCTTGCCGCCCTAGGCAAACAGCTAAGGCAGGAACTAAAAATCCCAGGATTAAAAACCAAATATGTCAATGATGTTCATTTATCTGTACTCTATTAGTCATTGCAAAAGTCTTAATACCTCAAGAAACTCAAATACTATGATTAAATATTGTAATTGTCTCTCCGTTAACAACGAAATGTATTTTAAACATTAACCTACCTGGAGACAAAGAACTCTTTTCTTATTGATATATTAACAGGTATTTGCTTAGAGAAATATGTGACTATCACATAGGGTATACAAAGACGTACTGACATATTTAAGTGCACCATGGTTATAGTAATTATTACTCACAAGGATACATAATTCTCTAATAATACACATTTTACCATGAAATTTATAATCAGGCATATAAGTAAGTAGATGTAGGAAAGCAAGAACATCAGAAAAAATGTTTATGGCCAAAACTTGAATACAAAATGCCAGCTATGAATTATATATATAGATGTTCTGAGATAGAAAAATCAAGCTCAAATTAGGATTTAGGAAGAGAAGAGTCAGTCTGGGCTGAGCAGGTAGAGAAGGTTGAATGCCTGATACTGGTCGATTGGATCTGAAAAACAGAAGGGCTGACTCCATGGCTTTGACGCTGCTTTGATGCTTTTCATGGCTTTGACCTGCTTCTCATCTGCTCCCAATCACTACCAAAGAAAAAACTTCAAAGGGAAAACAGTCTTCAGTTTATTCTCTCCAGAAAAGCAGAAGAATTCCAAGGAAGGGAAAAGGTATAAAAACTTTCCTTTCCTTCCCCTTTATTCACTCATGTCTCCACTAATTTCAAAGAAAAAGTAATGCCTGCCTCTTTTGAGGGCCTCCTCAAAACATACTGACTGCTTGTGCTCCTGGGCTCCCTGCTTCTGAAGATCTTGCTGAATTCTTAGATCATTTTTAAAGGGGTAAGAATTCTGCAGATCTATATACTTAAAATTCACTTTCTTATTCAAGGTACCACATTTATTGAAGGCCAGGAATTTTTTAATCTGACATCAGTGAAAGTACCAGATTTTTACCTGTAGAACAGAGACCCAGAGAGAGGAACACAGAAACCATGGGGAGAAGGCTTTCATGCCACAAACAGAGAAGGAGGTAACAGAGGACCACTTCACCAACCATAATTTTTTTTTTAAACCCAGCTCTGATCCTTTCAATAACTCACAAATAACAAAAGTACAATTCAAACAGAACATTGCCACCATTAAATACTGCCATTTGTGATGTTCTTTTCTTTAATCATACACTTCCTTGTAGAGATTTCCTCCCTTCACATTATCATTGTGACATAATTATTCTTTCATGTGGTTGACTGTGCGCTTAGGCATGTAAGAGACCTGAATGAAACATAAAGTAACTTAGAGGCTTTGGAGGGAAATAAGAATACATGAAAGATAGAAATGTTCTGTAAGTAGAGTTTAGCATGCAACACTATCAAAGTTCCAAGAAAGACAGAGACTTTTTTCACCTTGAGAAAATCAGGGAAATTTTCATGGTTTCATAGTCTAAGGGCTGGAAAAAGGCTTGGACATGCAGAACCAGAGAAAGATTCCAAGTGGGAAATGCATTAAGAACAAAGGCAAATGCAATTTCAAAATTTCAGTGTCCTCTGTCTTTCCAGATCACTACTTCTAGTAGTCTGATTATAACGATCCACTGATTCCCACTCAGAACTACAATCCACTGAGCCTATTTACCTTGCATTCGTTTCATGGCAAGCGTGAACATCAACATTTTAGGAATAAGTGAAATAAAATGGACTAGAAAGTATGAATTTAATTCAGATGACCACTGTATCTACTTCTGCAGTCAAGAATTTCTTAGAAGAAATGGAGTAGCCCTCACAGTTAAAATGCTGTACTTGTGTGCAATCTTAAAAACAACAGAATGATCTCAGTTCGTTTCCAAGGCAAACCGTTCAACATCACAGTAATCCAAGTTTATGTCCCAATCACAAATGCCAAAGAAGCTGGAGTTGAACTGTTTTATGAAGACCTACAAAATCTTTTAGAACTAACTCTAAAAAAAAAAAAAAAAAAAAAAAAAAGATGTCCCTTTCATAATAGGGGATTGGAGTACAAAATGTGGAAGACTAGAGATACCTGGAATAACAGGCAAGTTTGGTCTTGGAGTATGAAATGAGGCAGGGCAAAGGCTAACAGAGTTTTGCAAAGAGAATGCATTGGTCATAGAAAACACAGTCATCCAACGTCTCAAGAGACAAATCTACACACGGACCTCACCAGGGCAATACTGAAATCAGATTGATTACATTCTTTGCAGCAGAAGATAGACAAGCTCTATACACTTAGCAAAAACAAGACTCTGAGGGGACTCTGGTTCAGATCATGAGCTCTTATTGCAAAATTCAGACTTAAATTGAAGAAAGTGGGGAAAACCACTAGGCCACTCAGTTCAGTCACTCATTGTATCTGACGCTTCATGACCCCATGGACTGCAGCAGGCCAGGATTCTCTGTCCATCACCAACTCGGAGCTTGCTCAAACTCACATTCATCGAGTCAGTGATGCCATCCAACCATCCAATCCTCTGTTGTCCCCTTCTTCTCCTGCCTTCAGTCTTTTCCTGCATCAGAGTCTCTTCCAATAAGTCAATTCTTCACATCAGGTGGCCAAAGTATTGGAGCTTCAGCTTCAGCATCAGTCCTTCCAATAAATAGTCAGGACTGATTTTCTTTAGGATTGACTGGTTGGATCTCCTTGCAGTCCAAGGGACTATCAAGAGCTTTCTCCAACACCACAGTTCAAAAGCAACAATTCTTTGGTGCCCAGCTTTCTTTACAGTCCAAATCTCACACCCATACATGACTACTGGAAAAACCATAGCTTTGACTAGATGGACCTTTTTCGGCCAAGTAATGTCTCTGCTTTTTAATATTCTTTCTAGGTTAGTCAATGCTTTTCTTCCAAGGAGCAAACATCTTTTAATTTCATGGCTGCAGTCACCATCTGTAGTGATTTTGGAGCCTTCAAAAATACAGTCTCTCACTGTTTCCATTGTTTCCCTATCTATTTGCCATGAAGCAATGAGACTGGATGATATGATCTTCATTTCTGGAATGTTGAGTTTTAAGCCAGCTTTTCCACTCTCCTCTTTCACTTTTATCAAGAGGCTCTTTAGTTCTTCTCTGCTTTCTGCCATAAGGGTGGTGTCATCTGCATAACTGAAGCTTTTGATATTTCTCCTGGCAGTCTTGATTCTAGCTTGTGCTTCATCCAGCCTGGCATTTTGTATGATGTACTTTGCATATAAGTTAAATAAACAAGGTGACAGTATACAACCTTGATGTACTCCTTTCCCTATTTGGAAACAGTCTGTTGTTCCATGTCTGCTTCTAACTGTTGCTTCTTGAACTGCATACAGATTTCTCAGGATGCAGGTAAGGTGGTCTGGTATTCCCATGTCTTGAAGATTTTTCCTCAGTTTGTTGTGATCTACACATTAATCTAAGTCTCCTGTTGTGCTCCTGGACTCCCTGCTCCTGAAGTTCTTGCTGAATTCTTAGATCATTTTGATTTAAGATCCATTTGATCCATTCAGGATGGTCTAAATCAAATCCCTTATGATTACACAGTGGATGTGACAAATAGATTAAAGCAATTAGATCTGCTGTGGAAAATTTTGAAAGAGATGGGAATACCAGACCACCTAACCTGCCTCTTGAGAAATCTGTATGCAGGTCAGGAAGTAACAGTTAGAACTGCACATGGAACAACAGACTGGTTCCAAATAGGAAAAGGAGTGCGTCAAGGCTGTATATTGTCTCCCTGCTTATTTAACTTATATGCAGAGTACATCATGAGAAACACTGGAATGGAAGAAACACAAGCTGGAATCAAGATTGCCGGGAGAAACATCAATAACCTCAGATATGCTGATGACACCACCCTTATGGCAGAAAGTGAGGAGGAGCTAAAAGCCTCTTGATGAAAGTGAAGGAGGAGAGCAAAAAAGTTGGCTTAAAGCTCAACATTCAGAAAACGAAGATCATGGCATCCGGTCCCATCACTTCATGGGAAATAGATGGGGAAACAGTGGAAACAGTGTCAGACTTAACTTTTTGGGGCTCCAAAATCACTGCAGATGGTGACTGCAGCCATGAAATTAAAAGACGCTTACTCCTTGGAAGAAAAGTTATGACCAACCTGGACNCTCAGATATGCAGATGACACCACCCTTATGGCAGAAAGTGAAGAGGAGCTAAAAAGCCTCCTGATGGAAGTGAAGGAGGAGAGTGAAAAAGTTGGCTTAAAGCTCAACATTCAGAAAACGAAGATCATGGCATTCAGTCCGATCACTTCATGGGAGATAGATGGGGATACAGTGGAAACAGTATGAGACTTTTTTTTTTTTGGGCTCCAAAATCACTGCAGATGGTGATTGCAGCCATGAAATGAGAAGACATTTACTCCTTGGAAGAAAAGTTACGACCAACCTAGATAATATATTCAAAAGCAGAGACATTACTTTGCCAACTAAGGTCCGTCTAGTCAAGGCTATGATTTTTCCTGTGGTCATGTGTGGATGTGAGAGTTGGACTGTGAAGAAGGCTGAGTGCCGAAGAATTGATGCTTTTGAACTGTGGTGTTGGAGAAGACTCTTGAGAGTCCCTTGGACTGCAAGGAGATCCAACCAGTCCATTCTGAAGGAGATCAACCCTGGGATTTCTTTGGAAGGAATGATGTTAAAGCTGAAACTCCAGTACTTTGGCTACCTCATGAGAAGAGTTGACTCATTGGAAAAGACTCTGATGCTGGGAGGGATTGGGGGCAGGAGGAGAAGAGGACAACAGAGGATGAGATGGCTGGGTGGCATCACGGACTCGATGGACGTGAGTCTGAGTGAACTCTGGGAGATGGTGATGGACAGGGAGGCCTGGCTTGCTGCAATTCATGGGATTGCAAAGAATAGGACATGACTGAGCGACTGAACTGAACTGAACTGTATATATGTGTGTGCAAGCACATGTTTACATACAAATATACATGTGTGAAATGAAATGTTTTCTGTTTTATGCTCTGCCAGTATACAAGCCTTTTCCAAATGCAAATTTCTGAGCTGAGGTGAAACAAAGCCAGCTATTTAGAAGCCATCAGCTGTTTCTTCCCCTGTAAGCTCCAAGGAGCTTTGGTGGCTCAAATGGTAAAGAACCCGCCTGCAATGTGGGAGACTTGGGTTTGATCCCTGGCTTGGGAAGATTCCCCTGGAGGAGGGCATGGCAACCCGTTCCAGTATTTTCAGCTGGATGATACCCATGGACAGGGGAGCCTGGCAGGCTCCATGGGGTCGTAAAGACTTGGACACAACTGAGCAACTAAGCACAGCACACATGCACACACACATATGTAGGCACACATACATGCAACCTCCACATGTTTGATTCTGCCATTGTTCTCGTTTACTTGAACTGAAATCTGGATGTAGCCACAAAATAGTAGGAAAAGTCCATCATTTATCAAGTTGGATATTTATCATTACATTTCAAGAATCAGGGAAGGCTTTGAATTAAAGCCCAAGGACCAAAGGGTGAGATGAATGGGGAGAGTACCATGGAAGCATATACACAAACATATGTAACTAGATAGCCAATGGGAATTAGCTGTATGACTCAGGAAACTCAAACTGGTGCTCTGTAAGAACCCAGAGGGGTGGGAATGGGAAGGAGGTGGGAGGGAGGTTCAAGAAGGAGGGGCCATATATATACCTATGGTTAATTCACATTGGTGTATGACAGAAATCAAACCACTATTGTAAAGCAATCATCAATCTCCTAAAAATAAATAAATATTTTTTAAAAGAAAATAAGGAAGATACACTTAAGGATCTCACTCACTTCATTTAATCCTAAAATCCATAGCTATTTGCATAAAGAACTAACTACCCAATTTTCAGAGTGCAATGCAAAATTAAAATACAAGACTTCTTATTCAAATTATTAAGAATTTCAAAATGGCACTAATCTAATTTCAGGGTCCTTCTAACCTTGGAACCCTTTGTAGCCTCACAGATCACACACACTATTTGTATAATAATAGAACTTTATGGAGTGTGTATTTTACTACCCTCAATTCACAAGTGAGGAAGTATAAATCCAGAAAGCTCAAGTGGTTCACCAATGATCACAGAAAGTTTGTAAATGGGACATCCTAGGTTTCAAACTTCAAAATAAAATTTGTGTTGCTTTTTAAAATATTTGTGATGACATCCTATAATTAAATAAAATTTGTAACTAAAAACAGAAAAGGAAACATAACTGAAAGGTTTTCAAAATTTGTTGATAATATCTAAAATATGTAACGGAGTTATTATCCAATGAATAGTATAATGTTTACATAACATTGTGAATGTACTTAATGCCACTCAGTTGTACACTTAAAATGTAGATTTTATGCTATGTATGTTTTAACACAATAAATTTCTCTCTATGTATGTAACTGAATGAATATTTTGCCCAATGCTCTGTGTGTGTGTGTATTTGTATGTGTATAATCTGCACATAGCCTAGTTGTATTTCTCTGGAGAACTTTAACACCCCAGAATCTCTATATTTAAAATAACAATAATAAAATCAACTTTCAAGACCCCCCCAAAAAATAAAGCCCCAGGACTATTCCAAAGGTGAGAATTCCTGAGATCCTGATATTCACAATTACAGGTTCCCAGCCTTGGTGACAGATAACCTTGGAAAGTCCTGTGTCGGTTGGACTGGGGCATGAATATTTCTTGTCAGCATAAGAAAAGATAACTTGTCTGAATTACTTATCAGTTTATGTGGGGAAAAAATGCTGTTGACAGAGTGAAATGGGTCTCCAGCACCTTTCCTTTCCCCAGGCCACTGTGGAGATTTCTTTTTAAGTCTACTGGGAGGAGGGCCAGTTGTCAGGGGTTCAGATGCTCTGCATCACTTCACACAGGACAGAGAAAGGGATTAGTTGGCATAGAGGGCAAGGAGAAAGAGAAAAGGGGCAAGTGAGCAGTGTTAAGAGGATCGAAGGGAGTTGGTGGAGACAAATCAGAGACGTTGTACTGCTGAACATCTGAGAGATACCGTGTGTGGGGGGCACATGCTGACCCCCAAAAGATATGTCAAACAGAAACCTGGAGATGTGAACTTTTTGGAAAAAAGCATCTTTGAGCATGTAGTTAAGAATCTCAGATGAGATCATGCCGGTTTGGAGTGGACCTAAATGAATGACAAGGGTCATTACCAGAGAAGAGAAGGGAAGAAAGGAGATGAAGACATGATGATGGTGAAGATGGTATGAAGAAGGGGTGGAAATCAGGGTGATTTGACTATAAATAAAAGAACACCAAGGATTAGCGCAGCCACGAGAAACTAGGAGATGGGTAAGGAATGAGTTCTCCCTCAGAACCCAGAAGGAACCAACTCTGGGATACCCTGATTGCAGACCTCTGGCCTGGAGACTTGTGAGAAAATATGTTCCTCCTGTTGCAAGCCGCCAGGTTCGTGGGAAATTATCACTGTGGCTGCAGGAACCTCATAAATCATGAAGTATGGGGTCAGGGGGAGGGGAGAGTGAAAGAGAAAGACAAAGGAGGGAGGGAGAAGAAGCAAAGAATTGAAAAAAAAAAAAAACAACATTTCCCCCTTTAAAGGGTTTTAGTAAATACATTTCCCTTCAATATTTTGAATTCATTTAATACAAATTTCTTAAGTTCCTATTCTGCACTTGGGATCACTCCAGACTCTTAGGATTCCAGAATCGATAAAAGAATGACCAAAACCCTTGGTCCCATTGAAGTTGCACTTTATTTGAATATCACATTGACCTAAAGTGAGGACCAAAGCATGCATCTCTATATGAGTGAGACGTGCTCCTGCCCTGCTGTCTTCTGACTCACCATCAGCCTCGATTCTGGCAGTGTTCAGTCTTCCTTAGAGATGTCAACTGCAGATGGTAACTGTTTTTAGTGTCTTGAGGAGCCTCCATCCTATTCTCTTTAAAAAGCTAAAAATAGAATCACCATATTATCCACCAATCCTACTCCTTGATATATATTTTAAAAAGATGAAATACAGGCACCTCAATGTTCATAGCAGCACTGTTGCAATAGCCAAGACATGGAAGCAACCTAAGTTTCCATCAACAGATGAATGGATAAAGAAGATATTGGACATGTGGATCCCCTGGAGAAGGCAATGGCAATCCACTCCAGGACTATTGCCTGAAAATCCCATGGACAGAGGAGCCTGGTAGGCTACAGTCCATGGGGTCGCAAAGAGTCGGACACGACTGAGCGACTTCACTTCACTTCGTACAATGGATTGCTACTCAGGCATATGTAAGAATGAAATTTTGCCATTTGCAGTATCATGGATGGAACTAGAGATTATACTAAGTGAAATAAGTCAGATAAACATTGTGTGATGTTACTTATATGGGGGTCTAAAAATGATACAAATGAACATATTTACAAAACGGAAACAGACTCACAGACATAGAACACAAATTTATGGTTACTACAGGTGAAAAGTGGGGAGGGATGAATTGGGAGTTTGGGATTAGCAGGTACAGACTACTGTATATAAAATAGATAAACAACAGGGACTAACTGTATGCACAGGAAATTATATTCAGTATCCTGTAATAACCAGAAAAGAATCTGAAAAAGTATATATATACATATATATATATATATATATATATAACTGAATCACTTTGTTGTACACCTGAAACATTGTAAATCAAGTATACTTCAATTAGAATTTTTTCAAAGATGTAAATTGCCTTCCAATAATTTTCTGGATGGTAGGGTGGCATCACTGACTCAATGGACACGAGTCTGAGCAAACTCTGGGAGATGGTGAAGGACAAGGAAGCCTGGGATGCCGCAGTCCATGAGGTCGCAAAGAATTTACACAACTTAGCAACTGAACAACAATTTTTCTGGTAACAAGCCTGGGGAGTCTTTGATGTTGTCACCATGTACAGATATCCCTTCAGGCAGAAACAAGAGGGTCTGGTTTTATATGCTATATATTCAGCTGCTTTTGGAGCAGACCTACAACAACTTGCCCTCCACAAAGGCTAGTATTCAATAAACCCTGTATTGTTTTGTATGTATACCCCATAAGACAGAAAGGGTTCAAAGGAACCAATAGGCATTGCCCCATCACCTAGGGAAGCTGAATCATAACAACTGAGATAATACAATAAGATTCTGATGCTGAGTCATTTATCTCTCTGCATCTCATGCTACAACTATTTGTCTCTCTTCATCTGTAGAAACAGATTTTCTGTAAGAATCAAGCTTACAGTCCTCTGCTTTCCCCTGGTGGACATCCATGTTTAGAGGATTCTGATTCTCTTTTAGAAATGCTCTTCAGTAAATCTGATTCACCCTAGAGCAGAGGGCAGCTGTCTGCCCTAGGAAGCCTTAACTTGCCTGGCAAAGAGGAGAGCCACATCTTAGAGAGTTTCAGCGACAGCACTGATGATAAACTTAAGGTAAGGCCATCAAAGCATCATCACGTGTGGTATGAAACTGGAGTATTACATAATTTATTGGGCAGTCTTATTTTATATTTTTTCTCTGTAAAAGCAGATACTGCATGCAAGAATATTAACTAAAATTTTATCCCATGGATAAATGATTCTTGATATCTTCCAGTTTTAATTGAATTTATTTTCATTCATTCAGCAATTATTTCTTAAATTCCTACTCTGCACCAAACTTGTCTGAGCTGGTGGATCAGATCTTCCCGGTAGTTCATATGGTAAAGAAACTGCCTACAATGCAGGAGACCTAGGTTCGACCCCTGGGTCAGGAAGAACCTCTGGAGAAGGGAATGACAATCCACTCCAGTATTGTTGCCTGGAGAATTCCATGGACAGAGGAGTCTGGCAGGTTACAGTTCGTGGGTTTGCGAAGAGTAGGACATGACTGAGCAACTAACATTATTATTACTGCTTTTCCTGGCTTGATTTGTATGTCAGAACTCATTGTTTCTCTTTTTCTGTTTTGGCAGATGGCCTCATTTGGTTTTCTGTTTATTGAGAAGTGTATTGTTAACATCTGAATTCACCTCTTCCACTTTGCTAGAGCAACATCAGTAATGATTGTGATTCTAAGAGGTCAAGCTGATTCAATCTATTAAAATGTTAACTTGCTTGCCAATTTCAGTGCCAACAGATTTTATATCACTCATATAAAAAGGGTTAAATGTGACAAGAAAAATAGAAAACCCAGGTACATTGTGCCCATCAATGACCTTGGGAACCTGTTATGAAATCTTTTCAATTTTGAAAGGATAAAGTAAATGGCTGGAAAGAGACATTTAAAAATCATATGCAGTTCTAACAATACAGTCAGCCAACTAATTGGGGCCTGTTTGCGGTAATGATCTAAACTGACATCCATCTCCAAGGCATCCGTCAGCATTAACAATGGTGACATTGTGTGCTCATGGGACCCGCAAGGTTGTGATGTGAAAATTGTCCTTCATTTGGCTCCTTCAGCCCCGATTCCAAAATAAACCCTTCAAGAAATATTTGCTTAAGACTGAACTTTCAAAATAAAGCAAATGTGCTTTTAAAAAAATCAAAAGAAGTTAGAGATGATGGTTTTACCAGAGCAAATGAGTTAGGTATAATTTTAGACAAAACAAGGTTAGTTTCAGGAGAGTCACCAACAGGAGTTTTAAAAAGTTAAACAAAGCACACTAATGCCATGGAATTCCACACTGGCTGCCCAGTGATGAAATGAAGGTACAGGCTCAGAGAGGACCAGCTCAGAACGGTAATAAATGACTTATTAAGACCAAGGGAAAGGAAAAGATTCAGAATACACTTACAGGTTTTAAAGGAATTTCATGGGTTTTGACCAAAATTGCTTAATATCACTAGAAAAAGCTAAATTTTCATAAGGTCTTCTAAAGGAAGATGAAATCAAGAACTGGACAATATAGGTCAAGGGGAGCAACTCTCTGAAGTAAAAACAAAAGTTGTACCTGTGGAGAAATGTCTATTTGGATCTTCTGCCCATTTTTTGATCCCTGGTGTCTCAGATGGTAAATAATCTGCCTGCAATGCAGGAGATCAGATTCAGTCCCTGGGTGGGGAATATCCTTCTTCAATTAGAATTTTTTCAAAGATGTAAATTGCCTTCCAATAATTTTCTGGATGGTAGGGTGGCATCACTGACTCAATGGACACGAGTCTGAGCAAACTCTGGGAGATGGTGAAGGACAAGGAAGCCTGGGATGCCGCAGTCCATGAGGTCGCAAAGAATTTACACAACTTAGCAACTGAACAACAATTTTTCTGGTAACAAGCCTGGGGAGTCTTTGATGTTGTCACCATGTACAGATATCCCTTCAGGCAGAAACAAGAGGGTCTGGTTTTATATGCTATATATTCAGCTGCTTTTGGAGCAGACCTACAACAACTTGCCCTCCACAAAGGCTAGTATTCAATAAACCCTGTATTGTTTTGTATGTATACCCCATAAGACAGAAAGGGTTCAAAGGAACCAATAGGCATTGCCCCATCACCTAGGGAAGCTGAATCATAACAACTGAGATAATACAATAAGATTCTGATGCTGAGTCATTTATCTCTCTGCATCTCATGCTACAACTATTTGTCTCTCTTCATCTGTAGAAACAGATTTTCTGTAAGAATCAAGCTTACAGTCCTCTGCTTTCCCCTGGTGGACATCCATGTTTAGAGGATTCTGATTCTCTTTTAGAAATGCTCTTCAGTAAATCTGATTCACCCTAGAGCAGAGGGCAGCTGTCTGCCCTAGGAAGCCTTAACTTGCCTGGCAAAGAGGAGAGCCACATCTTAGAGAGTTTCAGCGACAGCACTGATGATAAACTTAAGGTAAGGCCATCAAAGCATCATCACGTGTGGTATGAAACTGGAGTATTACATAATTTATTGGGCAGTCTTATTTTATATTTTTTCTCTGTAAAAGCAGATACTGCATGCAAGAATATTAACTAAAATTTTATCCCATGGATAAATGATTCTTGATATCTTCCAGTTTTAATTGAATTTATTTTCATTCATTCAGCAATTATTTCTTAAATTCCTACTCTGCACCAAACTTGTCTGAGCTGGTGGATCAGATCTTCCCGGTAGTTCATATGGTAAAGAAACTGCCTACAATGCAGGAGACCTAGGTTCGACCCCTGGGTCAGGAAGAACCTCTGGAGAAGGGAATGACAATCCACTCCAGTATTGTTGCCTGGAGAATTCCATGGACAGAGGAGTCTGGCAGGTTACAGTTCGTGGGTTTGCGAAGAGTAGGACATGACTGAGCAACTAACATTATTATTACTGCTTTTCCTGGCTTGATTTGTATGTCAGAACTCATTGTTTCTCTTTTTCTGTTTTGGCAGATGGCCTCATTTGGTTTTCTGTTTATTGAGAAGTGTATTGTTAACATCTGAATTCACCTCTTCCACTTTGCTAGAGCAACATCAGTAATGATTGTGATTCTAAGAGGTCAAGCTGATTCAATCTATTAAAATGTTAACTTGCTTGCCAATTTCAGTGCCAACAGATTTTATATCACTCATATAAAAAGGGTTAAATGTGACAAGAAAAATAGAAAACCCAGGTACATTGTGCCCATCAATGACCTTGGGAACCTGTTATGAAATCTTTTCAATTTTGAAAGGATAAAGTAAATGGCTGGAAAGAGACATTTAAAAATCATATGCAGTTCTAACAATACAGTCAGCCAACTAATTGGGGCCTGTTTGCGGTAATGATCTAAACTGACATCCATCTCCAAGGCATCCGTCAGCATTAACAATGGTGACATTGTGTGCTCATGGGACCCGCAAGGTTGTGATGTGAAAATTGTCCTTCATTTGGCTCCTTCAGCCCCGATTCCAAAATAAACCCTTCAAGAAATATTTGCTTAAGACTGAACTTTCAAAATAAAGCAAATGTGCTTTTAAAAAAATCAAAAGAAGTTAGAGATGATGGTTTTACCAGAGCAAATGAGTTAGGTATAATTTTAGACAAAACAAGGTTAGTTTCAGGAGAGTCACCAACAGGAGTTTTAAAAAGTTAAACAAAGCACACTAATGCCATGGAATTCCACACTGGCTGCCCAGTGATGAAATGAAGGTACAGGCTCAGAGAGGACCAGCTCAGAACGGTAATAAATGACTTATTAAGACCAAGGGAAAGGAAAAGATTCAGAATACACTTACAGGTTTTAAAGGAATTTCATGGGTTTTGACCAAAATTGCTTAATATCACTAGAAAAAGCTAAATTTTCATAAGGTCTTCTAAAGGAAGATGAAATCAAGAACTGGACAATATAGGTCAAGGGGAGCAACTCTCTGAAGTAAAAACAAAAGTTGTACCTGTGGAGAAATGTCTATTTGGATCTTCTGCCCATTTTTTGATCCCTGGTGTCTCAGATGGTAAATAATCTGCCTGCAATGCAGGAGATCAGATTCAGTCCCTGGGTGGGGAATATCCTCTGGAGAAGGGAACGGCAACCCACTCCAGTATTCTGTCCTAGAGAATTCCATGGACAGAGGAGCCTGGTGGGCTATAGTTCGTGGGGTCACAAAGAGTTGGAGTCCACCAAGTGATTAACACTTTCACTTTAATCTTGAGTCTTATGAATTGTTTGTATATTTTGGAGATTAATCCATTGTTGGTCCCATCATTTGCAAGTATTTTCTCCCATTCCATAGGTTAACTTCTCATTTTGATTATAGCTTCCTTTGCTGGGCAAAAACTTTAAGAGTAATTAAGTCCTACTTGTTTATTTTTGTTTTTATTTCTCTTACTCCAAAAAATGAATCTAAAAAGATTTTGCTGTAATTTATGTCAAAGAGTGTTCTGCCTGTATTTTCCCCTAGGAATTTTAGAGTGTTTGGTCTTATATTTAGGTCTTCAATCCATTTTGAGTTTATTTTTGTGTATGATGTTAGAGTGTTCTAATTTCATTCTTTTATACATAGCTATCCAGCTTTCCCAGCACCAATTATTGAAGAGACCATCTTTTCTCCATTGTATGTTCTTACCTCTTTTGTCATAGATTTATTGACCATAGGTTTATTTCTGGGCTTTCCAACCTGTTCCATTGATCTATATTTTTGTTTTTGTGCCAGTATTATTTTTATTTCGGTAACTTTGATATCAAAGCAAAAATAGAAATCGGTTGGCCCAAGGTATTGGGATTAACCAATATCACTGGGTGCTGGCCTCATCACACACAACAGCTGGCTGGATCTTCGTGGCAGTACTATTATTGCAAGTTCAGTCTGAGCGTGTAGTATTTTCTTAATAGCCACACAAAAGCCATGCTTTTCAACCAGGAGTTCAAAGACTCCTCAGTCTAGCCTCATGTCACCTGTGATCTTGGATTCTTCTAGCATGTACACTACTGACTGATGAGTCCTTTCCTCTTTTGTTTCCTTCCTTTTTGCTGTCCTGTCTTTTCTCACCACTCCCCACCCCCCCTCAAAAAGTTATTAAGACCATGAGCCCTTGGCTTATATTAAGCCTGGAATCCCCTCTAGCTTCCCTTTTGTTAAAGGCCTCTCTACTGGTTTCCCCATGGCTTAAATTCATGGCTCAAAACAGCAAAAATTAGGAACCTATATACAATGGAATATTACTAAGTCATTAGAAAGAATGAAATAATGCCATCTGCAGGAACATGGATGGATCTAGAGATTGTCATAATGAGTGAAGTAAGTCAGACAGAAAAGGAGAAATATCATATGACACCCCTTATATCTAAAAGGGAATCTAAAAAGAAATTATGCAAATGAACTTATTTACAAAACAAACAGACTCACAGAGAACAAACATATGGTTGCCAGGTTGGGGGGCTGAGAAGAGATAGTTAAGGGGTCTGGATGGACGTTTACACACCGTTACATCTAAGCAACATAACATACAAGGACCTCCTGTATAGCACAGAGAAGTCTGCTCCATGTTATGTGGCAGTCTGAAAGAAAGGCCAGTTTGAGGGAGAATGGGTACATGTATATGTATGGCTGAGTCCCTTTACTGTTCACCTGAAACCACCACAACATTGCTAATCGTCTATCCCCCGTTGCAAAATAAAAAGCTAAAAAAAAATTTCAAAAATATAAAATATATCCAGATCTTAAAAAAAAAAAAGCACAAAATACATTCTCCTGTGACTCTGGAGGTCAGAAGTCCAAAGTGGGTCTCACAGAGCTACAATCAAGGGCTGATTCATTTTGGAGACGCCTGGGAAGAATCTGTTCATTTGCTGTTATGGATTGAATGTTTGTCAGTTCAGTTCAGTTCAGTTCAGTTCAGTCGCTCAGTCGTGTCCAACTCTTTGCGACCCCATGAATCGCAGCACGCCAGGCCTCCCTATCCATCACCATCTCCCGGAGTTCACTCAGATTCACGTCCATCGAGTCCGTGATGCCATCCAGCCATCTCATCCTCGGTCGTCCCCTTCTCCTCCTGTCCCCAATCCCTCCCAGCATCAGAGTCTTTTCCAGTGAGTCAACTCTTCGCATGAGGTGGCCAAAGTACTGGAGTTTCAGCTTTAGCATCATTCCTTCCAAAGAAATCCCAGGATTGATCTTCAGAATGGACTGGTTGGATCTCCTTGCAGTCAAAGGGACTCTCAAGAGTCTTCTCCAACACCACAGTTCAAAAACATCAATTCTTCAGCTCTCAGCTTTCTTCACAGTCCAACTTTCACATCCATACATGACCACAGGAAAAACCATAGCCTTGACTAGGCGGACCTTAGTCGGCAAAGTAATGTCTCTGCTTTTGAATATACTATCCAGGTTGGTCATAACTTTTCTTCCAAGGAGTAAGCGTCTTTTAATTTCATGGCTGCAGTCACCATCTGCAGTGATTCTGGAGCCCAAAAAAATAAAGTCTGACACTGTTTCCACTGTTTCCCCATCTATTTCCCATGAAGTGATGGGATCGGATGCCATGATCTTCGTTTTCTGAATGTTGAGCTTTAAGCCAACTTTTTCGCTCTCCTCCTTCACTTTCATCAAGAGGTTTTTTAGCTCCTCCTCACTTTCTGCCATAAGAGTGGTGTCATCAGCATATCTGAGGGTATTGATATTTCTCCCAGCAATCTTGATTCCAGCTTGTGTTTCTTCCAGGAACTGCGGTGGTAAGGAGATACCCCTCATCTAAGGTAAGGAGCAGCCGTGAAGAGACAACCCACGCCCAAGGTAAGAGAAACCCAAGTAAGATGGTAGGTGTTGCAAGAGAGCATCAGAGGGCAGACACACTGAAACCATACTCACAGAAAACTAGTCAATCTAATCACACTAGGACCAGGGCCTTGTCTAACTCAATGAAACCAAGCCATGCCTGCAGGGAAACCCAAGGCGGGCGGGTCTGGGTGGAGAGGTCTGACAGAACTGGTCCACTGGAGAAGGGAACGGCAAGCCACTTCAGTATTCTTGCCTTGAGAACCCCATGAACAGTATGAATGTTTGTGTCCCCCCAAAATTCATATGCTGAAATCAGTCCCCAGTGTGACAGTTGTTTGGAGGTAGGGCTTTGGAGGTAATTAGTTTGTGAAGATGGAGCCCTCATGACTGGGATCAGTGGCCTTACAAAAGGGACCACAGAGAGCTCTCGAGTTCTTTCTGCCAAGTGAGAACTCCTGGAAGTCCACCATCTGCAGCTTGAAACTGACCAAACTGGCAGACTGGTTTCAAGCTTCCTGTCTCCAGGACTGTGAGAAATAAATGCCTGTTGTTTAAGCCACTGGGTCTGTGGTATCTTGTTGTAGAAGCTCAGACTAAGTCACTTGCCTTTCTCAGCTTCTAGAAGTTGCCCACAGTCTTTGGCTTGTGATCCCTTCTTGGAACACCCTGACCTCTGCTTGTCATCACACTTTCCACTGTCCCCCTGGTGTCCTTTCCCTAACTTTCCTAGAGACCCTCATGTTTACACTGGACTCAGCCAGATAATCCAGGTGGTCTCCCCATTACAAGATCTTGAACTTATCCAACCTGCACCTTCTTTCACCATGAAAGGAAACATATCGACCAGTTCTGGGGATAGCGTGTTCCATTCTGCCCACAGCAAAGCTCACTAAATTCTCTATCATGAGGTCTGTCCTATCTCCTGCAGCCCAGCAGTGTCCCCCTCACTGCTCGGCTCCTCCAGCTGTCGTGATCAGATGATTTTAGTCATTGACTTGTTTGAGGTTTGCAGCACTCACGATGTGCTGGACGCCCCTGCTCCCCCCC
>SJYX01003226.1:99836-161091 GCA_006410675.1 Oreotragus oreotragus
TTTGAGGTTTGCAGCACTCAGGAGGTGCTGGCCGCCCCCCCACCCCACCCCCCACACCACTCTGCTCTCAGGTTCACTCCTTTGACTTTCTGATCTCTGCTACCTAACATGATGAGGCTGACCTCATCACTAGGCTTCCAGGACTGTCAGCTGGCTTCAGGATGAGTTCCTGCAGTGGAAGGAAAGGAGAAGCCAGGACGATCCCCATCTCCTCTCTGGGTTGGAGGAACTCCAGGCATCATCTGCTCAACCTTCATGGTTTCCCTTCTGCTACTGGCCCCACTCCCTCTTCTCCCCCCCCAACCCAACAGTCCCTCCAGCCCCTCTAGTGACTGGGGCATCCTTGTGTTGCTCATTCCTAAGTTGCCTCATTTTTCTTCCCTTCTTTCAATTTTTCCAAACATCTCTGTGTTTAATTCAATGAATTATATCCCCTCTATTTAATCAGCTGATAGGGATTTTGCTTTCCTGGCGAGTTCCTAACAGATAAGCCATTTTAGCAGTGTGAGAGAGGTGGAGATGAGACATCACTGCATCTGTGCTTTCAGAGGTTGATGACACAGCTGATGATACATGGGAACCAATGGCATCCTGTGATACAGGATGATGCATTCACAAGCTCCTGGGGGCACAGAGATGGGCTCTTCTAGAGACATTAAGCTTAATGTCAATTTGGTTTGGAAGGATGGGGAGAATGTAGAAGAATAAGGAGGAGAGAGGACATTTCAGGAGGGGTAGAGGAATTTGCAGAAGAGACTTAAAAAGTACAGAGCCAAAAAGTTGAGAGTTATGTGCTATTCACAAGAATGTTTAGGACTTTAAGCCTGGCAGACAGCATCTCAAATGACCCTGAGAGAACTGCTCCAAGGAGGCCAGGTCATATAGATGTTTTGCAACAAAGGGAAAGTAATCTGAACATCAAAAATTATTGTTAATGAAAGAAAACCAGATAAGCCAAGTTAAGGGATTTAGTGTTTTTCCATGTATGGGAAGATGCAAGAGTCTGGGCTCACTGAAATCATTCCTTTGATATGCATCTCAGCTATCTTGGAGAAGGAAATGGCAGCCCACTCCAGTATCCTTGCCTGGAAATTCTCATGGACAGAGGAGCCTGGTGGACTGCAGTCCATGGAGTCACAAAGAGTTGGTCACAACTGAGCAACTAACACACTTCAGCTGTCTGGGGCCAGTATCCTGTGTTTTCACTTTCTGAGCTTTTTCAGGGCTCACCATAGGGAGTGGCTGCAGTCTTATGGCTGCTAGATTACAGCTTCTTTCCTTCCTGAGTTCGCTTAGGACACACAGGATCACCTTAGGGGCTGTGGTTGCTGGTGACTATGACATGCTTGTTTACTGGTATGACAGGAAATATTCCATTTCCCTTGGGGTAAGGGGCAGCTGGAGGTGGAAAGTAGCTCATTGTGGCTTGGGATTGGGGGGAGGGGAGGGTACACACACACTTCCTAGTGAGGTAAGGTAAAGGAAAGAACAGAGAAATGTGGGTGGGACTGAGTACCAGTTTCCACTAACCAGATTGCTTAAGACAACAGAAGTGTGTTGTGTCTCATCTCTGAATGCTGGAGGAACCCTATCAAGGTGTCAGCAGTGCTGTGTTGTCTGAAATCTCTTTCATCTTCTGATGTTTTTCCCAACGATCTTTACCTCATGGCCTGTGCATGCATCACTCCAATCTCTGCCTCTGTTGTCTCATAGTATCCCCCAGTGTGTATCTCTGTCTTTGCCCAAATTTTCCCCTTTTTATAAGAATTTTTTGTTGTTGTTCAGTTGCTAAGTCATGTCTGGCTCTTTGTGATCCCATGGATGGCATCATACCAGTCTTCCCTGTCCTTCACCATCTCCCAAAGTTTACTCAAACTCATGTCCATTGAGTCAGTGTTGCTATCCAACCATCTCAACCTCTGTCATCCCTTTCTTCATTCCCTTCTCCTGCCTTCAGTCTTTCCCAGAATCAGGGTCTTTTCCAGTGAGTCAGCTCTTTGCATCAGGTGGCCAAAGCATTGGACCTTTAGCTTCAACATCAATCATTCCAATGAATATTCAGGGTTTATTTCTTTTAGGATTGACTGGTTTGATCTCCTTGCTGTCCATGGGATTTTCTAGAGTCTTCTCCGGCACCACAGTTCGAAGACATTAATTCTTGGGGCTCAGCATTTTTTATTGTTCAGCTCTCACATCTATACATGACTAGTGGGAAAACCACAGCTATGAATATGCAGACCTTTGTTGGCAAAGTAATGTCTCTGCTTTTTAATATTCTGTCTAGATTTGTCATAGCTTTTCCTCCAAGGATTAAGAGTCTTTTAATTTCATGGCTTCAGGCACCACCTGCAGTGATTTTGGAGCCCAAGATAAGGATTTAGGGTCCACCCTAATCCAGTCTGATGTAAATAGATGACTCATCAGAAAAGTCCCTGAAGGTGGAAAAGACTGAGGGCAGAAGGAAGAGAGGGCTTCAGAGGATGAGATGGCTGGACAGCATCACTGATGCAATGAACATGAACTTGGGCAAATTATGGGAGATGGTGAGGGACAGGGAGGCCTGGTGTGCTACAGTCCATGGGGTCACAAAGTGTTGGGTACTACTTGGCAGCTAAAAAACAACAAAAACTACTCCAGTCCAACCTCATCCTAATTTGATGACATCTTCAAAGACCCTATTTCCAATAACACTTTCAAGTATGAGGGTTAGGGCTTTATGTATTTGGGAAGAACTTGACAGCCCATCACAGGCTGGTTAATGGAGAGCCCTCGGTGCCATGCTGATGTGTGTATGTTTGGTGACTTGCTGAGATTTCAGCTGGAGAGTGATACAAGGGGACTCCTGTAACTAGTACATTTTCATGAGCATTTACACCAAACCCATGCTCCTCTTTATTAACAAAAGCAAAAGAAAACAGCAATGTGCCCAAACCCACATTTCCATGTGCTTCTTTTCCCCTTAGGAGAGAAGTGACCTACACCTGCTATCCTCTTTTCCCCACCCCATCCTCTCTCCAACCTGCTGAAATATAGATTCTGTTCCTACCTCTCCCACTAGCTCTCTGTGCCACCCTCATCATTTTCTGGTCTCTTTACTGATGGCACTGGGTGCTGAGGGCTTCCCAGGTGGCACTAGTGGTAAAGAACCTGCTTGTCAATGCAGGAGAAATAAGATGCGAGTTTAATCCCATGGGTTGGGAAGAACCCATGGAGAAGGGCCTGCAACCCATGCCTGTATTCTAGCCTGAGAATCCCATGGACAGAGGAGCCTGGCAGGCTACGATCCATAGGGTCATAAGGAATCAGACACACTGAAGTGACTTAACATGTTCTGGGAAATGGCACCGCTCACCTGTCCTGCAACTCAGCGTCTCCAAAACAGACTATTTGCCTCTCCAGCCTGTTCCTCATCTCCAGTCCCCTTGGGCAATGACCCCCAAGGCCTCCAGCTTTCACACCAGCTTGAGATACCCTTTTTGATTTCCTCTCACTCGTGCAACATCGCCACCATTCCAACATCCCCTCTGGATTGTAGCAATTGTCCCTAAATGATTTAGGGAATCATTTAGGAGCCACAGTAATCATTGGAATGTGAATCTGTCATGTGATTCTTCTACTTTAACCTCTGCTTGCCTCCAATTGCCTACAGATACACACTGACTCCTAGCGGTGTGAGCGGACCCCATGGGCCTGGACCTGGCTGTTTTTATTTCTCACTATGTAGGAAGTATGTTGCCAAGAACTGGGTCACAGAAATACTATGCTATTCACACTGTTGTTGTTGTTATTATTCTTTAGTTGCCTCAGTCACATCTGACTCTTTGCAACTCTATGAACTGTAACCCCGCCAGGCTCCTCTGTCCATGGGATTTTCCAGGCAAGAATACTGGTGCTCGTCACTCAGTCATGGCCGACTCTTTCTAACCCCATGGACTGTAGCCCACCATGCTCCTCTGTCCATGGAATTTTCCAGGCAAGAATACTGGAGTGGGTTGCCACTTCCTTCTTCAGGAGGAAAATTAGACCCACGTCTCCTGAATTGGCAGGTGGATTCTTTACCATTGAGCAACCTGAGAAGCTCCACTCTACTCACATTTCTGTCCCATAAAGTATGCTGCTTTCTTCTCTTCCTACAAGGTCAGTGTGCAACAGAGACATTCTTCTTCCCTGTTCACCTAGCCAGTGCCTGAACATTCCATTTTACTAAGGCCTTGAGCAGAGAGAGCGTGTGAACAGCAGAATACAATAATTATCTTTCCATGACTACCTGCTCCCCCTCCCTCCAGTTCTCTTCACTTAGGACAAAACCCAGGTGGCTCCTCTCCCAACATCACAGGACCAAGCAGACGTGAATGCAGAACCAGCAGTTAGTCTACGTCCATCATGCACCCTGAGAGGCCTTTTCCTCAGTGATGGGAGCATTTCAGACACTTGTCAGACCCCAAATGTAGGGGGCAGAATTGGCAGTTCACATAACTCTTTGATTTCCAAGCCAAGAAGATATAATTTACATAAATGACAGAAAACACAGGTTCCTTTACATCAAAGTCCTGTGCCATTCAGCATGAGTCTGACCATCTATGGAAGGTTTGTTTAAACAGAATCCACTCCTAAGAGCACATCTCACTGAAATTCATTAATTTATATTTGGGGGACACCAATAGTATCACTGGGCTTCTCAGGTGGTGCAGTGGTAAAGAATGTGCTTGCTGATGCAGGTGATCCAGGAGACACTGGTTTGATCCTTGGGTTGGGAAGACCCTCTGGAGGAGGAAATTGCAACCCACTCCAGTATTCTCGCCTGGGAAATTCCATGGACACAGGAACTTGGTGTGATACATTCCATAGGATCACAAAGAGTCAAATATGACTGAACATGCATGCACATAAATGCATGATAGCATCAATGCTGAGAAAGGCCATCACCTGGTGCAACCCCTCTGCTCTCTGTAGACAAGAACAGATGGGAGCAGAGAAAGGAGATGCCTCACCCAAGGTGATCTGGTTCCACAAAGGACTGGAGACACAGCCCTGCTGGTCTCAAGCCCCATCGTGGCATTTCTTCCACAGGCACCTAGTCTCTCTGATGACACTCCCCATTCTCAGCATAGTCTAGTGAAGAAAAAGTCAAAGGAGATTGAGATGTGGACCTGATGAGCTGCTCACCAGCTCTGAGATCCTGGGGAAGACGCATGTCTAAGATGCCAGGTTTCCCTTCTGTATTGTGTATAGGTATCTCTTTCCCAGCCATCTCAAGTGGTCTGTGCGTTCAGTAATTATTCGTCTGTCCTGATATTTATGCATCATCTTGCCGAGCCTTGGGCATTGTGCTGTGTGCAGTAATGCTGGGCCAAAAAAGAATGTGGTCTCAACCTGAGTCCCCAGCACAGAGTTTCTCTAACTTTGCCCCTCACAGCTCCATGATACCCCAGAATCTCTTGACACCCATAGAGGTGCTGTGGGCAAGGGTTCCTGTCACTGCTGCTGGTAGGGGGAGGCCAGCCTGGGCTCTGACATCAGGTCCTGCTGCATGGGCTTCCAGGTGCCTCTGGCCCCTGCTGCTGTGATACTAGGTATCTTGGTCTGTTGCTGTTCAGTGTCCCACTTGTGTTCGACTCTTTGTGAACCCACAGTCTACTGGGGCTTAAAAAGCAGACGTTTATTTTATCAGAGGGCTAAAGGCTGGAAATCCAAAATGCAGGCAGACTAGGCTTCTGGTGAGGCCTCTCTTCCTGCTTTACCGACAGCTACCCTCTCCCCGTGTCCTCATCTGGCTTTTCCTCCATTCATGTGAGCACCTGGTGTCTCTTCTTATATGGACATTTGTCCTATTGGTATGGGCTTTCCCAGTGGTTCAGCAGTAAAGAACCTGCCCGCAATGTAGGAGATGTGCAGACATGGGCTCCCTGGTTGGGAAGATCTCCTGGAGGGGGGAATGGCTGCCTGCCGGGGTACAGCCCCGGTGGATTCAGGGTAATTTGAAGCAGGGACGGTGTGGCGAGGAAAAACTTATTTATTTAGAAATATAAAAGAAATTAGGAAAGAATAGTGTAGTAGGAAAATTTAGTGGAGAAAAGAGGCTGAATAACTTGGTTTACGTGGAAAGCAAATAAAACTTCAGGTTAAGAAGTTTGCACCATCTATGTTAGGCCACCAGCACTCATTTAAATAGTGGAGGGTGCCCCACCTTGGGCTCCCTCTCTCACGGGACTTAAAAGCCGGGGCAAGTAAGTAGACATGGTGAGCCTCCACGCCCCAGATGGGAATTCAGCCTGAAAACAGAGTAAAGAGAAGACACGGGGGAAACCAGTCCAGCGACTGGCCCCTCCTCTATTGTCCGTCAAGGCCTTTTATACCCTTTTTTTTTGTACATGGAGATCAATGGATAATATAAAATTATGCAGCATCAGCAGTCCTGACTCTTGTCAAGACCAGGCTTTCTCTCTGCATACCTAGTTGTATACACAAGTCTTAGGTGATTTACATCATCTTCTGGCCAGAGGACCAATTAACATTTTACAGCCTTTTTTCTGATAAGGGTTTGTCAACCAGAAGACTATTTGCCCTAACAGTGTTGTTCTTCCCAAAGTCTGGTGCCACTCTCAGAAAGGACTAAATAAAGTTACATTCTTACATAACAAAGATGCAACAATTTATAACAATGAAAGAAGTACAGTGATTTATAACAAAGAGAAAGTTAATTAACTCAAATGTCTAGTGTTGCTAACATCAAAAACTACTATATTCCTATTTCTATATCCCAATTACATTGATTAATATCCTCCAGGTGCCTAAAAGATAAAGAATATGAAGGCCTGGAAGCAGTCATTGAGTCAACAGTGAAAACCCATCACCAATATGATTTTTAGCTCTTTAGAAAAGGCTCTGTATCTTTAAGATGCTTTAAGCTTTGTGCCTCTTGTGGTTGAGGGGCTGTAAGCAATTCACAAGTTGTAAAAGTCCGGGGGAACCTGTCAGGCAAGTTAGAGAGCCATCAAAGGGGGTTCAGACTGAGACATTCTTTTTATATGCAGGAGACTGTTAACTGGAGCCTTAAGTTAATTCCTTTTAGAGGCAGAAGAGTGGGAAGCACAGTACAATAAGGCAGGCAGACTCTGGTTTTTTGGGGGTAGATTTTCAGGAAAATCCAGGGGGAACCCCTGAGGCCTGACTCGCCTTGCCCATCAGTCCTCTCCACATGACCTTGTCATGGGTGGGATCTCCCGTGCTGGCTCCCGGCAGCTACCCAGTCCAGTATTCTTGCCTGGAGAATTCCATGGGCAGAGGAGTCTGGCAGGCTACAGTCCATGGAGTTGAAAAGAGTCAGACACAACTGAAGACATGACTTAGCAACTAAACAACAACTACTTAAGAACTAAACAAAAACAACAAATCTTAGCTCATCAAAGTCACTCTGTGACCTTGTTTATCCTTAATTACTTTCTCTGAGGCCCCATCTGCAAATATAGCCACACTGGGGGTTAGGACTTCAATGTATGAACTTGGGGAGCGCTTCACAAACCAAAAGTCAGTGGTGGACTTTGTTTGATGTTGTTAATGTTCCTTCACTGACCAGTTTGCTTGGTAATGCACATCCTGTATTTTTGACATTCCCAGAAAAATAAATGGCTCTTTTAGTCTTTATTTTTCATTTGTTCAGATGAGTGGGAAATCAGTCTTTGACACATTGATCTTTTCTTTTTGAAATGAATGTTACTGCCAGAATACTAGAGTGGGGAGCCTTTCCCTTCTCCAGGGAACCTTCTCAACACAGGATTAGAACTAGGGTTTCCTGCACTGAAGGTGATTCTTTACCAACTGAGCTATCAGGGAAGTCCATTCAGTTCAATTCAGTTCAGTTCAGTCACTCAGTCATGCCCGACTCTTTGCAACCCCATGAATTGCAGCATGCCAGGCCTTCCTGTCCATCACCAATTCCCGGAGTTCACTCAAACTCATGTGTCTGCTTATGCAGGAGACGCCAAAGAGAGGTGGGTTGGGTCCCTGGGTCAGGAAGAGCCCCTGGAGGAGGAAATGGCAACCCACTCCAGTATTCTTAACTGGAAAATTCCATGGACAGAGGAGCCTGGCGGGCTACAGTCCGTGGGGTCGCAAAGAGTCGGACAGGACTGTATGCACCGCTCCCTGCCCTCCCCGCCCCCCGCAGATTTCATTAAAATCAGTTTTTTGATGCCATCTCCAGATATTGCCCCCTAGCCTTGGGGCAGTGGGATTCTTGCTCCTGGTAGTTTCTGGTGTCTGTGTGTGTAGGCGGCAGCACTGCCTTTCCTGTCAGGCAATTCTTATATAATTGATTTGGGGCTTCCATAATTTTGATGTGAAGTGTTACATTTTAATGAAATTTGTCAATCCGTTTGTGATTTAATGTAGTGATTTTATCTCATTCCAGAATAATGGTATTTGCACAATAGTTTTTACTTGCCTTTTATGATTTGATTACTTTAACATTTCCTTTATTTCTTATAACTGAAACACTTAAACTTATTGAAGTCACATGAATTTGATGCAGAAAAATATAAAGAGAATAGAAATTCCTTGTAATCCTGCTTCTCACGGAGCCTCCCTTTGACTTTTTCCGGAGTGCTACATAGAAAGTTATAATTGGGATCTTTTCCCATGTGGACTTTCCTGTCCTTATGCATATTTATCTCTCTATTCAGGAGCTGCTAACATTTTTTTTTCTTATTCCACAAACACCTGCTGAGGTCTCACTGTGTATCTGACAGGCCAAGGAGTACAAAACTTAAGGCGGTTCCTCTGAAGGACCAGACAGTCTAGCTGATACCAGAGAGAAGTCACTGGGAGCTGAAATGTGTGGAACAGACTGAGACAGACGCACAAGAGTGGGGCTAATTTGTAGAGCTCCTTTAATGGCATGGAAGCCACACTGGGAATTCTCAGGAAATGCAGTGGGAAAATATGGCAGAGAAAAACAGTGTGGGCCCTTGTGAGTTAAGCTGGCTGTCCAAGGACCTGTCTGTCATTTCACTTTTGTGTCCCTAATACCTGGCATAGGCTACTCACTGCCCCAAACTGTCTTTTATCAAAATTATCTAGGTTTGCAGTATGACAGATGACAATTAGAATAATTTTGTGAGAGTACCTCCCCAAAACTCAGTGATTTTCATATGAAAGATGTTAAATCTATAAATTTAGGAGAAAGTTACATCTTTATGATATTTATTCTTACTGTACATCTTTGTAGTTTTTCATGTCTTACATTTCTGAGCAGAATATATAGATTTCCTTGGGCTTCCGAAGTGGTGCTGTGGCAAAGAATCGTCTTGCCAATGCAGGAGATGCAGGAGACATGAATTCAGTCTCTGGGTTGGAAGATTCTCTGGAGTAGAAAATGGCAACCCACTCCAGTATTCTTGCCTGGAAAATTTCATGGACAGAGGAGCTTAGCATGCTACAGTCTATGGGGTTGAAAAGAGTAGGACACAACTAAGCACACACACACACACAGATTTCCTTAATATAGGTCCTTATATTTTTAAGGCTATTACTGTTTTGTTGTGGGGAGAGTTACTTGTCACCGTTATGAATGAGATCCCCAATGAAATTAAATCTAACTAGTCAGTGGTGATATATAGGAAAGCTATTGATTTCTGTGCATGCATAACATATCTTAATATTTTAAAGAACTTAATTTTCTTGGGCTCCAAAGTCACTGCAAATGGTGACTGCAGCCATGAAATTAAAAGATGCTTGCTCTTTGAACAAAAAACTATGACAAATGTAGACAGCATATTAAAAGCAGAGACATTACTTTGGTGACAAAGGCCTGTCTAGTCAAAGCTATGGTTTTTCCAGTAGTCACATATGGATGTAAGAGTTGGACCATAAAGAAGGCTGAGCACCAAAGAATTGATGCTTTTGAACTGTGGTGTTGGAGAAGACTCTTGAGAGTCCCTTGGACTGCAAGGAGATCCTTTAGGACTGAATCCTAAAGGAAATCAGTCCTGAATATTAATTGGAAGGACTGATGCTGAAGCTGAAGTTCCAATACTTTGGCCACCTGATTCGAAGAACTGACTCACTTGAAAAGACCCTGATGCTGGGAAAAATTGAAGGCAGGAGGAGAAGGGGATGACAGAGGATGAGATGGTTGGATGGCATCAGACTCAATGGACACGAATTTGAGCAAGCTCCAGGAGATGGTGAAGGACAGGGAAGCCTGGTGTGCTGCAGTCCTTGGAGTCCCAAAGAGTTGGACATGACTGGGTGATTGAACAACTACTCATTAAACTCTATAGTTTTGCAACTGAGAACAAATAATATTTTACCTCTTTTCCAACATCTATACCTTATTAGTGCTTCATGTTTTACTGTATTGCCTAAACATTGCTGACTAAGCATCTTTGTTTTCTTCCGTTAAATGAAAATGCTTCTGTTTGTGGTTTTACTATAGAATGTGATGTTAACTGTTTGAAATAGTATTTTTAATGATGCTGAGGAATTATCCTATTCCTCAGTCTAAGAATTTTGTCATTAGAAATCTTCAAAGGATCTAATGAGAGATCAAATGTTTTTTCATAATTGATCTAGTACTAGCTTTTCTAATATTAAAGTGAAAGTGAAAGTCACTCAGTCATGTCTAACTCTTTACGACCCCATTGACTGTACAGTCCATGGGATTCTCCAGGCCAGAATACTGAAGTGGATAGCCGTTCCCTTCTCCAAGGAATCTTCCTAACCCAGGGATCGAACCCAGGTTTCCCACATTTCAGCCGGATTCTTTACCAACTGAGTCACCAGGGAAATCTGTGTAATGCTAGAAAAGTATTAGCTTTTCTAATATCAAGCCATCTACAAACCCTGTTTATTGAATAGTCTTTTACTATGTTGCAGAATCTGACTTTAAAATTTTACTTACAGTTTTCCATCTATACTGATAAGTAAGATTGAACTGTAGCAGGTAGTAGGCCATGAAATTGTATTCTCTGTTCTGCCCCCTGTTCTCATAAGCACTGTAATGAGTAGTCAAAAGCATTATGAAGATTGTGATCAAAGTTATTAAAATGAGAATATTATTTTCATTTATGATTAGAAACAGTCTTGTTAATCTCCTTTTAAAAGTGGGGAAAATTATCTATCTTCATAAATTTGGATAACTGGCCTTTAGGCTTTCTAGATGGTGCTGGTGGTAAAGAATCTGCCCACCAGTGAGACGAGAGTTGATCCCTGGATTGGGAAGATCCCCTGGAGTAGGGAATGGCAACCCACTCTTGTAATCTTGCCTGGAAAATTCCATGTTCAGAGGAGGCTGGCAGGATACAGTCCACGGTGCCACAAAGAGTTGGACACAACGAAGTGACTAAGCACAGGACTCTGAAAGAAGACTAGTGGAGCATGAAAATTCTATGACTAAGATGGTGAGGAGTGAGCGGCGTGATGAATGAAGCTATGGTTTTGCTGATGGGCTCATAATGTGGTGACCACACTTGAAGAACACCTGGAGACGGTCTAGGTTGGTCCCCTCAAGCAGAAATGAGCCTCAAACATCCAAATCTGCAACTTGAAAGGCCTTCTGTAAAGATAAAAGAATGGAATCTTGCTCTCTGGACTGTGCAGGGTCAGGATATTGAAGAACATCATGGAAAGGGATGCTGGGCTGCATCTGGAGGCAGGCTTGGAGCAGAGGACTCAGGCAAGGAATCCATACGCTTGTGCCTGGTCTTGTAGCTACAGTAGTACTTTTGAAATTGTGCCCCGCAGAGTCCTTGTCCCAGAGGTTCTGAAAAAAGCAGGGTTCCATGATCAAACAGTTTGGGAAACGGCAGCTCGTCCATTTCTCTTTTAAGAAATCCCGATGACGTTCACAAATAAATGCTCCTCGACAAGCAAACTCTTTGACTGTTATCACTGTTACTGAGGAATATTTATTTATAGAATTCTCTGCATTTGGCGCGCTTGCTAACATTCCCAGGAATGAGTGGTTATGGCTCGGGAAACACGACTTAAAGGAATAGTTGTAGTTGGAATAATGAAGAAGCAACATGTGCCATTTGTTGAATGCTGTGCAGCAGACAATTCTGAGCATTGGACCCCTGGTGCCGAGCTAGCCCTTGACCTCACGGTGGAGCAGAATGGTTACGGGGAGGGGTTGGAGTCTACCATTTCCTCGTTGTGTCCCTTTAAGGAAGGTACCTGATTTTTCTGTGCCTTGGTCCCCTCTTTACAAGGTGGAGGTAGCAAGAGAGCCCACCTCAGCGGATGATTGCAAGGACTAAGTATGATTCCAGAGGTGGCGCAGGCGGTGACATAATCAGATTTTTAAAGAATTTAGCCTGATAGATTGGAAGTGTGAGGAAGACTGGAACAGGGACCCAGAAAAGGGCAGGCTGCCAGTGACAGCTTGGTCCAGACGGGAAAAGAATGGACTTGGGACAAGCTTTACAAGCAAAACTGATCGAGCTATGTCTGGGATGAGCATGGCGATGGGTGAGGAAGAAGGAGGGATCAAAAATGACACTTGGGTTTATGACTAGAATGGTGGCCTGGATAATGGTGCCATTGCAGTGATTAGAATCTGGGGAAGGAGAAGCGTGTAGGTGGGACTGGGAGTGGACGGGGACAAGGAGTTCAGTTTATCTCAGAAGACTTGGCTTTGCAGGGTGAACTAGATTTTGCATTTCTAGACTGTTTCTTGCCTTTTGTAATCTCTTCAGGAAGTAGCCCTTTGCTGACCCTCCTTGGTACGCTCTGCTGACCCCTTCTCCTCCACTCATTGCCCATCAGATTGTTCTTGGCTCTTCCTGTGCCCTCTAATTATTTATACTCTTTCCCGAGGCATGTCCATGAAGAAGGCTGAGCACCGAAGAGTTGGTGCTTTTGGATTGTGGTGCTGGAGAAGACTCTTGAGAGTCCCTTGGACTGCAAGGAGATCAAACCAGTCAGTCCTAAGGAAATCAATCTTGAATATTCATTGGAAGGACTGATACTGAAGTTGAAGCTCCAATACTTTGGTCACCTGATTTGAAGAGTCGACTCACTGGAAAAGATCCTGATGCTGGGATGGATTGAGGGCAAGAGGAGAAGGGGTAAGAGAGGATGAGATGGTTGGATAGTATCATCGACTTAGTCTACAAGTTTGAGCGAACTCCGGGAGATAGTGAAGGATGGGCAAGTATGGAGTACTGCAGTCCAGGATATGACTTAGCAAGTGAACAACTGGGCAAGTCTAGTTCCAAGATTTGAAAAATCCCCTCCCTGCTGATTACTCCAAAATCTATACCTTCACCCAGGTCTCTTTCCTGAGTTCCACACAGTTCCCTGCCATCCTGGAGCTTACATTCCAGTGGGGGATGAAAGTAAAAGGGAAAGTTGCTCAGTCGTGCCCAACTCTTTGCGACTCTGTGGACTATACAGTCCATGGGATTCTCCAGGCCAGAATACTGGAGTGGGTAGCCTTTCCTTTCTCCAGGGGATCTTCCCTTTTGAATATTTCATGCAGAAGCACTGTAAGATATTCTCAGCACAAGGAGACCAAATTTCTCTTACCCAGTGAAATGCAGCCTTGTGTACCCCAGACCTCTGGCACCCTGTTGGGAATGTTTTCTTAATTATATACACACAACTTGTGTCTCCTACCTCAGCACTCTCTAACTGTCAACACTAGGGATGCATACGGATGCTATTATCTTGGTTTGCACTTGCTAATACCCTGAAGGCTGGCCTGCTAAACCAGCATTATCTGAAACCCGACATGTACAAAGAATAACCCCAGGTTAGCAAGTATCGAAATGACTTCGACTTTTGTCCTTGAAGATATTAGAGCTGTCTCTACTCTGGTCTGTAACTTCCTCAGGTAACTTTTTATTCTAAGAGTGTTGATGCTTATTGTGTTCTATTCCTATTTACTGTGAATACGCCTCCTTTATTAAAGAGGGAAAGAAATATGGGTTGATTTGATAATGCTGAGAAAATGAAAAAGTGTCCCAAAATATACAGAAAAATTAGTATAAAATAGTTAAAGATCTTCTTTCTCAGTGGGAAAAATAAAAACCACATTGCTGAAGTCTTTCAACATTTCAATTTTTAATTTTTCTAATAGTACATTCTTTAAAAGAAGTTAACAACTTCAATTTTCCAAATATAAGGATTCAATAATGCGCATGAAAAGCTGTCATTTTTTTTCAGTGAAGCTGTTGCCTAATTACCCTGGGAAAAAGTATTCTTTTGATTGAACTGATGCAAAAATCCCTTAGAAAAGCTTCATTGTTGCCTGGAAAGAGTCTTTTTAAGGTCACTTTCACTTCTAGACCATCCACTTGTCTCTAGTGAAAGAGTTTTGCTTGGTAATGGCTTGTGGTTCCACAGTGTTTTGTGTATGAAAAGCGTAGACTAAGAGATACTACTGAAGTCACTCAAATTGCAGATTCTGCCACGAAAGGAAGTCCCAGCACTGAAACCTTTTCCCTCAATGTTCAGCAAGACACATGGAAAGAGAACTCGAGTCCCACATTTGTCTTTTCTCCAATCACCATTTTAAACGGCATGAAGAGGCTGCCGCATTGTTGGAAGCAGAGCTCCACGCCCAGAGTGCTTACTAAATGGCCTGCAGGCGCAGAGCAGCTGCCCCGACCGACCGGTCTCAGTCTGCAGACAGAGGTGTCTCACGGCTGCCTGCCGGGGCTCCAGGCAGAAGCAGAGTGCTCCCCGGGGTGCTCTCTGAGAAGCAGGGGAAGAAGCAGTGCTCCTGGGCAGCAACAGGCCAGCCGACGAACCCGTGCTCTCCAGCCCCCATCCGTGTCCTGCTCAGAACCGGCCTTCACTGCTGGGACAAGAGGACGCTCCTGTTGGCTTTCATCTTCTCCAGACGCTTCACTAAGTGGCCGTTGCTCACCTCGAGCTCTTCTGTTTTGTCCAGTGCAGAGCGAAGCTGAAAACAAAGGTGAAAGTCAGCAAGCTTTGATTCCAGCCCCACTGAAGATCACAGTGATGACCCAGACCCACCAAGATCCTGAAAATACACACAGACCTACAGGTGTGTACATGTATATTTCTTAATTTAAGAAGTAACACGAGGCACGAGACTACAGCTTCATGAGTAACTTAGGGACCCTCCCTCGGGAACTAGACCCCGACATGGCACAGTCTTGGGGATCCTGGTGGTCTCACAGAAGGTGAGGCAAACAAACGCATAATCAAGAGCTGAGCCAGACCAGCTGGAAGAGGCACTCCCCACAGCCCTGTGCAGCTGGGTTTCTCGCTTCTGTAGCCAGAGACCAAAGCGACAATGCCTGAGGCCAGGATGGTCGTACCCAGGAGCCAGGGCCACAGAGCCTGGGAGACACAGCAGCAGCCACGTCAGTAGGGAGCTGCCTGGATCAGCAGGCAGCGTGCAGAGTGGGGCTGCCCCAAGGTGGGGGTTCACAGCCCTGGGACTGTGGAGACACACATTGTCTGAACAGAGTCTGTGGTTCTGGTTCTGATCCAAAACCCTCCAGGTGGCTGGGTGGGGTTCTGAGACAGGTGAAACTCCCCTGCCTTGGCTTTCACCAGCAGGCACAGAAGCAAGCCCCTCAGTGGAAATTTCCCCAAGGCGAGCCTGGAGTATTCCTATACATTCAAATCAAGCGTAACCTCATGAGACACCAAAGACAGGATGGGACGAACCGTTTGAGTCAACAGAAGCAATAAACCACAGAAACAGACCTCGAAGACTGAAATGCTTTGGTCATCAGTGTGGAAAACAGAACAGCTGCATACGAAGTCTTTCACGAAATGAGGCTATGATCAACAAAGGAACTATCAGGAAGGAGTCTATTTCAGAACACAAAAGGAGGCGAACTGGAAGATCTCTAAAAACGGTACATTTTGCAACACTGGGAAGTAAGGAGACAGGAAATGGAAATGACAAATGGGCAGAGAAATACCAGAGGGTCCATGAGCAGGTCTGGTATCCTCTGATCAGAGTCCCAGGGGGAAGGTGGACTCGCGGCAAGAGGAGTCACTTAAGGAGATCATGGTTGAATATTTTCCAACATTTATTTAGAAAAGAGACGTCACAGCAAAGAAACACAACACATCTCAAGCAGAATACATAGCAGTAAACCCACATGTATTCGTGTGAGATGTAGAAAATTAAAGGAAAGAGAACAGCAGAGCAGCTAGAGTGGGAAAAAAAAAAATCACCCAAAAGCCAAAAAATCCTGAGCTTCCTCAGTGGCTCAGTGGCAAAGAATCTACCTGCAATGCAGGAAAGGCAGGAGACATGGGTTTGATCCCTGGGTTGGGAAGATTCCCTAAAGAAGGAAATGGCAACCCACTCCAGTATTCTTGCAGGGGAAATCCCATGGGCAGAGGAGCCTGGTGGGCTATAGTTCACGGGGTCGCAAAAGAGTGGGAACAACTAAGTACACGTGTGAGCAAAAAACAGAATGACAGATTTTTTAGGGGAACCCAGAGGATGGCAGCATGATAGCTGCAGTCACTGCAGACAGAAAAATGACTGATGGTTGATTCTGGCCCTAAGCTCCTGACTGACTGAACTACAGTTTCCTTTACGATGTGAGCAAGGCCCCTCAGAGTGGCCCGGAAGACGTGACAATGAACGGTTTAGCGGCAGACTTCCGGGCAGCACATCTTCACCCTGCTCTCCCAACCAGAATATCATTACCCATTCTTTTCCTAGAAATAGCCTAGAAAATTTACCTCTCTTTGGAGTTTCCGTTTTTCAGCCTTAAGTTCATCTTCTATTTTTTCAGCATTTTCAGCAGCCTGTTTATAACGTGATACTTGACTTTCTAACCTTATGACCTGGAAGGAAAGGAAAAAAAAAAATCATGTGTATAAACTGATAGGCCTGTTTTCTCTCCCCGACTGCGTGCTTATATTTGTGATCCGAGGGTGTAAAGTAATAAGAGGAGAGAAGACACTGCAGCAAGAATGATGATCTAGGATGTGGAGCTGTCCCATAGGTTCTAGCCACGCAAGCTGTTTGTTCACACTTACGAGCAACCCAGTACTGGCACCTATCAAGGACTCATTTCCTCTCTGACCCTTGTCCCAAGGGTGGTTCCCACCGTCCTGACCCTGGGACACCATCCTCTCTGATGAGGGTCGATCCTGCAGAACAGCCTGGCAAAGCAACGGCTCCCTCAGGACCTCAGTTCCCGTCCGATCTCTCCCAGAGGTGGTGGGGTGAGGAAGCAGGAAGGGAGGAGAGAGACAAGGGACTCAGAGAGCGGGGGACAGGAGGCGGCTTCGGGTGGCATGGGGCTGGAGATGGATTCCGCTGCCCTCAAAGGCATGTTTCCAAACACGCATTGCCCTGGAGGTGGGTTTCTCATTTTTGTTTCTACAGAAATTCTCAGAAGTTCCAGCCACATATACCCACGATGGAGGGGGCAAGAGAACCTGATTTTATTTCTCCCTTCTGACACAGTCTGTCCCAAGGCCCAGCACGCTAGAGGTATGAGTGCCCCAACCAGGAGATCAGAGTGAGCCCCGGGCTGGGAGGGAAAGAGGGAAAACCCAGGCAAGAGGGAGACACCTGCATCAGGTGTTTGGTAATTAACCATTTTTTTTTGTTTGTTTGTTTTTTTAAAGAACTTTCAAGAAAACTCCCCAGCCACATTAGGTACTTTCTTCAACTAACCTTGTTTATAAAGGACTGTTGTTTGGTCACTAAGTCACGCCTGACTCTTGCAACCCCGTGGACTGTAGCCCACCAGGCTTCTCTGACCGTGGATTTCTCAGGCAAGAATACAGGAGTGGGTTGCCAGTTCCTTCTCCAGGGGACTGTCGTGACCTGGGATTAAACCCACATCTCCTGCATTGGCAGGTGGATTCTTCACCTCTGAGTGACCAGGGAAGCCCTGTAAAGGGTTGGCATCGATTGTAAGTGTCCGACTCTGTGACCCCATGGGCTGTAGCCCACCAGGCTCCTCCATCTGTGGGATTCTCCAGGCAAGACTACTGGAGTGGGTTGCCATTCCCTTCTCCAGGGGGTCTTCCCGACCCAAGGGTGGAACCGGGGTCTCCCACACTGCAGGCGACTTTTTACAGCTGGAGCCATAGGGAAGGCCCGCTAACAGCCCAGATCCTGGCAGTGACCTTTCCTCCCTATGTCCTCTCCTCGCGGGAAACGCTTGGCGAGACTTGCTGCCTTGTTTATCCTCCTTTGGACCTTTTTCGGTTCTAAAATTCTCTGCCTCTTTCTGTCCTCAGCCTTTGATGGGTGAGTTCTTTCTAGTAAATAAAAAACTTCAGTTAATCATCGGCTGGGCTGCCCGCGATGGCTTAAAAGTGCACACGTACATTTTGTTCTAATGCAGTTATCTCTTGCTCAGATTTTGCAAGTTTAAACTTGAGGTCGCTGATCTGTCTGTTGGCATCCCCTAAAGGTTGAAAGAGAAGGAAAATTTGTTAAGCTCCCGGGGCTTTTAAAATGTTAAAACAGTAATTACTGGGAACCAAGCCCTTCACTGTAATCTTGCCTGTGGTCCCACAACTCAGGAGGCGCTCTCACCCCGCAGGGAGAGCACCCTAGAGCAAAGAAGACAGAGAAACCGTGGGGGGACGGGGAGGAGGCAGAGAGACTGGGCACGCTGCTTTTATCCCTTTAAGCCTCTCTCTCGTTTCGTTGCTGCTGGTGTTCAGCCGCTAAGTCGTGTCCGACTTTGCGACCTCACGGACTGCAGCCCTCCATTCTTCCCTGTCCTTCACTACCTCCTGGCGTTTGCTCAAGCTCATGTTTATTGAGTCGGTGATGCTATCCAACCATCTCATCCTGTCACACCTTTTCCCCCCGCCCTCAATCTTTCCCAGCACTGCGGTCTTTTCCAAAGAGTCGGCTCTTCACTGATATATTTACAATATCAGGCATGCATTATTTTGTAACTCTGGGTGAAAAATTATCTCTAGGTTGAAATTCCTCTTGAGTTCAGGAGATTTTTCTATAAATAGTTTTAGTGTTTATCTGTGGGAGCGTGCGAGCTCAGTCACGTCTGACTCTGCAACACTTTGGACTGTAGCCGCCAGGCTCCTCTGTCCATGGGATTTCCCAGGCAAGAATACTGGAGCAGACTGCCATCTCCTACTCAGTTTACTGACATAGAAAAATACCTTCTGACTTCCCCATACAGTCAGCAGATCCGAAGACTGTCCAGCACAGCAAATGTGGTTTCCAGCAGCGAGTCATCTGGTGGCACCCTGGTGCTCATTCTGGGGCACCTGTTCTGTTTCCCAGGCTCAGACAGAGACATGCTTCTCCTGCCCACTGCCCATCCTTGTCCTAGCCCAGAAAGAAATAGCTTTCTGCTTCTGTACCCAAGGGGCTTCTGGGGGGACGTGGGGAACACTGGCCACTCCTTGTCATGACAGTTTTCTTCACCTGCACTATTACAATAGAAACCACACACAGCTAAGGGATTCCTTCTACATGAGGATTGACATTTACTCTGTAGATCCATCATGTGCACGTCCGTCCCATTTTGAAAGACACCGTCTTCCGGGTGCAGAGTGTCTAATCTGATATTCTTCTGTCTCTCTTCCAGCTGCCCCTTGAGCTTCTTAATCTGAAAACATCCACCAAAAAAGTACATTAATTTCTCTATTTTAAATGAGACTAGAGCCTATCAGAAAGGAAGGAACATGTCAAGTCAAACCCCACACCCCACAAGTACAATCTGATGTTGTTCTGCCATCATTTCACATTTCTCTAAGGTAAAGGGTTACGTAAAGAAGCAGGAGAGAAATACAGTAAAATGTTACAACCCACCGGGAAGATGGGGAGTCTCTCTCATTTGATTTGTTTGTCGAGAAACAAATCCAAATAATAAATAAATGAAAAACCTTCCGCCAGCGAGCACTCTTCTTCGAAAGTAATAGTATAATGGATGAAAATGAGACTATATTTATAGAATGAGGCATGCATTATTTTGTAACTCTGGGTGAAAAATTATCTCTAAGGTTGAAATTTCTCTTGAGTTCGGGAGATTTTTCCATAAAATAGTTTTAGGGTTTATCTATGTATGCGCATGCACTCAGTCATGCTCTGACTCTCTGTGACACTTTGGACTGGAGCCCACCAGGCTCCTGTCCATAGGATTTCCCAGGCAAGAATACTGGAGCAGATTGCCATTTCCTACTCCAAGGGATCTTCCCAATCCAAGGATTGAACCTGCACCTCCTGCTTTGGCAGGCAGATTCTTTACCAGCTAAGCCACCAGGGAAGCCCAAGTGTTTATCTACGAGTTCATAAACCTCTATACAATTATGTTTGCTTTATTCACTAAAAAGCCACATAGGCCACCAGGAGCCTTCCAGGCACAGAAGTACTGTCCCCAACAGAACCCCATCAGGTTGCAGGCTTGCCACCTGCAAGGGGTTGGCCTCTACATGGCTTTCTTCCCTCTGAGAGAGACACACACACATAGCAGTTGGGATTGCAATTAACAGCCGTGTGTGTGTGTGTAGAATTTTCTGTTGTGCAATGGGGAGTCTCCCAGCCCTGGTCCTGTTAGCCTCCAATCTCTGTGGACTTGTTGGAAGTCCTCCCCACTGCCATTGACAGGAGCAGAACAGACCCACATTGACATACAGACCATTGGTGCACACTGCTTTGGAAAGCAAGTACAGAATTTACCATGGACACAGGTTTACAGAAGATCACAGACACTTCAAGAGAATCCTCTTACCACATTTAGTGGTCTACCCAATTTTGAGAGAAATCTTCAAAACTTGAAAAAAGTGAGGCAGATACCTTTGATGAGGCTTATGAGGGAAAATGAGAAGAATCGAGTTACCTTAGAAAGTGATTGTGGAATAATTTCTTAATAATACTACCTTGCATACGAGAAAGGGCTTCCCTGGTAGCTCAGTTTACAAAGAATCTGTCTGGAATGTGGGGGACCTGGGTTTGATCCCTGGGTTGGGAAGATCCCCTGGAGAAAGGAAGGCTACCCACTCCAGTATTCTGGCCTGGAGAATCCCATGGACTGTATAGTCCATGGGGCCACAAAGAGTCGGACACAACTGAGTGACTTTCACTATCCCACTATGAAAAAGACCAAAGCGTACAACTGTGTAGGATTTCTTGAGGCAGAAGAGATCAAGGTAGGTAAACAGCAGTGAAAATAAGCTGGATCAGCTATAAGCAAGAAATATCTGCCGGACAGAGGTGCTGATCACTGAGAGATTACAAAACTGACTTAAATATTTTTTTTGCATGTGGGACCTTAATTCCCTAACTTGGGATTGATGGTGCACCCCTTGCATTAGAAGGCGGATTCTTAACCACTGGACCACCAGGGAAGCCCCCAAACGGACCGCACGGGCAGGCAGATGAGGAAGGGCGCTGGAATGCCTCTCAGTGCTTATTCAAGGTCTTCTACCCAAATCTTTTATTTAAGCAGCAATTCATGCAGAGTGTGCCAAATTCAGAACATGGCTTTGAACCTCTGGGACATCCTCTCTAAGTCCGATATGACTTCTGATGTCTTACTTGGATAAAAACATTACGAACACTGGATGGCTTAATGATTGTCTTCAGGCATGATGTATCAGGGGTTTCCTCATGAAGCAAAAAGCTAGAGTGGCAAGGGTCCCAGTTTCAGGTGCCCCATTCCAGAACTCGAAAAGTAATAAAAAAGATTGTTACCTGTTCCAATAAGTATTCCCGTTCATCAACAAGCTTTTTCAACCTAATATCTAAAGAAATCAGAAAGATAACAGGTTTAGGTCACTCGGTGAATGCCTCTTTCAGCAGATGGCTAAACCACAGAATGAGCACTGGGGTTAGTGAAACTGATGATGGTATTACGCACGTACCACAGTGAATGAGGCCACAGACAGGATGGGGAGGAATTCAGCCAAGGGAGGGCTGAGCCGCGTCAACCTCCCACACATGCTTGTCTCGTAGGGCAGTGTCCGGCTGCATGCAAGCGGGCTAATCTTCTACTTTGGGTTAGCATGCAAGAGCTCTAAGGCCAAACCACACTGCAACACAAGATCTCACAGGCTTCACGGTTTAGCATCATTATCAGCAAGGTATTACAAACACACCGAGTATCATGACCAGTTATAACCAGCACTTTCATTAGCCTTGACTCTCTGAGTTTCCACCCCAGACGTGTGTATCTTCTTCATTTCTCTAAAAGACTCACCCACGTCAGAGTTGTTTACGGACCCTAAGTGTGCTGATGACGCACTGGCTAACCCACTTGTGAGGAGCTGCTCTTTTGAGGAAGAACGAAGCAACAGCTCGGGTTTCTGTCATTCCTCCCACCCCAGACACAGAAGTCTGCATGTACGTAAGCACCCAGAGTTGGAGCAAGCTCTGGGAGACGGTGGAGGACGGAAGCCTGGCGTGCTGCAGTCCATGGGGTCGCAGAGTCGGACACGACTGAGCAACTGAGCTGAACGGAAGCACCCAGAAATCCCCCCAATGTCTCTGTGAAGGGGCATCGAGGAATAGTCTCCAGAGTACAGAGGGGAAACTAAGACTGGGGAGGATTTTAGGGGCAACATCCTCTCTCAGTTTCCCAGGCAACATCAGGATAAGGTGACGCTGATGGATGCCCGTGTGTGCTGTGGTGTGCCCCAGAGACTCACACCACCGCCCACGAAGCCCCACGGGGGCCGCTGCTGCCACACTCTCCCTCTACAGATGAGGACCCCGGCCCAACAGGTTTCCTGAGGCCGCGGGCTGCACTGACCACTGCGCTCACTGTTTGCCCAAACCTGGCCGTCTGAGTAGTCAGACCAACTCCTGCCCTGAGGCTCCTATTCCCACGGGGCAGCGCTCTCGCACTGCCCAGATTTTGATTAGATGTGTGAAACGGAAATAATGCTTAAAAGACAACCTTTGTTTTCATTCTTGCAAAGTCATCTATCCTCATTCTAACCCAAATTATATGCTTTCTCAATTGCTTTTCCCAACATCCTAAGTTGCTATTTTGAAAGGCATAACAACGATATAAATGAAAGCAGAAAATGTTATGTGTAAGATACATTTATCATCCTTCTGAGTTCCATTTTAATTGACATTCAGATTGCTTCTGACAGATGTTTTATTCTGTCCTTTCCATAAATGCACCCAACACTGAAACAAAAATTAAAAAGATTAAAAACCTGGCTCTCGTATGCAATATCACTTTTCATTTTATCCTATATATTTAATACTCCTATATACAATAACCACAGGCATAAGAGACACTGAATATAACAGAAAGGAATTTGAGGCTCATGGGTCCATTTACAATTTTATTATTATTTTTTCTATTAGAAGTTTTCAAATAGCAAGTAAAAAATGTTAAAATGTAATAATAGCGCTAGCAATAAAAAACCAAGGGTAATGTGACCTTTAGTCTTACATTGGAAACATGAAAAATAAAGAGAGAGAAATGTGAGAAATTTTAAAGCAAAACTGGAGAAGATTAAAAGTAGATAGTTTTAGGAAACTGGAGAAGAGGAAGAAGCAAAATTGTCTGATATAAAGAAAATGAGCACTGTAGTCAGAGAAAGACAAACAGTGTGTGTTATCACATACATGGGATCTGCAAGAATAAAACAAATGAGTGAATTTAAAAAATGGAAACAGACTGACAGGTGGTTATCACTGGGGAGAGGGAAGGGAGAGGAGCAAGACGGAGAAGATGAAGAGGTACGAAATACTAGTATAAAAAGGCTAAAGGATATACTCTATAGGTCAGGAAATAAAGTGTAACCTATAAAATACTGAACTATGTTTTTATATATGTTATACATCTGGAACTAATATAATATTGTAGCTCGACTGTACTTCAATAAACAAAGAAAAGGAGTACCACTTTTCTACAGCTTTAAAAATCAACAAGTCTAACTTGTCAGGGGAAGAGTGAGGCCTGACTGGTAATCACTGTGATACTCAGCAAGAATGTCTCAGACTTATGCTCACTAAGCAATCCTACTCATCACTAGTCTCTGACACCCAAATGATGAACATTTAAGAAAATTAAGTCACAAAGTCTTAGGCTCAGAGTGTTCTTTTATATTAGGAAGTTAAAAATAACTGGAAATTAAAGTTATTTTTAGTAACACTGTCAAGAGTTTACCTTTTTAAAAAAGTCTGGTTTTTATATTGGGTTGGCCAAAAAGTTTGCTTGGGGTTTTCCGTAAGATTGAATGGAAAAACACAAATGAGATTTTTGGCCCACTCACCCGATATAGTAAACCCCAACACACTTTCTGGTGTGAACTTTAGAGCCTGTGAAATGAGGAACAAATGAGACCATGTAGACAGTCAAGGGGGCAGCAAGCAAGCACTGGGCCCCCAGCCCTGCCCTGGGGGACCCGAGTGCTGTGACTGCGTCTGTCGGGGCTACAGAAAGGTCGACCACCAGCAACAACCACTCCTCTTTTCCGTGTGTTACTTGGATCTAATCCCCATCACCATTCAAAAGGCAGGTTCTAACCCCGATTTCAGACAGTACAGTGAGGTACAGAGAGGGTAGATAGCTGACTTATAATAATTTACTTATAATAATTTACACTCAGGAGGATAATCTTCATCCTTAGGTTAATTTCTCCCATCCTTAGGCCTACCCGCCCACCTCAGAGAAAAGTTATCTCCCCCAATATTCCTGAAGCTAAAAATCATAAGACAGGTCTCAAGAAATCCACTGTGTGGTCCTCTCTCTGCTTCCTTCTTGCACTGACTTAGTTTGATCTTAATCCATGTGGTCAGTTTCCATCTTGCCGAGGCCTAGCCTCCTGCGCCAGGATCACCCCTCCTTCCTATAAAAGGGGGAACTGGGACAGGACAGGCTGCTGATGGCGATTCTTTTTTTCTCCTGCTTATGGGGCCAAAGAGGTCTGTACAGATTTCTTGCACCAGCCACTGTTTCAGTTCAGTTGAACAGTGGAAGCCTTTCATGTCTTGAAAAATATACACGTCTTTGAAGTAAGAGGGGCCGAAAGGGTGAAAGGGGTTTTTCTCCTGATAGTTTTCCCTATGTAAGATCACACCAAATAAGTAAGGATTCCGAATGTAACACACCCACAAACACCCCTTCCTTTCCTTTGGGAGCCAGCGCTTGGAATGAGTCTTACTGTTGTTTCGAATCTCGTTTCGACGGTTATGCTGGCATGTTGCACAAAGGGGTCTCCTGGAAAAGGAATCTAGCAACAGAAAACAGGAACCCTAAACTATCCCCCCAGAAGCAGCAGTCCAGGGTCCCAGTGACAGGGGAAATTTAAATGCTGAGGTCACTAGGTTTTCCATTAACTAGAAATACTCAGTGTTACAGAAAGTAATTCTTAAAAACGCTTTTCAAAAATTTTACTGCTTCCCAACCTTTGCATGTGATAAAATAGCCTATAATTCAAAATTCTCAGTACCTTTCTCTATCTTTGGGGGTTCATGTTTGGGAGTTCGTGTAAAAAAATAAATAAATACAAAAAAAATAAATAAAATAAAATAAACTCATAATTATACTTATACTTTGAAAGGAAGATTAACATTTTACACACAGCCACTTTGTTCTGGTTTGAGGCTGAAAAATATCCCAGCTTTTTGATTTAAAGAATCATGTTTTTCTCTGTCCACATTATAGTGAAACCTCAGCAGTCCAGGCTACTCTGGGGATGTGTTTGGCGGGTAACCTTTGGATTCTTTTCTGAGTGTGACTTGTTTGACATTGCGATCTTTCCAAACTGCCTTATATATTAGGTTGGGCAAAAAGTTCATTCCAGTTTTTCCATAAGACAGTATAGAAAAACTCAAATGAACTTTTGGGCCAACTCAACACTCCCATGCCTTCCAACACCAAATATACCACAGGCAACCATTTCTTGGTAATTCAGGGGCCTTCACATCAATTACTGGGTGGGGCTGTAATATCATCTCGTCCTTGGAGTAGTCATTGATGTTCATAATGAATACTCTTAGATGATCAAGACTCGTTTGACCCTTTAGAATCCTTGTCTTCTCTTTTGGTCCCTTTCAAATTCTCAGCTCCTGTACCCCTGGAGGCTGGTCCTATGTGCTTGCTCCCAGCACCTTCCATATAGGAGGTGATCTATGTGCTCACTGATTAAATGCAGGAGAGAACAGCTGAGACTGCTGTGGGATGGGAAGTGTACTGCAGTGCCCTTAAATGTGCTGTTGAATAACATGAGAAGCAGAGCAAAGACCTTAAAAGGCTTTTATGAGCTCACCATGGAGTGAGTTCAGCTCTTGAGTCACTTCCCCAGAGGCCTTAAAAGGTAGGAAAGAGGGCTGCTTCACAGAGTGCATTCCAGTCCGAGCACAGCTTTGCTAAAGTTAGAGACACCAACTTGGACGTCTGTGGCGGCCCTCGGTCCTAGTTTCCTATGCACGTGGCCTAAGTGGACAGAACTGGTCCATCCCACTGTCCCCTGCTTCAGGAGAGGATGCAGAAACAGTCAGTGGTGATTTGAAATTCCCATCACCCTCTTCGCAACAGTCTAAATGTCGGCACCTGTAAGCACCCCTAAGCACGGGTTGGTGATTTTTCTCAGCTGAGCTCTTCATCAGAACCACAGATCACAGGAGATTCTCTGAGGAAAAGATCTTGCTCAAGGACGGTCCAACACTGGCCCCAGGGTAGATGCCAGGAGCGGAGCTATTCACTACCAGCAAAGGCCATGACACAGGAGTTCTCCACGGAACCCCGACTGGGAATTAGCAACCCAGAAGTAGACAAAAGTAGGTTAAAGATAGCATTATGTAGCCACAACCAAAATTCAGTAGCACAAGAGTAAAATCACAGGCTTGTAAAATTATAAAATGTCTTTATTTCAATGACATAGTAACACTTCCGTTTGCCTCAAGTTTTGTTGAGGTTTTTGGTCTTTTTTGCACTCAGTTATACCTTGTAACAATAATATGAAGTCACGTGATCTCATAAAGTATCAATAGCATTCATACTGTACATCCCCTTGTAATATTTTACAATGATTTTTATTTAACTTTACAATTATTTTTAAATGTTTCTTCATATAGAAAATATATATTTTGTTTAGGAGGATCGAAACAACAAATTTTCACTAAGAATATACTGAAAAACAACAAATGAAAATATTTATACCAAAATACCCAAAGTGATTCAACTANACTTTACAATTATTTTTAAATGTTTCTTCATATAGAAAATATATATTTTGTTTAGGAGGATCGAAACAACAAATTTTCACTAAGAATATACTGAAAAACAACAAATGAAAATATTTATACCAAAATACCCAAAGTGATTCAACTATTAAAAATATCCTTAGACTCTACTCAGCAGTTTGCACAAGGGTCCTTTTGTGTTGTTCTACTGAATAATGATTAGACAAATACAAAGAGAACTAATTTTAAGGTTAAAAAAATAAATTTCAGAAATGATTCTCCCTGCCCAAATACTGCAGTAGGAAATGCAATTACAACATATATCTCTTCCAGAACAAAAAAAGTNACTCTACTCAGCAGTTTGCACAAGGGTCCTTTTGTGTTGTTCTACTGAATAATGATTAGACAAATACAAAGAGAACTAATTTTAAGGTTAAAAAAATAAATTTCAGAAATGATTCTCCCTGCCCAAATACTGCAGTAGGAAATGCAATTACAACATATATCTCTTCCAGAACAAAAAAAGTCTTTGTATAAAATAACTTTGGTACATAATTGGCACAAAGTCAAAATCTCCTACAAAATAAATTCAGGTATCCTCAAGAATGAAATCGAAAAGTATTGGTCCAATATAAGATACTTGTACGAGGTAAAGGCAAGTAAGCTATTTGCTATCCCTCATGTGATAAATTATTGTCCTAAGGTGCAAATCTCATGACTCAGTGACCTATACACTGCTTTGCTGTTTATGTGGTTTTTTTTTAATAAAATACCATACAGGTTATATTATACATATCAAAATCAAATATGAATGCACATATGTTTAAACGAGACCACTTAAATTATAATGTGGAAATCTCAGGATACTATTTGGTCCTTTCAGGTAGATGCTGATACATTTGGTCAAGAATATGCACATTGCTATCAGCTTAAGGCAAAAGCTAAATGTTTGGATTTTGATTTTAAGCAGAAACAGAACAGTATACATTGCTGTCTGATACTTCTGGAATGCTCCCCGTTAGAACTTACTCTGATAACAGAAGAGTCCTTCTCATCGGGGTGATCATTTTAATGATGAAATAGAAATCTACAGGTAACAGTCTATCTGGCTTGAAGGGGTAGATAACCTGGTGGCTGATTGTCATTTGGTGCATCTGTAATGGTCTAGAACATTCTCTGAGTCTCTCCCAGCTGACTTGCTGTGCAGTCCTGGCCCCTCCCCAGGACCCTGCCCCGACCTACGACATGGTGCAGTCCTCTTTGTTTCTGCCCTTCCCGCTCCCACCTGTCTTCTCTTCCTTGCTCTCGGAATTAAAGGTCCCCGCCTCGTCTGCTGCTGCCAGGCCATCGTTCTCTAGATGAATGCTGTCTGAAAACTCTCTGACTGTCTGACCTAGATTTTCCGACATCACATGCCCTTCTGCGCTTTCTGTTTGAGGGGCATCGTTAATGTCCCTCGCGAGACTTCCATCTTCGAGCGGGGCGCTGCTGGGCACCTCTATATTCTCTGGACCTGGAGGACCGCTGGGAGCACTGCCATCTTCATCAGCCTCATCTTTTACGGCACCTTCGTCTAATTCTTTATTACTGATGCCTGACGACTGAATCATATTATCTTCAAAATCCAATGTGTCTCCACCAGCCTTAGAGTTTACAGCAGCATCGTCTTGGTCAAGTTTTCCATCCAATTCCGTTTTAGGATTTTCTGGACCATCACTATTTTCACTGCTCTCTGCTACACTGTTCTGTTTTGGGTTCTTAGTGACCTCGTTCTGGGCATCGACAACCGGCTTTTCATCAGTGTCTGTCTCCTGCTCTTGTTTCTCTTCACTTAAACCTGGCTTCTGAAGCGTTAACTCGTTCTGAACATCTCTGACCGCGACGGGTGCCGGTGATTTTTTCTTCTTGCTTTTCTTTTTCTTGTTCTTCGTCTTCTTCTGCGACGAGTCCAGTGCCTCTCCCTGTTGGTCATTCTCCTCGCTGGGGTCTTTCACATCCAGGGGTTCACTTTCAGCATCTTCCACCCTTGGGTCCATCACCTCCTGGGGACTGCTTTCGGCTTCTGGAGAACGAGGGCTGGTTTGGACCTCTGGCTCAGTTGGTTTCTCCTCCCTTAAGTTCCTTCCTTCATCCTCCTCCTCCTCCTTGTTCTCCCCACCTGCCTCTGTGCTCTGAACCGGGGCCTCCCTGGGCTCAGCTACCTCCTGGTTGGCAAGTTCTTTCCCTACATCCTGCCCTGCGCTGGGGTCCGACCCCTCCAGGGCGGCTACCAGGCATTTTTCATGGTGACTCCCTGGGTCATCAGTACCGCTTAGAGGACTTGAGGCTGCAGCGCCCCCCTGAGCCCCAAGCCCAGTGAGCCCTGCCTCTGGCTCAGCCTTTGTGGGGCTCCCACTCTGCTTGCTAGGGTCTGCACGGCTCTCCCTTCCAGCCTCAGACATCTGCAGAGGAGCAGACTCCTGACATGGCTTTGTGCTCATCTCTTCCAAATTGGCCTTCAAATCTTCCTGTTCTCCTTTGTCCCGTTCTTTAGCAGATTCTTCCCTTTGGTTTTCGATATCCAAAGCGTTACCCCTGCCCTGCCCCATCCCAGGATCTGGGATTTCAGCAACCAGTTCACTGTTTATGACCTCACTTGACTCAAGCTGCTGGGTGTCTGCAAGGGAGGAAGCGGTTTCTAGAGCTCGGCTCTGAACCTCTTCCTCGCTCCCGGAATTGGCTAGTGTTCCCAGGGAGGGGGCTCCGTCCGCAGAGGCTCTCTGGTCCTCGGCACTGTCACCAGGATGTGGCGCCTCTGTGTCCGCACCGCTCTCTCCCGGGTCCTCTCTGTGCTGTCTCTGCTCAGGGCTCTGCAAGACTGCTCTTTCCCCCTCACGCGCCACCATTCCATTTTCCACCTCCACTCCACTGGCTCTTCCTAAAAGACCATTGAGAAAATTGAGGGGACCCCATGATGTGGTTGACCACGCAACACAAATCACAACGCAAACACTTTCCCTTTCCCAGCCAACCCCGCTCCTGGAGAGAGACAGCCGTCCGAGAAGCACGCGGACAGAAGCCTTTGCCAGTTCTGTGCGGCAGAGCAGCCATCGCGTGAGCAAACGCTGGGTCAGCGGAGGCCACTGCCACCCCATCAGGGGCCAGAGGGTCTGCTGGTGCCACGTGGGGTGAACGGACTCTCCAAGGGGAACTTTTAACAGACAAGGAAGAGCTCCGGACCAGACAGCCCGGCCGTCCAAGATGAGGGCTTTCAGAATGACTCAAGGTTCGTGGTCCCCGTTCTCATTTCTGGATGCACAAGGGGACCAGGCCTACTCTTCCAGCTGTTGAACTGCACCGCACACCACCCAGCTCTAAGAGCAGCCTGCAGATCGCTTTTAAAAGAAACATTCAGTTCAACTGAAGAAACTCAGCCTCCAGGTCCATCTCCAGGAAGCCACTTTGGAAACAGCTCGTGGACGTAAAGAGAACTCCACCTCCGCCCCTAATCCCTGTCTTCCTGGGGAAGCAGGCTGTGTCTCCCACATCTCTGTTCCTTTCCTGGGGGGCAGGGGCGGGGCAGGAGCCAATACCTCCAATCAAGAGACCACTTAGTCACACATAAACCATTCATTAATTAAAGACTTAGGAATGAAAGGATCTGTTACTGCTTTGAAATGAAGAATTACATTTTGGGTTCCCAACAGAGACAACACCCCAGTGTAGGAGCTGCCGCATCACTGAAGGTCACAGCTTGGGGACTTAGGACCAGCAGTCTCCAGGGAAAGTGGACAGACCAGCAGGATTCCATTTACAGTCACCTTTGCTTCACCCCTTAAAAATCTCTAGTATTGTGTCTGTTTTATAATGTACATTTTATATTAATTAAATATTACACATACAAATGAAAAATAAACGTTATGTATTTGGAAGTTCCCACAATTCTTTACTAACAGGGATATACGATCCAGAAATATGTGGATACACAATAGAGATGTCTCTAGTTCTTTAAGTGTTTGTGACACAGCAGTTACCAAGGATTTATAAACCGTATAAGGGCAGCAGGATGAACCGTAGCTGCTCAGGTAGGAACGTAGAGGGAGGATGGACACTCATCAGTTTAGCTTCTTTCAGTAACTTCAACACAATGAAGGGAGCTGTGGTTCTCGAACAGCCACCAGATAATGAGGCACCTTCTGGAAAGGCAGACCTGGGAAGCTGGGCCTACCGTTTTCTCCACCTCCAGGGAGAACCTTCCAAATGGAAATGAAAGCCACGGTCCCTGACCCTGTCCCAGCCTCACTGTGAAAAGCCGAAACGCAACTGATCACCAGTTGCAAGGGAGACCTTATTTGCCAGCTACAATTTCAGACTGTCCATCAGATGCGGACCAAAGCTGGGTATTATGACAAATATTAACTGGTGAATCTTCCCAGATATCTGCAAATTGTATTACACATTCCTACTATCTATTGGGTTCCTCAGTTTATACTCTTTCAGAAGTAAAAACAGGACGTACAAAGGGACTTCACCTCTGACGAACGGGCAGACATACTCAGACTCTTGTTTATAAGGAAAGCCGTGCGCACCGACCACACTCACACCCCAGGGCTCCCTGTCCATCTATACTGTCCACAGGCACCTCAGGTTCTCCAAACGCTTAACGGTGCACGGGACTTGCAGCATCGGCTTGCAGACACGGGCAACTAACTCACTGTACAGACGCTGCTATTCTGCTCTTTTGACAATTCTGTAACAGAGTAAGTCACAACGCCATATTTGGCACATAACCGAGGAGAACCGAATAGAAATGTCAACACTGTCACTGAATTTTGAGATTATTTTCTGTGCATTCACAGTCTCACTGGTAGCTTTGAGAAGCAAAAGAAACGTATTCTTGAGCCTTTGGTGGTGAGCAATGAACAGAAATACACGCCAGACAGCACGCGTGGGTGGCAGCACTGGGTGGGGAGGAGGTTCCCGTGAAGGACAGAACACAGGGCATGCTGGGTGACGGTTAACCCATCAGCGGTGACCGCGTCAGCTCCACCAGTGCACAGAGGTGGGCCAGTGCTGACCGGAAGACGGAAGGGTCAAGGGAGGCGCAAACTTACCGAGGGCCCCGTCCCCCGGCGCCTTGAGGGCACTCAGCTCTTCCTTCGTCATTTCTGTGGAACCTTGCGAGGCAACGCTGTTCGGAGTGTCTGGCGCCTCTCCGTTGGTAGCTTTTTCTGAATTTAGTATTATTCCATGTTTCTGGGAATAAAAACAGGCTCATCGTAATACTCGCTAAGTGATACACGGTTAAACTTTATTTTATAAATAGTAATTGTAAGAAACCTCACTTTTCCCTAAGCAGAGGAAAAAGCTACAGAAATAGAGAACTGCTAGGCTCCACCCCTGGAAGTATTCTATCAACACACACACAGGTCTGGGAAGTCTTCCTCCAAGGGCCCTTCTTTCTTACATGTTCCCATCCATGTCTTAATGGGCTGGTGACAAAACGCTTTCAGCCGGCATCCCTTTTTGACTGCGGGCGGCCAGAGAGTGGAACGTGAAGCACATCACCGTAAAAGGGTCTTGACCTCTAGAACCCTGGTTGTGTTCTTTAAAAGGAGGCACAGAGGTAAAGAAAGAAATATGTACGTGTTCTGAAAGGAACGGTGAACCTTGGCTGGAGTGTCTGCTGCATTGCAAAGAAATATAATTTGTGCTCACTTCATAGCTTCCCTTGTGGCTCAGCTGGTAAAGAATCTGCCTGCAATGTGGGAGACATGGGTTCCATCCCTGGGTTGGGAAGATCCCCTGGAGAAGGGAAAGGCTACCTACTCCAGTATTCTGGCCTGGAGAGTTCCACGGACTGTATGGTCCATGAGTCACAAAGAGTCAGACACTACTGAATGACTTTCACTTTCACACTTTCTTTCACATAGCAAAGCACTTTAAACTCAGCCACACTTCACAATGCAAGGATATCCACTTCACCCTGAACCACCCCTCCCTCTTGCCCTCCTGCCATCTACAGCACTTTCTCTTCTGCTTTGGAGGAATTCCCCAACCCTCCATGTGTATGCACACCCTGGTGAGGAGGAGCTCTGTGACTGAGCTCTGACCCTGCTGGCTTACTGTTCTGGCCTTGACCTTTCACTGCAAGTAGCTGACACTGATGTTTCTGTTGGCAACGCAGAAGCCAGTCCATGGCCACAACCCCCAGACTCAACCCTGCCTCCGATGGTGCCGAGAGTCCACCCAGAGCTCTGACCCCCAGTGCCGTCTGTTGGTTTATTTCACTCAGCATCCGGCCAGCAGCAGAAGACCCTAGAGGTGGCCCAGACAGGACACAGAACTTCCAGCAGTCCATGAGATCTCCCAGTCTGACTAGTGACACTTAGATACTGTTCAGCTAGAAAGGTCCTTACAGTTCAGCCTTGATATATGTATTTATATGGAACAAAGAGCTACTCTAACTTGGAGTAATGTTTTGGAGAATTTACTATTGAGTTTGAGAAAAAATTTAGACAGCTTATCAAAAGAAATTCTTGGAAACCAGAATTGCTTTCAAGATCAGATATGCTTGTAAACATTGACAGGCAATGGGCATGCCCCCACAGGATGTACAGACGTCCCTTGTCTCTCTGGAGTCAGTCAACCCATGATTTGATTTTACTAACGGGACAAAAATCAACGTCATAAACGTAATGAACACCACTGTCCACACACACTCATTCTTGCGAATCTTGGAGCTGCTGCTGTTGCCTTTTCTTTTTTAAACCGCACTTTGGCTTCATACCTTTAATTCCTCTTTCAGCATGACTACTTCCTCTCTAAGGCCGTCTCGTTCACTCCTTACGGAATCAAAGAACTCCTTCTGTCTCTCTAACGCCTGAGTGTGTGGCGGAGCAGAGGGAGAGAAGACAGGCACAGGTGAGCAGAGGACTCAGAAGCAGGACTGGGAAGGAGGCGTCTGTGAACGCTGACATCGGCAAGACGTTCAACAGGCTATGCTTAGACACACAAATGCAGCGCGAGTGTGAAGCTTTCCATGCAGCTTACGCCAGCCAAGAAAGGTCGCTGCGCGTGCTCCCTGAAGGACATCAGTATTTTGAAGGATGCTGTCCTGGCTCAGTCTGTGGTTTCGTCAGAGAAGTGACAGAAACAACGCGCCCATTTCAGTGAGGGGTAAATGGAGGCATGCTTATGGACCCCAGTGACAACTGTTTTATTTAACAGCAATTTGACTATCTTTGTATGTTGATTCTCGGTGTCTGTTGTCACAGATAAGCACAGAGTGGTCCTGAAGCAAGCACGGCGCACACACAGACATGCACACAAAATCCTCAGTAAGTGTCGGTGAGTGTATCAGAGTGAAGGCAAGGCGCAGCTTCACGACGTAAAAGCACTGAACTTTGCTCTAACGTCTAGAGATGGTTGTCAGAGCTGTGGGGTGTGAGTCGCTGTGGTCTGGAAGCTGTCTGGCATCACAGAGCACAGCCATTCCTTAACTAAGTGGGCTCCTCTCTGCCCACCCAGCACTGCTGAAAAGAGGCGGATGGACTGCCTCTTTCCCTGGGGAGGGAGATGGTGACACCTCCCCAGGGAGACCCGAGGTGGGGCTTCGAGGGGCACCGCCCCTGCCGCCGCGAAGCTTCCTCAAAGCCCTTTGAAAGGAGCCCAGGCGACACCGACAGGGCGTCCCAAGAGGTCTGAGCCCCACGTGGGCCCGCCAGCTGCACTTCCTCACCCCTCCGACTTTGTGCATCTGGCCGCTCACAGGCAGGCCAGAGGCCCGGAGTGTCGACAAAATGAGAATCTCCCCGGCTGGAAGTCAGCTTCCAATTTGGAGTTAACGTCCATTTGGGTGAGTTCGTGCAGTCTCTTTTATTCATTTCATGTCACGTGGGGGTCGCATGCAAACTCAAACAAGCCTTTTTGGCAAACCAAAGAATCTGAGAGTGCTCAGTTTGCTGGGCAGACTGGCCACTTGCACAGATGCCAAAGGCTTGGGGGTCCTACCCCTATTTTTCTGTCTTTCCACTCTATTGTTTCCTGAAGATCAGCAATCTCCCTGATACAACTCGCCTGTTTCTGCTGTAGCTGTCGGATTTCCTGAAGAATAGGGACACACAGAAAGAAAGCAGACACAGGGTTAGACAGGGAGGCACTCTGTGGCGTGGACAGCCCCGGAGCCAGCACACGCCCCGGAGATCCCAGCGCCAGGCCTGCTCGCTGATCCCGAGTTTGTTCTCAGGATGCTCCCAGCTCCCAGTGCTGGAAGAAAACCCGGAGTGAAATCCTCACTGACAGGTGTGAAAGTTCTAATCAAGTTAAAAAGATTAAAAAAAAAAAAGGAAGGAAAGAAAAGAAAAAAAGGAAAAGCTACTCACCTCAAGCATTTCTTCTCTTTGCTTCAGGGCCTCTTTCACTTCAGCAAACTGAAACTGGAGTATACTGTGGGCATGCTTTTCCCTTTCAAATTCCTATAAAAGAGGAGAGGAACATTCAAGTTGTGGTGGAATCACATTTTTCTGTCCCTCTAGTTCACATTCTTATGATTGACCTTCAGCTGCTACTATGTCAACACAGTTTTCAAGGCTTTTTTAATGACAGGAGCCCATTTCTCTGGATTTTCTAGGAGACACCCCTATGATTTACTATAAAATTAATCTGAGAGCTGATGCAACTGACAGTGTCTCCTGATTTCTTTAAGGTAAGCAGGGCCCTGGAAGGGGTGCCTCTCCAGGGTGTCTGCTGAAGTCCACAGGGTTGTCTGGGCTGAAGACCTGGAGGAGGCACCATTGCAAAAGACTGACAATAAAATTTGCAAAAGGCTGATGATAAAAATAAAAATCAGTGCAGATGGTGACTGCAGCCAACAAATTAAAAGATGCTTGCTCCTTGGAAGAAAAGCTATGATAAACCTAGACAGCATATTAAAAAGCAGAGGCATCACTTTGCCAACAAAGTCCTAAAAATCACAGCTCTGGTTTCTCCAGTGGTCACATACGAATGTGAGAGGCAGATCATAAAGAAAGCTGAGCGCCAGAGAGCTGATGCTTTCGAATGATGGTGCTGGAGAAGACTCTTGAGGGCCCCTTGGCTGAAAGGAGATCAAACCCCTTGACTAAGGAGTCCCTTAGTCAATCCTAAAGGGAATAACCCCCAAGTATTCATTGGAAAGACTGATGCAGAAGCTGAAGCTGAAGCTCCAATACTTTGACCCCCTGATGCAAAGAGCCAAAAAGACTCTGATGGAAAGGACCCTGATGCTGAGAAAGACTGAAGGCAGGAGAAGAGGGTGACAGAGGATGAGATGGTTGGATGGCATCACAGACGCAATGGACAGGAGTTTGAGCAAGCTCTGGGAGACTGTGAAGGACAGGGAAGCCTGGCGTGCCGCAGTCCATGGGGTCACTAAAGAGTCTAACACATCTTATCGTTTGACTAAACAACAACAGGTAATAAAATTATCCCTGATTTTGAAATACACCAGTGAATACTCTTTGGGATAAAAAGGGGGTAAATGCTCTTTACTTTGGCAAGTTTCTCTCACTAACCATAGATAGCCAGCTCTGTACCCCAGGGGCAAGGAGACATAACGCACTTGTCAACTTAAAGCCACTCCCCCCAGCCCGACTCTTGCCTGTGTGAGACGCACCCCCACCCCCAGGCACTGCGGCTCTTCTGTCTTCCGCTCAGCCCAGTACAGCAGCACAGTCCCTGATGATGGTCTGGTACCCGACCAGCTGCGTGTCCGACTCTCGCAGCCCCATGGACCCTCTGTCCACGGTGTTTCCCAGGATTTAGGGACAGCGGGCGACACCTTCCCTAGATGTGTTGCCTGGCTATTCTAGAAGGGATTGGACCTTAGCTCACTGTGGCATCCTGAGCACACTCATTTTCTGGAGTTCGGGGGTGACTGGACCCTCCAAACCATGACAAGGATCTGTCTCTTGGGTTTTGCTTGGTTTGTGATCCCCACTTTGGGGCAACGTTCCAGGGTCACTCCACTTCTCTGGAATTAGATTTGGGGTCTCTTGGTCTACTTCCCGATGCCTAAGTGAGGGCATGCTAGGAGTATTTAGAATGTGTTAAGTACTCGTCCACCTGAGTGGGGTTCAGAATATGCTCTCCATTCCTAAATTGTCAATCAGTTTCAAAGGAAGCTTTCATGACATGAGGTCTCATGAAAAGTTTCTCCTTCATTTCAGCATTCAGTTATCAGGGACTTCATAGACAAAATTCTTCTTCAGCTTCTAACTCAACCACAGCAGTGAAATAAAGTGGCCTTGGAGTTGTTAACAGCACCTTGGGTTTAACTACTGGATTTAGAGGATATTTTTGTTGTTATTTGTCGCTAAGTCAGGTCTGAAGCTTTTGGAACCCTACGGACTGTAGCCCACCAGTCTCCCCTGTCCACAGGATTTTCCAGGCAAGAGTACTGGAGTGGGTTGCCATTTCCTTCTGCAGGGGATCTTCCCGACCCAGGGATTAAACCCGTATCTCCTGCACTGGCAGGCAGATTCTTTATAGCTGAGCCACTGGGGAAGCCCTTTAGAGGATATAACCAGTTAGAAAAAAAAGATAATGACGCTCACAAATTAAATTTTCTATTTATCTCAGCAACTCTTAGAAACTGGTCAGTACTCGAGGATTTGAGAAGCCAGCTAATCCCTTAAAATATGGAAACAAGTATTCGTGTTCTGTGTCTCACAAAGAACAATTAAGTTTGGCCTTTACCAAGTCAGACCTGCTGTCATTAGTTTCCACACATGCTTATGCCTTTCGTTGATGTCATGAATTAACTCACTGCCTCCAGTGCCTCTTAATGAAAGCCCAAATAAGATTCTCCTCTTTTTTGAGATTGATGAAGGTGTTTAATTCTTAAATGGAGTAACTGTGTTTTGTTTTTCCAATCAGCAGAAAACAAGTGAATATAATTTCCTTAAAATCCTTGATACTTGCAACTATTTCTCTCTGATGCTGAGATAACAAAACAAAAATCCAGAAATAAATATTAACAGGAAAATCTTGAAGCATCTGATTATGCCTCATTCAAGCATTCTGGGTCTTCTGGAGGCAGGTTTTTTCACGGTTATGATTTTACCTTACATGCAAAAAACCCAAGTGCCCTCCTAGTAAAATTGTCTCTAGTTTACATATTGAAATTTTGCATATCAATATATCAAGTACCGCAGCAAAGAGCATGATGTTCTTATTCTTAGATGTTTGAGCTTCCAGGGCAAGTAGAGAATGACTGTTTTTAAAAAAACTATATACACACAAATATATACATAAACATGTATATATACATATATAACATATATATGTAGATACATTCCACATATCAAATATATATATGTACACACATATCTTTTGATTCTTAAATATACCATATATATATATTCTCCAATTCTTACATATATCATATATATATTCTCCCATCCTTATATATATTAATACCATCAGTTCAGTTCAATTCAGTCGCTCAGTCGTGTCTGATATGCATATATTCTACCATAGTTACATATACCATGTATATGTCTGTATATATATATTCTCCCATTCTTACATAGACCATTTACATATATGCTCTATCCTCACATATATCGTTTATATATAGTCTACCAAATATATGTATCTATATTCTTGGTGTTGTTTAGTCGCTAAGTCATGTCCAACTCTTTGCGACCCCATGGACTGTAGCCTTCCAGGCTCCTCTGTCCATGGGATTTCCCAGACAAGAATACTGGGTTGCCATTCCCTTCTCCAGGGCATCTTCCTGATCCAGGGATCAAACTGTCATCTCCTGCATTGCAGGCAGATTCTTTACCACTGAGCCACTCGGAAAGCCTTATATTTATGTGTGTGTGTGTGTATACATATGTACTGGAGAAGGGAAAGGCTACCCACTCTAGTATTCTGGCCTGGAGAATTCCAGGGACTGTATATAGTCCATAGGGTCGCAAAGAGTCGGACACAACTGAGTGACTTTCACTATACATATATACGCACACACATATACATTCTCCCATCCTTGCGTGTATCACTTATGTGTATGCTCCCCCCCCCAACACATACACCATCTACACACACACAGTCACTCTTCCCTGCACGGGGGCACATACTTTGCTCTTCTCCTCGTACTGCCGCCTGGACTCGGCCAGCTGCTCTTCCAGCTCCAGCAGCATGTCCTTCAGCGTGTCGACCTGGTACATGAAGTTCATCTTCTCATTGTCTAGCTGAGCATTGGAAACCATAGCCTTCTTATATTTCTCCTCAACTTCTGCTAGTGAGTCCTGCAGAAACCAGGTCAGGTTTTTGAAATTGTAGAAAGAAAACAAAAACACGGATCAGTTCAGCATTTAGAGCGACACCCCAAAAACTCAGCTCTAAATTTACATTTTATTTCTTAGAGCAAATAAATCAGAAGAAGAAACACAGCAAGTTTTGATTGCCCAGAAAGTCCTCCTTTTAATTTGCTCAAATTCTCGAGGCTTGGAAAATTAGTTATTAACTGTGTCTAGGGATGAAAGTAATTTACAGTCCTTAGGACAAGGAGGATCCTGGGTGGAAAGGGCGCTGGTCACAGAGGCAGCAGAGTCCAGCTGTGGGTTCTGAACTGGGCTGGGCTGTTCAACAGGCGCCCGACGTGACCGTGACCGCTCCAGACACGTTCAGCACCTGGGACAGCGCCAGTGCAAGGGGGGAGGGGCGAGAGAACCCCTGTCACCAGCTGCCCACTGTCGCCATGGCGACTGAGGAACCAGGAGAGGCTTAAGGGCAATTTCACATCTGCAACGCAGAGGAAAACTCAACAAGCTCCTCAGGCCTCCCTGGGCAGGTCCTGGAAAGGCAAACGCCGTTCGTTTGAAACGACAATTAAGGGAAAGAGCCTCCAAAATAAACACGCTCACACCCTGGCAGGGCAGGCCACAGGGTATAGCAGCATGTGGGTCCCGGAACACGGATCAGGGGAAGGCGACCCCAGGAGCACAGAGGGCAGCAAAGGACCCTGAGCTGCAGAAGGGCGGGCGCCTCTGGGCGGGGCCTGTGATCCCTGGGCTGCCTCCCTGGCTCCCTTCTCGGCCCCACCAGGAGCTGAAAGCCAGAGTCTTACTCCCCACCCTACAGGGAGGTCACAGGGCTTCCCAGGGGATGCTAGTGGTAAAGAACCTGCCTGCAACGCAGGAGACATACTGAGATGTGGGTTTGATCCCTGGGTCGGGAAGATCCCCTGGAGGAGGGCCTGGCAACCCACTCTAGTATTCTTGCCTGCAGAATCCTGTCAACAGCGGAGCCTGGCAGGCTACAGTCCACGGGGTCACAAAGAGTTGGACATAACTGAAGCGACTTAGTACACACACACTAAGAGAGGTCACAAGCAAGCAAGTGATCAGTCATGTGGTTTGGCCCCGCTGGGGTACTGAACTCAGACTGTTTCGGGGGTACTTTCCTGGGCGTTGAAAAGGAAGGCACAGATTTACCCTCTCTCATTGCCCAGTGAAGTCAGAGGACAGCCCCTGACTCCCCACCTCACCTTCAGGGAGCCTGGCAACTCAATTTCCTGCCGGCACACCACAGTAACTCCACCTTCTAAAAGTACCGGGTATTCACTCAAATAAATTCAAGATGATACATATTCAGACATTGCTTCCATTAGTAAAATGGCTCAGGATGCAAATAATTTGTGTGTTTCAAAAAGCACAGCAACCAAACTTTCTTACTGGGAGACATCAGGTGTTTTGAGAAGCAAATTAAGATGAAGCAGTGTTTGTTACGTAAGGTCTGTATATAAGTGGAGAAAACCCCAAATCCTTCTCCAGGTGGGTTGGAAGTGTGTCACGGAGGGTACACTTCTTGGGAAATGAGAAGGTGGTTTTAACTCGGGTGTGGTGGTGGAGGACAGTGAGTAAAGGACATGCATCAGGAAAACGAGTTAGTCAGTTTTTCTAGTGAGTTATGATTTTCAGGTCTTGGCTTAAAAGCTGCTTTTGGGTAACCAGGAACACACACAGCCAGGCTTCTAGCATTGCTGCCCCCTTGAGGTCTGCAGTCTGGAGCCCCTTCAGAGCAAGCATGCAATCTGAAGGCTTTCTTGAGGGTTTTTACAGTTAAGTTGGGTTAATTCCATAAGCCCACGCTTCTGTAAGCTGGTACCTTCATCTCTTTCAATCCCTGCATGTATTTGCCTTCTACATCCTGAATCTGGTCCTTTAACTCATTGAGTTCCTGGGGGAAATGGTAAAAAAGGCAAATGATGTCAAAGGGGTAAAGAAAAAAAAAAAACAACGGACCAAGACCACAGAGAAGGAGAGGCAGCTCCCTCATTTGGATAGTCTTAGCAGCAATCTTCTCTTCATCTTTTTAACTATTAAAAGAAAACTAAGATAACTTCAATACTACAAAGATGAAACTTTTGGTGTGCCTCATATAATGTTACGCAGCTTCATCAGACGTAGATGTCTTCAGATATTTTGACACAACTTTATAAAACAGGCAAATGAGCTTCTGAGAATGGAACAAGTTAATTTGCTCACATTTAACAGTTCATTCAAGCTCTTTTGAGATCTACTCTGTGCTACATACAGAGCAAGATACTGAAGATGGAAACCAGCAAAGCCTTGCCCCAACCCTTATGGAGCACCAGGTCTCTGCCTTCCTGCCTGGCCCACCCCTACATTCCTGGGGGCTGGTGTCCGGTACGAGCTGGAATCTCAGTAAATCCTTGTTGATGAAGGGGATGAGGCTCACAGGCCAAGCACAGAGACAGTGTATGACTGCAGCAAATGCCGCCTCAAGGCCGGGAAGGGCGCCCCAGGCCGCAGGAGCCGAGGAGGGGTGGTTCGGAGGTGGGGACATTTCAGGAAGAGCGATCGGAAACTGTTCTAGAAAGCAGGGGAGCTGGAAGGGGTCTGCAGGGAAGCTGGTCCCCCGCTGGCCCCGATGCTCTGGGCTCCCTGGCAAACGACACGCCGCAGTTCAGACAGCAGCAGGGGTGGCTGGTTCTCTCGAAGCCAGCTTTCATTACTAGAAAGCGTGTCCATAAACGAGGCCAAACCTGACCTGGAAGCACCTCGCTGGCCTTGGCTCTGTCTCCAGGGGACACGAGGTCTGGTGACTCAGCCTTCCCTCGGCCCGGCCGCCTGTCCAGACGGGGCATTCCCAGGTGCTCTGACAAGCAGAGGCCATTCCTCTGTCACACGCTCAGTGTTGAGATGCAACGGAGAACAGTGTACACATTCCAGTGGGAGGAGGAAAAAAATCACTAAAATGCCATGCCAGGGTCGACTGGAAGCCAATTACAGTGGGGGAGGGAGGGCGTGTTGTAGGCAGAGGGCGCGGGCGCTCCAAGGGCAGGGTGGGGCCCCTGGGAGTGGTGAGGGCTCTGTGACCAGCAAGCTCCAGCGCTGAGGACGGAGTGTCTGCACCTGCCCTGCGTGCAGAGGGGGCTGAGCGCCTCCGGGCAGCGTGGTACGGGCTCCCGCCCTGCTGTACTCGGGGAGCTGAGGAATCCCAGCGCAGGTGAGCCCTGCTGGGGCAGAGAAGTCAGAGGCGGCTCCCTGCAGGACACCACAACGGGGCTGGACCCTGCTGTACAGGAACACGGAGCTTAGGAGAGCCAGGGAAGACCTAACTGAGAGCAAGGAGCTGGGAATTTACAAACTCGATCTTGTTTTACTTTAAGACTGCTTTCCACAAACAGTTTCTCTGGCTCACGTGTTAAGCAGAGAGCCTTACCTTGATCTCCCGGATGGAAGCCTCGGTGTCAATGGAGATGGAGGTGTCCCCACTGCCCCTCCGGGAGGAAGTCCCCCCCAGGGAGGCCAGCGTGGCTGCAGACAGGCCGGGCAGGCTGCGAGACCCCTGCGACATGGCAAAGAGCAAACGGGATTTCAGTCAAAACCAGGACAGCCTCTCAGTCTACCAGGATGGTTCCCTGACCTGGAGTCAGCCTCCAAATTGGAAAATCTTTGCTGAGTTTATAGCGAGCCACAAAGAGAGGGGCCTCACGAATGCTGGAGGTTTGTCTGGATTAACTGTGAGCTCCACGCCTGGGCCCATCATTGAATTCCTTCGCTGTTCTGCAAGATTTAAACACGCACTGGGAAGGGACCCCCAAAGGTGGTGATGCTGGCTGGGGAGTCACTCACTAGTCCGCTTCCCTCCGTGGTGAAATTCTTCACTCAAGATCAAGCAATACGTTTTCGGGTCAGTTTCAGGCATAAATTTGGGGCCCTCTGGTTTCTACATGACGTCACAGAAAGCTCTACAGAAATTCTCTACCTTTTCAGTGAAGTCTTTTTCTGGTCTCTCTTCAACCTGGAGGAGAAAATGGACGCATGTTAAATATGGAAACACATTAAACGGAGAATCTGGATCTGGGGGGAAAGATAATACGAAGATGAGGCACTGGCTTCTTTTGTGATTCAAATGCGAGGTGCCGTGGGACTTGCACACACTTTTGGTGCCACACGGGTGGCCTGTGGGCAGGTCACAGCACCTGGCTGAGGTCCGTTGTGTTGTGTTTCAACTTTCACAGTTTCCACAGGAAGGTGATTTGTGAATGATATGAATCTGAACAGGTTGATTTGACAGGTTTTTCTACACCGCGTATAGAACCAAGTGTAGGCTGGACAGCACCAGCCTCGTTCACCCACCACAGTAACTGTGATTAGAACGTGAGGATATAACCAGGGCTCCAGGGGCTGGAAGACGCAACCGTGCAGGGTTTCACTTTTGGCTATGGCAACCCACTCCAGTACTCTTGCTTGGAAAATTCCATGGACAGAGGAGCCTTGTAGGCTACAGTCCTTGGCCTCGGCAAGGAGTCGGACATGACTGAGCAACTTCACTTCACACTTCACATCACTAACCTTGAATTCCGGGAGTTGGTGATGGACAGGGAGGCCTGGTGTGCTGCGATTCATGGGGTCGCAAAGAGTCGGACACGACTGAGCGACTGAACTGAACTGAACTGAACTGAACCTTGGCCTCCAAGCAAGAGAAAGCAGTGGAGACAATGGCTGTAATTTTCCCACTGCTCATGAGTAACTGAGTCATGTCCTGCTCTTTGCAACTCTGTGGACTATAGTCTACCAGGCTCCTCTGTCCTTGGAATTTTCCAGGCAAGAATACTGGAGTGCTTTGCCATTTCCTCCTCTAGGGGACCTTCTGAACCTAGGGATTGAACCCTGTGTCTCCTGGATTGGCAGGCAGGTTCTTTACCAGTGAGCCACCTGGGAGGCCCGTACTGTAGAGCACAGGGAGCTAAGCTGCAGTCACTATTTTTGGAAAAGAACATGAAAAGAACATATATACATATGCTGCTGCTGCTGCTGCTGCTGCTAAGTCGCTTCAGTCGTGTCCGACTCTGTGCGACCCCAGAGACGGCAGCCCACCAGGCTCCCCCGTCTGTGGGACTCTCCAGGCAAGAACACTGGAGTGGGTTGCCATTGCCTTCTCCAATGCATGAAAGTGAAAAGTGAAAGTGAAGTCGCTCAGTCGTGTCTGACTCTTAGCGACCCCAAGGACTGCAGCCTTCCAGGCTCCTCCGTCCATGGGATTTTCCAGGCAAGAGCACTGGAGTGGGGTGCCATTGCCTTCTCTGAGATATATAAAACAATCACTTTCTGTACAGCAGAAATTAACACAGCAGTGTAAATCAACTACACTTCAATAAAATTTTTTTAAAAATAAGAAAACAAGTTACCAAAAGAGAAATGTGGTGGGTAGGAATAAATGCGGAGGTTGGGATTAGCACACACGCACACTACTGTGTACAGAATGGACAACCAGTATCTAGCGCGTAGCACAGGGATCCATACTCAGCACCTTATAACAAGGGAAAAGGATCCGGAAAAAATATGCACATATATAACTGAATCACTTTGTGTACAGCAGAAATTAACACAACAGTGTAAATCAACTGTACATCAATCAAAGAAGGAAAAATGGTGTTATGGTTTTTTCCAGGAGTCATGCATGGATGTGAGAGTGGGACCACAGGAAGGCTGAGCACTGAAGAACTGATGCTTTTGAACCGTGGTGTTGGAGAAAACCCTTGAGAGTATCTTGGACTGCAAGGAGATCCAACCAGTCCAGCCTAAAGGAATTCAACCCTGAATCTTCACTGGAAGGACTGACTCTGAAGCTGAAGCTCCAATACTTTGGCCACCTGATATGAAGAGCCAATTCATTAGAAAAGACCCTGATGCTGGGAAAGATTGAAGGCAGGAGGAGAAGGGGGTGACAGAGGACGAGATGGTTGGATGGCATCACTGACGCAATGGACATGAGTTTGAGCAAGCTCCGGGAAATGGTGAAGGACAGGGAGGCCTGGGGGGCTGCAGGCCATGGGGTCATAAGCCACTGAACTAGTGTGCTGCCACTGCAGCCCCTCGAGGTGCCACCAGGTGGCAGCGCGTGTCGCGCGGAGGAGGACGTGCCCAGGGAGGCTTGGTGGGGCAGGGCACCTCTGGCCGCCCCTAAAAAAGGAACAGGCAAGCAAGGAACCCCAACAGCGAGTTGAAGTGGACATAAAGCACAGCACTTTATCTTTGAAAGTAATAGACAAAGAAACAGAATAGATGGAGGGCTTTCAAATACCGTCATGGCTGCTGCACAAAGTGACCCAGAGGATGTTGTGGGCAATACACACCCCAACAAGCCGCAGCCATGACCACACAGGACCCGGGACAAGCCAGGGGACCCTGCGGACTTCACCTCCTCGTCCCAGGCAGGGTGGCGGCACCACGGACCTGGCAGCCTATCAACTCTCTTATTCTCGTTTCCTGAGCAATACTAAACACCTTAGGTGGACGTGAAAACGTCACAGGAACAGGCTTTGAAATATGCAAATCACGATAGAGTGTATACAAGGGCATCTTTTAAAATCTATGGGAGAGAACAAACATGGACAGCAAGGAAGGAAAGGGGGGTGGGAAGACTTGGGGGACTGAGGCTGACATATGTGCACTCACGCACAGCACTAGGTCCCACCACTCCATGGGAAATAGGTGGGGAAGTGGAAACAGTGGCTGACTTTATTTTGGGGGCTTCAAAATCACTGCAGATGGTGACTGCAGCCATGAAATTAAAAGATGCTTGCTCCCNATACTAAACACCTTAGGTGGACGTGAAAACGTCACAGGAACAGGCTTTGAAATATGCAAATCACGATAGAGTGTATACAAGGGCATCTTTTAAAATCTATGGGAGAGAACAAACATGGACAGCAAGGAAGGAAAGGGGGGTGGGAAGACTTGGGGGACTGAGGCTGACATATGTGCACTCACGCACAGCACTAGGTCCCACCACTCCATGGGAAATAGGTGGGGAAGTGGAAACAGTGGCTGACTTTATTTTGGGGGCTTCAAAATCACTGCAGATGGTGACTGCAGCCATGAAATTAAAAGATGCTTGCTCCCTGGAAGGAAAGTGATGACCAACCTAGACAGCGTATTAAAAAGCAGAGACATTCCTTTGCCAACAAAGGTCCGTCTAGTCAAGGCTATGGTTTTTCCAATGGTCATGTACGGATGTGAGAGTTGGACTGTGAAGAAAGCTGAGCACCGAAGAATGGATGCTTTTAAACTGTGGTGCTGGAGAAGACTCTTGCGAGTCCCTTGGACTGCAAGCAGATCCAACCGGTCCATTCTAAAGGAGATCAGTCCTGGGTGTTCATTGGAAGGACTGATGCTGAAGCTGAAACTCCAATACTTTGGCCACCTCATGCGAAGAGCTGACTGATTGGAAAAGACCCTGATGCTGGGAAAGACTGAAGGCAGGAGGAGAAGGGGACGACAGAGGATGAGGTGGCTGGATGGCATTACTGATTCGATGGACATGGGTTTGGGTGGGCTCTGGGAGTTGGTGATGGACAGGGAGGCCCGGCGTGCTGCGGTTCATGGGGTCGCAGAGTCGGACACGACTGAGCGCCTGGACTGAACAGAGCACTACTCTGTATAAAACAAAGAACTGATGAGAACCTATTGCAAAGAACAGAGAACGCTTCTCAGTGCTGTGACCCAACAGGAAGGAAATCCACCCCCAAAAAAGGAGCTACAGGCATAGCTGATTCACTGTGCTGTACAGCAGACTCATACAACACTGTGAAGCAGCAGCATTTCAACAACAGTTAAAAAAGATCTTTGGGAGAAAATCACTTTGCAAAAATTTCTTTGACATTTTAAATTATGTCAACTCTCCCCTCCCTGGCGGCTCAGACAGTAAGAGCCTGCCTGTAAGGCAGGAGACCTGGCTTCCATCCCTGAGTTGGGAAGATCCCCTGGACAAGGGAATGTCTACGCACTCCAGTATTCTTGCCTGAAGTCCCACGGGCAGAGGAGCCCAGCAAGCTACAGTCCATAGGGTCTCAAAGAGCTGGACATGACTGAGCAACTAACGCTTTCACTTTTTCCTTTCAAAAACAAAAGCTTAAAGTAGCACATTAAATATTTTATTAATTCCAACCTTCTAAAACAGAGTCTAAGTGAGCTTACCATGCAGGCTCACTTAAGTATCGTGTCTGGTGAGGTTTTAAATTCCAGGTTTGGCATATCGCCACCTGACTTGCCCACCTTCCTGGAGACAGAGCCCAGTACGTGGTCGCAGGGTGACCCGAGTCAGTGGTTTGGGGACAAAGGAACTTCTCCTCGTGGTGTCCAGCCCCCAGGCAGGAAACGGAACCACAGACAGAAGCAGGCCACCACAGGTTCCCTCTCGAGAAACCAGCGGACAGCAGTGAACACCGCTCAGAAAACACCCTGCAAACGTGAACAGCAGTGGAGCCTACCACTAGACTGGAGACTCCTGGCTTTCAGTCCAATAATATTGACCTCATCCGGATGACTCGTCCTTCAGCTATTGTATTCATAACTCAAGACCTGCTTTTTCCACCCGGTTCCTGCCCTCACCTCTTTACAAGGCTTGAACGTGAGTCACTACAGCCTTTGTTTTCCCGGCTCACAGGGGCCGAGGTTCCCGTTCACCACTCACGCTTCTGTGAGCTCAGCGGCACGTGAAGCTGGGCTCTGCGCAGGACGCCCCGAGGATGCTTCAGAGCCCTGGCAGCTCCACTGGGTCCGCGTGGGGCCCTGAGGCGTGGGGGACACGGCTGCACTGGCCCCTCCAGGCCTGGCTCACCCGGCCTCCTGAGTCCAGCTCTCCAGAAGCACCCTCCCCCCGACCCCCACCTCGGAGCCCGTGCCCTGAGTCCTATACTGCACCTCGCCCACTGGCTGAGGTCTGCCTCCCCGGCCTGTGCGTCCCTGCCGGGGACAGGTGTATGTCTCCCCGCTGCAGCCCTGTGCCTGGAACATTTGATAAACACCGGCTGAATGAACAGACCCGAGCTTCCTCAAGAGGAAGAGTCTGGGCTCGTCGGAGAAGCAAACACAGCTCGGCTACAGAATGTGACAGTGAGCGTGAGGTCCAGAAGCGGGTGCCCTCCTGAGACGGGGCGGGGGTCCTCTCTGCTCCCCCTGAGGCTGAAGGACCGGCAGGTGGGGCACCCTTGGGATGCGGAGGCATCTCTGTTTTCTCAAAGTGGGACAAGCCGTCACCTCCCTCATTCTGGCTACTTTTGCTTTTGGATGGCGCTCCCCCTGCCCTCCCCCCAGGGCACCAGCCTGCCGCCCACACTTAGAGCCGCCGAGAGCCACCCCTGCGTGGCTCCTGCTTCCTTCCTGTCCCCTGCCCTGGCTCATGCCCCCCTCCTGGGACCATATTCCTGCTGGATCACAGCGGGGGACATTCCCCATGAGCCATGGTGGACAACACTCCCACCCCTGGAAAATTCACCCCAGGAGAAACAGGTTATCAACTCAAATCTCTTCTTGTCTTTATGTTTCAAGCGTATCAATTACCCATCTTTCCAGGTGGAGCTCAGCCATGTATGCCTGACCAGGTGTCCCCAGCCAGGAATGAGAGCTGTGAACTTTAGCCTGGGTTCCTGGAATCCCTCCTCCCATCCTGCCCTGTGTCCCTCTGAGAGGCCAGGTGGGGACGGTCGGTCACCCCTAGGGTCCTCTCCCTGGGGCCCCGCCTGCCCCCGCGGCGCCTCCCTGCCCGGCAGGAGAGGCTGAGCACGAGTTTCCTGGCCTCTTTCCAATCAACGTGGCCAAGCACACCCACTCGCACGCTGCCAGTCTCGCAGGCCCAAATACAAGCACCCACCCCCTTCCAGTGCTGGGACCGCCTAGAACTCAGAAAATAGAAACGAGCCGATTCCAAGGAAGAGACTGAGCCCTGGAAACACAGAGCCAAGGGCTAGCTCAGCTGCATCCTCCGGATTCTGCAGAGGCCAAGGGTGCTGCCCATGTCCTGGCCTTCCCATGGCCAAGAGCCACTGTAACCACACGCCCTGGGGGACCGCCCCGCACAGCCAGAGCGTCTCTGCCGCCTGAGGGCCTCACACAGAGGCGTCCTCAGCTCTGAGGTCCCCCCCGCATCGTGAGGGATGCTGGCCTTTGCTCACTGACTGTGCCAACCTGAGTCAGTGACCTTTATAAGTGAGCAGATGACCTAGGGGAGAGCAGAGACTGGACCGATGACCTGTGTGCAATAAACTCAAGGTTCAGCTCAGTCAAGTCACTGGGAGTCTTGCAAACCCAGGGCTCTCAAGGGACCAAGAGGCGGTGGGGAGGGTGTGGCCAGGCCCCCAGTTACAAAGAGACGCCCACCTCTCGTTATCAGGCCCCAGGGGCACCGGCCAGGTGAACGCTCCCCTCTCTTGGGTCCACTAAACCCATATTCTAAGTAAACTGTTCTCAGGTTTAGGAAAAGCAGATGACAGAGGAGCTTGTATCTGGTTTCCATCTCTTGGGGCTTCCGTGATAGCTCAGCTGGTAAAGAATCGCCTGCAGTGTGGGAGACCTCGGTTTGATTCCTGGTTGGGGAAGCTCCCCTGGAGAAGGGAAAGGCTACCCACTCCAGTATTCTTGGGATTCCCGGTTGGCTCAGCTGGAAAAGAATCAGCCTGCAGTGCGGGAGACCTGGGTTTGATCTCTGGGTTGGGAAGATTCCCTGGAGAAGGGAAAGGCTACCCACTCCAGTGTAGCGGCCTGGAGAATTCCATGGACTGTGTAGTCCATGGGGTCACAAAGAGTCGGGCAAGACTGAGCGGCTTTCACTCTTGGTCTTGGGTCTGGGGAGCTTGACTGAGCTGCTACTCTGTGGCTTCATCCTGAAGCCCGAATAAACCCGAAGTGGTCAGACCAGCACTGTTCACAGCCGCCTGCCCCACCAAGCCGTGCCGGGCAGGCCAGACCTCAACCTCTTCTGACAACCGGGAACTTTCATTTTTCCCAAAAGGTGAGCACAAGGGAGTATTACACCCGACGACGAGCGTCTCCACATTAGAGACAGTGTGCAAAATGTGACTCCTGCCAGGTCGAAGGTTCCCGGCTGTGTGTGTCTGAAACGCGCGACCGCGGGCCTGGAGGTGGAGGCAGGCCTGCCCTTGCAGGCACGGGCTGCTGCTGGTGGAGTCCTGAGCTCACAAACGCTGCCCTCCGCTCACGTCTGTCACGTCAGGAGAAGCGACCCTCCAGGTCTGACCACTGTACCCACGTGTCACCGAGCAGCTCAAAGTCTTCCTGTCCCGGCCTGACGGGTCCTGGGCGCAGCAGTAAGCAGGGGGCTTTGTGGGGTGTCCGTCACCCCACGTTCCCTCTGCCCCACCTCAGCACGGTCAGGACATGGCTTCTATTCCCCTCCCTGCTGGGGGGACGGGGGGCTCATAGGACTGTGAGGATGGTGGGGGCGTCTCACAGAGGGGGTGGCCTCCCTGCTGGAGGGACGGGGGGCTCACAGAGGGGGCAGCCTTCACTTCCGCAGAGAAACAGGCTCTTCTGTTCTAACGCTCAGGTTCCTTATCTGCCTTCTGCTTATGCAGCCTCGATATGCAAATGATGGAGCGAACATTCCCATTAGGAAAGCACCCGTACAGCCCAGTGAGGGACGCCTCTGGCCTTGGCCTTGGCCTTGGCAGCAGGCAGGGTCGGGCCGGTGTCGGGGTGTGGAGGTCCCCGACTCAGCAACGACATGAGCTTGGTCTGCAGAAGCGATCCCTTGGCCTCCCCCGCCAGGAGCTGCAGATGGGCTGCACGGGGCGAGAAACCTCCTGGCTTTCAAAGGCGGCATCTAGTTTAAAAAACAAAGCAGCCATGCCCACAGGCGCACCTGGGCAAGGAGGTGACTCGCCCCACGTCTCTTCTTGATGACCAGGAAGACTCCCTAAACTTTAGACAGGTAACAGCAGGGTTGTGTGAGTGTTAAGAGCCTCAGTCAAGCTCCTCTAGGATGCAGGGGTGAGGAAAGGGACCAGCTTTGCCAATCTGTGCCTCTTCCGCCCAGGGTCTGTCGGGGGGTGAGGGGGGCCCTGGCCCTCGGCGTGGCAGCCCCTCAGTGTGGCTCAGCATGCAGCCCGGGCCCCTGCTCACTGAGCTCCACAGTGACCTCCCCTGGTCACTGTGTCAGCCCCCATCCTACATGAGGGACATGTAGGATGTCCCTCACACAGATCTGGCCTGCCGATCGCTTGTGGTCAAAAGGACCACACAGTTGCCTCCTACAAGCCATCAGATGCGGTGACACTGTCTAAAATTCCCAACACCGGGGGAAACACACACACAACGAGACTTAAGTGACGGCGGACTAGATGGGGGCCCCTGTTCTCTGATGGGGCCCTGGGGTCATCTCGTGTGGAGTGACAGACAGCAGAGCAGCTCTGAGGTCAGCTTCCCAGCTCTGAACTGAGGACCCAGGGTGTCGAGGGCGATGGAGCAGGGCCGGGGTGCGTGGCACTCACTCTACCCTAAAAACTGTCAGGTCCAAGAATGGACAACGTTCCAAACAGAGGTTAAAGGGGAACCCTCCAATCTAAAAAAGTGGTACAAACAAACTTGCGTACAAAGCAGAAACAGACTCACAGATGTGGAGTGCAAACCTTGGGTTACTGGCGGGGAAAGCTGGGCAGAGGGATAAACTGCGAGTTTGGGATTGACATATACATGCTGCTACCTATAAAACGGGTAACTAATAAGGACCTCCTGTGTAGCACAGGGAACTCCACTCAGCACTGTGTAATGACCTGTATGGGAAAAAAACCTAACAAAGAATAGATGCACATATATGCATAACTGATTCACTGTGCTGTACAGCAGAAACTGACACCACACTGTGAAAAATCAGCTATAATAAAAGTTTTTTAAAAAAGTTAACTGGGACAAATACAAAAAAATAAAAAAGTGAATCCTTCCCATTTTTAAATCACATTTTTAAAACAACACATCCATGCACAAGGCTGCCTTTTTTCCCCACCACACACAGCTCCCCCTTCCCAGGAAAGCCCGTCAGAGGCTTCCGAGATGGTCCTTCAGAAGCCTGAGCAGGGCCGTTCCGATCTCACTGAACTGTGCTTTCTAAATTTGGAAGCGTCTTCCCCAATCCCGCGTTTTAGACTGAGACCTGGACTAAATCACGGAACGCCTTCAGGCTTGCTCACGGGTTCAGGCGTCTGGAGGCTGGGGTGGGGGGTCTTCTGGGGGGTCAGAGGATGAGGGTGTGAGGGCAGGAGGCAGGGGAGGAAGGGAGGGGCCAGGGGCCAGAGAGAGAGAGACCCACTCACCACTGGGCTGGCCCGCGCAGAGCTGGCTCTGGAGGAGGCGCGGGAGCTGGACTTGAAGTGGCTGCTGAGCTCTGAAGCCTGCCCACCCAGCTGGCCGCGGGACGCAGAGACAGAAACAGAGGAACAAGTCAGTGAGGAGGAGGGGGGTCCCCACCACACACAGCTCCCCCTTCCCAGGAAAGCCCGTCAGAGGCTTCCGAGATGGTCCTTCAGAAGCCTGAGCAGGGCCGTTCCGATCTCACTGAACTGTGCTTTCTAAATTTGGAAGCGTCTTCCCCAATCCCGCGTTTTAGACTGAGACCTGGACTAAATCACGGAACGCCTTCAGGCTTGCTCACGGGTTCAGGCGTCTGGAGGCTGGGGTGGGGGGTCTTCTGGGGGGTCAGAGGATGAGGGTGTGAGGGCAGGAGGCAGGGGAGGAAGGGAGGGGCCAGGGGCCAGAGAGAGAGAGACCCACTCACCACTGGGCTGGCCCGCGCAGAGCTGGCTCTGGAGGAGGCGCGGGAGCTGGACTTGAAGTGGCTGCTGAGCTCTGAAGCCTGCCCACCCAGCTGGCCGCGGGACGCAGAGACAGAAACAGAGGAACAAGTCAGTGAGGAGGAGGGGGGGCCACATGACAGACGCCCCGGTTAGCATCGAGGTCAGCCAGGTGCAGCTCAGGGAGGAAGGAGAGGTTAGTGCGCCAGTGGCGGCCCCCCTGCAAGAAGGCAGTGTTGTCCCAGCTCCCGACCCGCGGCCACTCAGAACACACAACTTAATCATCCTATCGGGGAGTGTGGGGTTCCCGCTCAGTCGGGTGCAGGTCACACACAGCACCTGCTCAGCCGGGGGTTGGGGGGATGCCCAGTTTCTGCGCAGAGAACCCTGGGCGACATGGAAGAGGCCAGTGGGGCCCTGGGACTGTGAGCTGCCTCCCGGCATGGGAACAAGAAAGGGGGGGACAGGGGCCTGGCTTTGGAGCAACAGAAAAGTCTGCTTCTCTACTATCTCTGCAAGTGGATACAAAACAAGACCCAGGGCCGACACAAAATCAGCTGTGGCTTGTTCCAGCACTACAGGACCTTCTGTCTGGCTGCCTGTGTGTGTATCTATGTTGCGGCTGTTTAGTTGCTCAGTCGTGTCCGATTCTTTGGGACCCCAAGGGCTGTAGCCCAAGCCCCTTGAGGTCAGCCAGGTGCAGCTCAGGGAGGAAGGAGAGGTTAGTGCGCCAGTGGCGGCCCCCCTGCAAGAAGGCAGTGTTGTCCCAGCTCCCGACCCGCGGCCACTCAGAACACACAACTTAATCATCCTATCGGGGAGTGTGGGGTTCCCGCTCAGTCGGGTGCAGGTCACACACAGCACCTGCTCAGCCGGGGGTTGGGGGGATGCCCAGTTTCTGCGCAGAGAACCCTGGGCGACATGGAAGAGGCCAGTGGGGCCCTGGGACTGTGAGCTGCCTCCCGGCATGGGAACAAGAAAGGGGGGGACAGGGGCCTGGCTTTGGAGCAACAGAAAAGTCTGCTTCTCTACTATCTCTGCAAGTGGATACAAAACAAGACCCAGGGCCGACACAAAATCAGCTGTGGCTTGTTCCAGCGCTACAGGACCTTCTGTCTGGCTGCCTGTGTGTGTATCTATGTTGCGGCTGTTTAGTTGCTCAGTCGTGTCCGATTCTTTGGGACCCCAAGGGCTGTAGCCCAAGCCCCTCTGTCCATGGGATTTTCCAGGCAAGAAGACCAGAGAGTGTTGCCATTTCCTTCTCCAGTGGATCTTCCTGGCCCAGGGATCGAACTCGAGTCTCCTGCGCCTCCTGCATTGCAGGTGAATTCTTAACCACTGAGACACCAGGGAAGCCTGTATTCATTAACACGTATCCATCTTCCCTAAACTTTCTCTCTTCTGATACACAAAAACACCAGCAACTCGGCTCTGCCCTCTTAACTTTGATCTGTATTCACATTTGTTCCAGCCCTACAACAAGAACTTACCTCTTAAACAAGGCAGGGTAGGGGTGGGAGGGGAGGCAGGATTTGAACACCATTTAGGACCCAGGGCGTCAGCAGACCAGGCAGTGGTCGAGAGGCCTCCGCTGACGGTCCCCTCCCTGCCCCCCACCCCACCCCCACTCTGAGACCCTCAAGCATTATCCCAACTGCAGGCCACAAGGAGCCACGGCTTCGGGGCTTCTCCTGATCCTTATCACAAATACCACTGCTACCTCTGCCTGTCTTCCATCAGCGTGGAATTCTCGAGGGCAGAGTCTGTGTGTATTTTCCCTGCTGAATCCCTGGCCAGCAGAGGAGGCCTGGCACACAGGAGGCACTTGAGAAATACTTGCTGAACGAACCACTTCAACGTTAGACTGTAAACAGCCTTGATCAAGACGAGTGAGTTCCCCAGACTGGTTCTGCCTGGACTCATCCCTCGGCTGCACAAACACCTCAGGTGTATTTATACATAGGTGAAAGACGCTTTCTCAGACGCACAGACACAATACGGCTGCACGTACACCACATGTAAGAATCACTGCCACACAGGGCACACACAAGAAATTCACCAGTCTCACCAGCCTTACCTTTCAGCTTTCCTGTTCAAAACAAAGAAAAACTCCTGACATCGGCACTGTAAAGCGTATTTTGCCTTTTGGGTTTCGCTGATGTAAAAGTGAGGAAAACTTTCTCGTGTAGACAAATCCTACTATATTCTACGTCATTCACATCCTGGTTTATGGTGCAGAGATGTGACGGATTATTGTCAATAAGGCTTCTTTCTGACCCAAGTTTCCCCAATTTCTGAGTCAAAAACTGCTCTCAGATCGTCTGACCTGAGGTGGCGAGGACAAGAAGCAAGTTTAAAGTCTGTGTCATGTGGGCCATGTGGCACCTTTGGAGCCACCTGTGCTTTGGAGTCAATGTGGTTAATTGTGGGCTGGCGTCAGGTGGAAAGAGCGGAGTCCAGGGTCCATTTCTAATCAGCCGGGAGACCTTGGGAAAGTTACGTGGCGTGTCACCGGTGGCGTCAAGCGGGGCTGCTGACCACACGGGTGGGGAGGATGATGCAGAGGACGCAAGCTGGGTTTCCCCTGCCGTCTCTTCCTGATAAAACAATCTGCATGGTTCCTGGACCGGGTGGTATTGGTGCTGATGACCGAGGGTCAGGACAACTTAGAAGGCCATGTCACACAGGGCCAGGAGCCCTCCCCACAACATACAAACAAGGCAGGTACAAAATAGAAAGGTCTCAAGGGATGGGATGGGGAGGGAGGTGGGAGGGGGTTCAGGATGGGGAACAGATGTACACCCATGGCTGATTCATGTCAATGTGTGGCAAAAGCCACTACAATACTGCAAAGTAATTAGCCTCCAATTAAAATAAATAAAATTTAAAAAACTGTTCTACTTTTAAGAACTAGTCATTAAAAAAAGAATCATTTAACTGTAACTGTGATAAGTCATTTATGAATACGTGGGGTTTCCCAGTTGGTGCCAGTGGTAAAGAACACGCCTGCCAGTGCAGGAGACACAAGAGATGCGAGTTCGATCCCTGGGTCAGGAAGACCCCCTGGAGGAGGGCATGGCAGCCCACTCCAGAATTCTTGCCTGGAGAATCCCACGGACAGAGGAGCTGGGCAGACTACGGTCCACAGGGTTGCAAAGAGTCGGACGTGACTGAAGCGACTTATGCACGTGGTAAGTCATTTAGCTGTAAACACATCCTGTGTCTGAGGCAAACTTTTTGGGAGGAGGAAGATGGGGACATGTCTTTCAAAGGGGGCTCAGGGCTGGCTTATGTGGGCTTGGGGTCAGCCTGGACTCTGAGGTCAGAGCACTACGGGTCAGGACAGGAGGGACCCCAGAGGCGCAGTGTCTTTACATCTTTGTACGTGTATTTATCAGCGGCCACAGCTCCCATCTGCGGGGAGAACCTGGGAAGCTGCATTCCTGGGCGTGGGGAACTCCGTACCTGCTGGAGGGCTATTGTGACGGTGTGAGCGGAGCTGGCGGAGAACAAGAGGTCAGTGAACCTCCCCTCCCGCTCAGCCCGCTGGCCTGCAGCTGGCTGGCACAGAACTCTCTCCTGAGGGATTGTGTCCCAGGGTTCACTTTGTCCCATTTAATCTAGCAAACACCTGCGCTGCTCCTCCTGTGTAGGAATGCAGCGTTAGGTGCAGAAAAACGTTCTTTTATTCTGGTTCTTCTGCCTGGCATGATACCAGCCACAGGAGCCCTGTTTTAAACTTTCTGCTGACAGGAGCAGATCTTTCACCTCCTTAACTCCCTAAAGCCATCCCTCCCTGGTGGTTCCCCCAGGAGGCTGAAAGCGTGAAAGAACTGCCACACACAAGAGCAGCTGGCGATGCTGATCGCTGCAGTCTGAAGGCCAGGAGTCAGCTACGGGGAAAGTCCATCTACAGAGGTGAGTAACACCAGAGAGAATCTGTGAGATGAACATCCCGCCAGACAGTAGAGTTCTGCTTCGGTGTTCCAGAAGTTTCCTTCTCTTAAAGAGTTAGGATGCTCTTACTGATGAAAGAAAAGCATTTAGTTGCTTTTTATCTGTCAGATAGGCCAGAGCTATTTTATCCAGCATGCATAGTCTGTGAGCTTTTTAAGGGCCTACAAAAATATTTAAGAACTGGGGAAATGACTTAGCATAGTGCGCTCCACTGCATCAACATTGTATGCAGTATAAAAGTGTTCAATGCAAGTGTTTAACTAGATGCAGCAAAAACTCATGCTGCATGGGACTGACACACACACTACTATATATAGAACAGAAGACGGATGAGGACCTACTGCAGAGCGCAGGGAACTCTACTCAATACTCTGTAACAACCTATATGGGAAAATAATCTAAAAACCAGTGTACAAGTGTCTGTGTGTATTAGATTCCTTTTGCTATACCTCTGAAACTATCACAACACTGTACATCAGCTACGTTGCTGGGGTTTCGTTGCTAAGTCATGTCCAACTCTTTTGTGACCGCCCCCCCCATGAATTGTAGCCCACCAGGCTCCTCTGTCCATGGGATTTCTATACTCCTATTAAAAAAATTTTAAAAACCCATGCTATCTCTATTAGATTTAATATTTTAAAAAATCACATTCTGAAGAAAACTGTAAGTTATGCTGGCTTTCTTCACAGGAATCCCTGAATATTCATGATGATTGGAGAAATATAATAAATCATAAGGTTGGATCATTTAGCCAATCAATTAAGTGGTGAACGTGTCAGCCGCTCAGCTGTGTCGAGCTCTTTGTGATCCCATGGACTGTAGCCCGTCAGGCTCCTCTGTCCATGGAATTCTCCAGGCAAGAATACTGGGGTGGGTTGCCATTTCCTTCTCCTGGGGATCTTTCCAACACAAGGATCGAACCCGAGTCTCCTGCTTTGCAGGCAGATTCTTTACGGTCTGAGCCACCACAGACGCCCCTAGTTAAGTAGTCAATTATTTCCCAAAGCAAAATTATAAGAGCACTTTCAAGTATTTCCTACGCCATCATATTTCACGTGAGGCTTGAATGGATCGTTCCAGGATTTGTGGAGGAGACCCGGGAGGCAGAAACTTTTGCCCCTGGGGAGGGCTGAGCTGGGGCTCAGGCTGTTTCAGCCGGTCTCAGGACAGGCCACCAGCTTCCTCACTTCCATGGGCTGGTCTCACCTTTCCATTTTGTCTACCTTTATCCTTCTCTCATATTTTCCATGCAACGAGTATTTCTTATACAACTACCACACCTTTATCGAGAAAGCCCATCACTTCAAATCCTTTGAAGAGGGGAAAGGACAATAAAATAAGGAGACTCCATATGTGTAATAGTCCAAGTCCTTAAATTTGTTCATCTTCCTCTACTGTCGAGAGGTGAGAATATTTTGTGGCCTGCTGATTTCCCTTCTGTCGTCTTTTATTATTGTAAGATCACTCCAGCTGTGTTGCAGGGAAAGAGCAGAGGCGACTCAATGAAGGTCAGTCTTTCTCGCCTTGAGGTCGACATACACTGATGAGTGAGGACATTAACATACACTGATGAGTGAGGACTCCAGGAGTTGGTGACGGACAGGGAAGCCTGGCATGCTGCAGTCCATGGGGTGGGCTCACCAAGAGCTGGACGTGACTGAGCAGCTGAACTGACTGACCTAGGACATGAAACTAACCACTAAAGGCTACGTGACTCATGTTATCCATGACCCTTACTAGCATGGAAAACTGGGATGAGATAGTGCTTCCTCCCTGTAACTCTGGTTAGTTATCTCCCAGGACTGGAGCTGCGCAGAGTGAGTCACCCCCGGGTCATGCAGCAGAAAGCTCGGGAAACGCAGAAAGTGCCTTACAGCCTGAGAACCGCAGGCGCTGCCCCGCCGAGCCCCACCGAGACTGCTCTCGTCGGACACAGACGCCTGTGACGGAAACATACTGTCAGAGAAGAGTGACATGTGCGGGGAACGAGTCCTGAAAACATCACGATGGCAGACGTGCAGCAAAGGCTCAAAACCGCCTCCACAGGCAAAGACGGCAGTGCAAAAGAGGGTCATGCAGACACCTGGGAGAGAGGAGTTTCAGTTGCTGTCAACCGGCATGCAACAGTTTCCAACAGACCCTTTAAACAGGATTCTGAAAAGTATTCCTTGCTAAGTAAAAAGTTGTTAATACAGACTTAAAATGAGCAGATAGTTCAAATATGCTGAATTTTATCAAGGCATCCTCATACTTGACCCTTAGAAAGTTACTCCAATATGAAGTGACTTTGGAATAAAAACAGCATGGTGATTAGAGCTCAACATTTTATCATTCTTTAAGAAGTGCTAACTAAGGGACAGAACATTTCATCAACCTGAAAATCCAATGTAATTAACCACTGAGGGCAAACAAGAGTTTACGATAGGATAAATGGAACTTTAATTTCTCCCATTTTCCCTGGAGGACCCAGTGGGTTTGCTGGGCCAGTTATACATCTAATTCATAAATGTGCAATCGGATGATGATTCAGGAAGTTATTAACAAGAAGAATATAGCTACTCTGAATACTTAAGTTTCCTGCAGGGTATTAATACCTTGTGTTTAAAACTGCAAATTTCCCAAAGTAATGCAGAATAATGGATTCATATCTGTTAAGGCTAACAAAGGAATAAAGAGCTTTGTTTTTGCCCACTGATTAAGTAAACGTTGCCAATGATTTTTTCATGCCTAACCATCCTATGCAGATATGTGTCTTCCCCAGTTATTGCCACCAGTCAAGAGAAATAAACCCCAGATCTGGACAGTGGGGGCTCCATGTAAAGCTCCGAGTGTAAGCTCCAAGTAAAGGGGTGAGTCACCCTTGGAAGGGAGGCCAAAAGGTCAGTTGAGGCACTCAGAGCAGGCGGTAGGCTGGGGTGGGGGGTGGAGAGTGTGCATGCGCGGTGAGGGCGCAGAGTTGGGGGGGCGGGGGCGCTTAAGCAGGACTGGGTGGGGTCTGGGGAGAGGCCAAGGGGGCAGCAGAAGGGCCAGGGTGGGGGAAACACGCACCAGGTTACTCCCCGCCGGCCGGGCAGCGCCGTACAGGTAGGAGGGCTGGAGGATGAAAGCAAATGGCAGGTTTTTAAACCCTTGAAAAAACAGCAACAGATCACAGTGACAAGACCGTCACGATGTTTCCAGTGATCATCACAGCCAAGCAACTGCACAACCGTCAGAAGGAAGAGAGTCCCAGGAGGCACCTTGTTTTCAGTAAATCTGACAGAGGGAAATCCACATTTACAAGGAAAATAAATAAGAGAGGATTTCTGGCTTTAAAAATAGTAAACTTCCTCCAGAACCTTCGAAACTATGGCTGTTTTCTCGTCACTTCTTTTCAGGCATTCCTGGAAGAAAGGGTCGAGGGAGGAGACGGAGCGGTGACAAGGTCAACAGCACCAAGAGCCCCAACCCGGCAACCCAAAGTCCCAGGGGAAGAAAGCACGTCGGGAGTTTGATACACAGAAGTCCTGGAGGAGCAGCAGTGTGGCGGGAGGAGGAGCGGGAGGAAGCTGCTTCTTTGTGCTGGAGGATCCGAGTGACGGGCTCCGAGATACAGAAGGAGCTGTGAAGCTCTCCGCTGCTCCGGGGGGTTGGCGGGGGCACGTCCTTGTCACAGGGGAACCCACACCCGCAGCGGAGACAAAGTCCGCGGGGCGCACCGGGACACACAGGTGGTGTGCTGGTGGGGCCTGAGCCGCGGCTCTGAAGAGCACGCTGACCCGTTTGCAGGCAGAGAGGACCAGGACAGCCCGAGGCTCAGGGCCACCGGTGGGTCAGGGGATGTGCAGGACCGGGGAGGAATCGCTCAGGGGACACAGCGCGGTGGACAGGGCGGCGCAACCTCCCTAACGTGGTCCGTTCCTGGGGCCCTGACTCCAGCTTCGACTTCCAGAGCACCAGCCTCCTGCACCTGGGGCTGAAAACGCCGAGCACCAGCTTTGTACAAACAGGAAACACGGCCAGGAGCCAGCCAGAGAAGTAAGGCCGCTCTCCCCACTACCCGGGACGGAGAAGTCCGATTATGTACAGAAACCTTCCAAATTGCTTCCTGGACACATTTACAAGGGAAAATTAAAAAAAAAAAA
>SJYX01003226.1:163013-210865 GCA_006410675.1 Oreotragus oreotragus
AAAAACACAAAGGATACCCTAAATGGGGAACAATTGCTGGAAAAGGAGGAGAGACCCAAGAGACCAGTTTTTTTGGACTAGAGCTCTTGAAAATATACATTCAGTAGATCCTCCTTTTTCCTAAGCTTCTTAAAAAAAAGAAATGTAAGGTCTTAAATTATTTTTGCTCATGTTTTAAATGGTTTGAGAAAAGTCTTCAGCAGTTAGGCCAGTGGAAACATACTACTAAGCTTGGCTCCTTGGCCATCACATGGAAGAGGTTGAAGCGTCCACGTCCATTCACTCAGAATTAAAGCCACAACAGAAGGGAGAAGAGGGAAGAGTGAGGTAAAAAGCAGAACAGACCCGGTTTCCATTCTGGGCAGACAGGGGTTTGGGAGCCAGGCCACGACTGCGAAGCCCGAGGTCTGAGCAGGAAAGTCCCTGGAATCAGAGAAAACGGGCTGGAGGTGGGGAAAAAGCTTACAGCTGCATTTCATCCCAAAGGCATCATCAGGGCACACAAAACCGGCTTCCGCAACAACATCGGGAAAGGACATGCACTTGGGCGGCAGGTGAGAGAGCGGGGAGAACACGGAGACAGTTCAGGGAGGTGGCCGCTGTGCCACGGGACCAAATCAGGACTTCGGAGCCTATGCACAGGCAAAGGCTGAGCTCATCACTCTGAACTGACAACTGGGCCCTAGGGGCTCTGAAGGTCTGTTTTAATGCAAACTCTAATATTTAACATTTGGTGGGAAAAACTCAAAATCAGCTTAGAGTTAGTAGTCTCCGTTCTATGCAGCCAGTTAGAGACGATCTGCAGCTTGGAATCCTTGGTTAGGTATGGACATGCTACACATGCTCAGGACTCACAGAAGACATGACTGACTCAGCGGTAAAGTTCTAAGACCAGCAGTCTATACAACATTTCTGGGGAATATTACTAGGCAGATGAATAGTTTCTATCCAAAAGGAAGGATCCTTGACGAGGGTGCCAGCGGTTTCTGATCCCCACGTCAGCAGTATTCTCCTGACGGTACAAACCCCGGGCAGCGCTTGAAGGGGATGAAGCGATGCTGCTGAAACAGGCTGATGGTCCCTAAGATATTCCACTGGGCCTTGGGGATCCCATAACTGGAGCCTGTCATGCATGTGCCTTGAAGAAACTACCCTAGAATGACCGGAAGGACAGGCGAGTGGAATTCTGGGGTGGGCAGGTAGAAAGTTTCTAACATTTAACATGAATCCGAAAACCTGATCCAGAGGTTGAGAGAATGCCCTTTGTGGAGGCCACCCTGTCAGCCCCTCTGGGTCACGGAAAGAGCCCCAGGCCTCCACCTGACACGGCACGGCCACGTCCAGGGCTTGCTTCCGGCAAGTCTAAGGCGAGAGAGGGTCTTCAGAAGGGAAGACAGCACTGCTCACCGCACGGTTCTTTCCCCGCGTTCGAGGGAAGTCAGATCAAACCGGCCAGTGTGTCTGCAGGAACAGCTACGGCAGCTGCAGAGCACAGGAATTACCAGCCAGCCTCCGAGGCTGCTGAGTGAAACGTGATCTCAGGCAGCTGCGTGGGGGGGACACACGGCCTTCGGGAAGTTCTGGTGTTTTGGGTTTTGAATGGGCCAGCTCTACTTTTTATATGAGCAAGTGTGTCAGTCGCTCAGTCGTGTCTGACTCTGTGGTCTCACGGACTTTAGCCCACCAGGCTCCTTTGTCCACGAAATTCTCTAGGCAAGCATACTCGAGTGGGTTTCCATTTCCTTCTCTAGAAGATCTTCCCGACCCAGGGTTTGAACCCGGGTCTCCCCCACTGCAGGCAGATTCTTTACCATCTGAGCCACCAGGGAAGCCCCTTATATGAGTAAACCTTTTATTTAATTATTTTTGGACAGCTCTACTTTCGACCTTAATACTTTGGATGTGGGTTATTTCAACTGAGTTTCAAGGAGTCAGATATATGCTGAACTTTGGTGACTAAATCACATCCGAGTATTAGATTTCTCTCATTGTCTTCTATTTTACAGAAAGTATTTAAGCTTGCAAAGTGTGGAGGAAGTTAAGTTTTCTGAATGACGAAGTGCTCTTTTTGGAAGCAAAATCTCCCACTGAATTAAGAAAATGCCCCCAGTACACAAAAAACTCATTGTGTCAAACCCCACCAGTCCTTGGGTATTGACAGCTGATCCTGTACTCAGTCGGAATTCACCTCCTCGAGGAAGCAAAGGATGGGTATTCATCATCAGAGGGGGCTGGGGGGCAGCAGTGGGCAGCTGGGAAGTGGGCAAGCTGATGGGGTGACGGAGGAGCTGGAGCCCCTGCCTCCCTCACAGCAGGAGCAGAAAGTGGGAGGGGCTGAGGACAGGGCTGAGGACCACGGTTAGAATGCTGAGGCTCTGCCAAGCTGGTTTCTATTTATTTCCCCCTCCCCATGTCTTCTTTACGAGTCAGGTGACATCCTTGTGTTATGACACTTCCTGGCAGAATTAGTTTCTGCTCCAGTGTATCCCATACAGGGATCTGTCCTCTGTTCTAGAAGTAAACGCTTCCAGAGGACCTAACACACCTGCTTGCCTCCATGACTGTCCCACTTAAACTAATCCCCTAATGCTGAGTGAATACAAGCCTTACCTAGGATAAACGAGCCTTACTCATTAGGGCTCTTCAATAATTGAGAAATATGTGCCTACCAAGGTTGATTGTGCCCTTAAAGTATGGGAAGGAATGCTCCTGTGCAGACACTAGGATTGGATTTTCATTTCAAGTCTAGTCTGTTCCTGTAAAATTACTCCATGTGTGCATGTACCCTGCAAGGTCAGTCTGCTTTCAAGAACTCTCAAGAAAAGAATTTCAAGGCCCCTTCTTTTTTCCCCTTTGATTAATTCTGACTACTAAATATCCACCTATTTTCTTTCACTGTACCTCGCCTGACACCACAATGTGTATTCCAACACTTGAATCTGAAATCAAAGGCAAGATAGTGAGTAAATCTGAATTAAATATATCATGTTAATTACTGCTCCTAAATGGACCTTAACAGTTATCCGAATGAAACTTCATAGAACAGACATTAAAACAGAAAGAGAGCCGAGTTTACACATACAAGAGCACATGCTACAAAACCTGCAGCTTCTGAAGCGAGGATGGGAAAGATTTAAGGGGAAACGAACCAAGGTGTCCTCTCTGGATGATGACAAAGTGGAGAATCGGCCGTCACCGCTGTAGCTGGAATTCTGAGCGGCAAAGAAGACAGTGTAAGCGATGAGCCCTTTCTCACTCCCCGCAAAGCACCATCAGGCTTGGTTAAAAGGCGACTATGCGATCACACAGCCAGACCAGTGTTAGCACTCCCGGACTGACGGGCAGCGAGAGAGCTGACGTGCTCCATGACAGCAGAAACCCTTAACCACTAGGGGCCAAGCTTTGCTTTACATTCCAGTGTTTACGTCTCAGTGACGTCGTGTGATTTAACTATGATCATTAGGGTTTCACTCTTTATATTTCAGTGTACCTGTTTATTATTATTTGTAACTACTAACTAAATCTCATGGTGGACTGTCTATAACCTCTTAGTCCAGACTTTCCGTGTTACTGGGTTGGCCAAAAAGTTCCCTTGGGTTTTTCTGTCAGATAGTACGAACTTTTTGGCCAACCCAATGCACCTCTTTGTCGGTAAGTGAAACTCCACTTATTGCAGAGTTTTCACTCTTTGCTCAGCTCAGCACGTCCGAGGGCTACAGCTCAAGCTCTAAAGCTCCAGGGAGGCTTTGGAGGGAGGCGAGTGGAGCCTGAGAGAAGTGGCACCCTCTTGCAGCTGAGAACCATCCACAGAAGGCTGGGCCCTGCCGTCGCCCTGTGGGGTCTCAACACACACTTTATAAAGAGAAGATCCCACCAACATTGTGGCTGGTTTGTGTGACTATTACAACGCACGCAGGCTTGGTTGCTTCGGGCGTGTCAGACTCTTAGTGACCCCACAGACTGCAGCCCGCCAGGCTCCTCTGTTCATGGGATTCTCCAGGCAAGAATACCGGAGTGGGTTGCCATGCCCTCCTCCAGGGAGTCTTCCTGACCCAGGGATTGAACCCAGGTCTCTTACGTCTCCTGCATGGCAGGCGGGTTCTTTACCACTAGTGCCCCCTGGGAAGCCCAAGATGCTGCTTTAGATGTAGGCTATTTGGTACTTGGGTCATTCTATTTCCTGATTATTTATTAAATCGATTTTATATTCAATTTTGCTCTGCAGTGAACAGTTTGACAGTCAAGTTCTTTCTATTTAATTTCTAGAGGCATTACTTAATCATGAAGGCACAAGGCACACTTGTATTGTTTCAATATAAAAATCAAAGATTAAAATATGTGGATATATGCAAGATAGAGCTTGATGCCACCTGTACAGTCACAAACATGCTGCCAACTACACGTTTGGGACGTCCTAGAGAAGACTGTAATATTGGGTAAAAGTTGGACTAAGGAACTTCTAAAGTAACTTTCAACTCTAAACTATGAATCTTTGTGATCAACATAGCGGAATAATGCATCTAGGGTGTTAAGTTACTAACTAGTCAATTTAACCCCAACAAGAAGTCAGGGGCCATCAGAGTTCCTGTCCTGTGATGTCAGCACTAGACAGCCTGCAGGGATGCTGAGCACAGGAAGCAAAACTGTCAGCGTCCCACGAGAACAGAATGGCTGCAACCTGCTTCTGTCTCCTGAGTGCTGTATTATTCCCTAAAAGGAAAACAAAGCTTGAGAAAGTCCAAAGGCTGTCCGTGCAAAAAGCGACATAAACAGGAAGACAGAGGCTTTAAAGTGGGAGGATCTTTTAGCTTGGAATGAGAAAAGCTTAGATGAAACAGAAGTGTATGTAATCCTTAACAGGGATGAGGCAGTAAAACCTGATCGGCCAGTTTCAGAAAGCTAAGAGGGTGTTGAGTTACTTCTTTGGAACCTAAAAATGTGATTTTAAAAAGTATATATAATATTTCCTAATAAAATATAACTAAGATAAATTAAAAAATACTATTTAACCAACTAGTAAAATTTATTGCTGTTAATTCACTTTAATCGTGTCCAACTTTTTGTGACCCTACGGACCGTAGCCCACCGGGCTCCTCTGTCCATGGGATTCTCCAGGCAAGAATACTGAGTGCGTTGCTGCCATGCCCTCCTCCAGGGGGGCTTCCTGACCCAGGGAGTGAACTGGAGTCCCTTAGGCCTCCTGCACTGGCAGGTGGGCTCTTTACCACTAGTGCCACCTGGGAAGGCCCCAAAGCCCCTTGGACTGCAAGGAGACCCAACCAGTCCATCCTAAAGGAGACCAGTCCCAAGTGTTCATTGGAGGGACTGACGTTGACGCTGAAACTCCAATACTGTAGCCACCTGATGCGAAGAGCTGACTCATTTGAAAAGCCCTGCTGCTGGGAAAGATTGAAGGCAGGAGGAGAAGGGGACACAGAGGATGAGATGGTTGGATGCCATCAGTGACTCAATGGACATGAGTTTGAGTAAACTCTGGGAGTTGGTGATGGACAGAGAGGCCTGGTGTGCTGCGGTCCGTGGGGTCACAAAGAGTTGGACACGACTGAGTGACTGAACAAGAAAATAAATGAAGTCAGGAAGAACAGGAAGATTTTAGATAATTTAATGTATAAGAGATGTGCAGCAGGTCAGGAAAAGTAAGTTCAAATGTGCCCAGTTTAAGCACCTGAATTCCCAATGGCCTCCTTGACCAGTCCCGAGGCCTCTCCCGCTTCTTTCTGCCTGCTCTGCTCTCGGTTCCTTCCTTCTCTCTCCTCATGTACAGCCCTTCTCTGCTTCCCTCCCGCTTCCCACCCCAGAGCTGTGAGCACTGCAAGCATCAGTGTTTAGCAAAACACAGCCTCTAGTACCTGTGTCTTTGAAATTACAAAGATCAATGTGGAGAACCGTGAAAATGTCGAATTTAAGTGTATTCGAGACCTGAATATATTCATATGCACATACACCCAGGGCAATAAAATAAACAGAGAGCTTATATTTAATTCGACCTTTTAGTCTAAGAGATTCCTTTCAATATTGATCTCTTAAACTAACATTTAGAATGTTAGAAGACAAACAAAGACCGTTAACCAGTCGAAAAACATGAGCTTTCATTCTGTCATGCACACACACACACACACACACAAATAACACAGAAAAGAACCAAAGAAGCCAAATTTAGCAGACTTTTAAAAAAGGCTTCGCAGCAACCTGCTAGAGCCTTGCGTCATGCACATTGACTACACGAACCCTGCCAGATCTTCTGCTCAGGGACTGTGATCCATATGAGTCTCCATCATACCCATTTGTCTGTGTCAAGGAAGAAAAGGAGAGACGCTGACATCAGTACACCAATGAAGAGGCAGGGACAGACTGGCAAGGAAGAATTAGGCAGGTGCAGGCTGCGTTTTTGGAGTGGAGCGGGTGGGCACGCCCGGCAGAGCACGTGTCCCAGCAGGCGCCCCACTGCCTCCACGCTTCTGAGCTGTAGCTCAGGAGAGGCCAGCCCTGTTGGGAGTCAAAGCTGTCCTCTTAGTATCACTGGAGACTACAAGGCACTCACTCAGGGATGGGAAGCAATGCCACGTCTTTGTGGAGTGAGTTGCACTGGCGGGACACACTTGCGTCCAGTTTTGTGGTGGTACTGTGGGAATCCCAGCCTTGGAGAAGTCCAAATGCCAGCCCAGCGGGCTGATGCCTCTGTCTGAGTCAACTAGTTTTCAGCTCTTGGTTTGGCCCAATACCCTTAAAACTACGGCTCATTATGAAGCTGTGTTCAGAAGATTCAAAGAGAGTAGTCTACTCAATTTGTAATTAAATGCAAACATTCGTCATGGAAAAACTAATCTATATTAGGCTTTCATTCATCCAGTTTTCCTACTTTTTCAAAGTGAAATCTGAGGGCGTATTTCATAATTTGTTCTCCAGGAAAGAAAAGAGAGAATGGTTAAGAGTGTGTCTGTCTCACTTTTCCTCCCACGTCCTAGTCAAAGTCCGCTTGGGCTTCTAAGCTGCTCTCATTCACCTATAAGGAGATTTCTGCGGGTTCAGGATGAGAGCTGTCAGCTGTCAGGGACACAGCCAGCTCGAGAGTCGGAAAAAGGAGGCGCAGCGGCTACAAGTGGAAGGAGATGCCGGGGGGTCACGTGCGAGTCCAGACTCCAAGTAGAAGCTCTGTCACGTGACCTTAAGTAAGTTACTTCATCCACTGGAACTTCCACCATTGTGGCTGTGAAAACGTGCAGAGTAATAAATACTTTACAAGGCCCTTGTGAGGATTAAATCTGATTAAAATGAGTGCCTAGATCAGGGCTGACTGTGAAGGATGTGCTGACCAGATGGGGAAGTGCCCAGCACACAGGAAGAACCAGGATGTGTTTCCCTGTTGGAAGGGTGGGGGTAGGCAGACATACTATGCAGCTGTGATGTTGATGAACAATAAATACACGGATTTCCAGATATTATAAAGCCAGGGTCAGGAAACCTTGACTATAAAACTATGTATTTACTTGTGTTACAACTCAAAAGCAAGTCAATATGAGGTTTCCGAATGAGAAGGAATGTGTAGAAATCCTTCAAAAGTAAAATTTAAAGCTATGAGTACATTAAAACATTTCTGAAATAAATTTGATAATAAAAAACCTTTGGAGGTTGGCAGACATTTTATTCAGTCTCCTTTTTTTCTCTTGACTGATGAGATTATTTGAAATAATCTTAAATGTCAAGAACTTTACATTTCAGATATCAAGCTTATTCCTTTGATATCTGATTAGAAAGTAGTTTCTGGAAAAAAGTTAACATAATATTGAAGGCTGCTGCTGCTGCTGCTGCTGCTAAGTCGCTTCAGTTGTGTCTGACTCTGTGTGACCCCATAGACGGCAGCCCACCAGGCTCCCCCGTCCTTGGGATTCTCCAGGCAAGAACACTGGAGTGGGTTGCCATTTCCTTCTCCAATGCATGAAAGTGAAAAGTGAAAGTGAAGTTGCTCAGCAACAATCCATTTTAGGTGACTTTTACTTTGCTAATAAATAAGGAAGAAAATGTACTGCATACATAAACCCTCTGGCTGTCCACTATTGCTTATAACATGCATACTGCTTTAGATGACTCTTTCCTTCCCTCTTCTCTGCCTCCAGTCTAGCCTGCAGCATGAAGCAGAGGGTGGGTGGGGGCTGGGAGGGCAAAGGCGCTCCTTCAGGTGTCCCTGTCTACCCTGGCCTTCCATGAAACTGCGGGGAAAACCCTTTTTTTGAAGGCTTTGCGGAATATTCACACTTCTCTGTTGTAATGGAATTCTGTCGCAGAGAATGTATTCCTACAACATATCCTCCACCCGGAGATCTCACTGACAACATCTCTAGAGAGAATCTCTCGGACCTTCTTAGTGGACACACCACCTTTCTTCTCTTGGGTAGTTTTTCCGTGTTGAATTCAGATTGGTGGAACTGTTTTTAGTGGCATAAGAGGATAATAAGGAGAGTTGAAGATTAACTGTCACGACATTGGAACAAAAAGTCCACAGGGGGCATATCACCCTCATCAGGTCTCTGACGTTCACCTAGCTTTGCTCTACAGAAAATTTTTTTCAGCTCTCTTCACTGCAGACCCCCTGCATCCTGGTCGCCCCTAAGACACTGGAATCCCCAGAGGCCTGGGAATATGCATCTTAACAAGTTCGGGTGAATTTTTCACACAGTAACATTGGGAAGCGCTGCTCTTATGAGAGAACAATGTAAAGAGACATTTACCAACCTGCATTTCCTGGAAAAGGACGAGCAAGATACAAAAACAGATGCCCCATCAAAACCAATGAGTCTGATGGTAATTCCTAATTAGTCATCTAATAACATGCAGTGCTGTCAAAGCATCACCAGTTCCACACGTGACCATGCAAAAGGCAACTGTTATTGAAGGTGAAGGTGAAGTCGCTCAGTCCTGTCCGACTCTTTGCGACCCCGTGGACTGTAACATACTAGGCTTCTCCGTCCATGGGATTCTCCAGGCAAGAATACTGGAGTGGATTGCCATTTCCTTCTCCAGGGGATCTTCCCAACCCAGGGATCGAACCCGGGTCTCCCGCATTGGAGGCAGACGCTTTAACCGCTGAGCATCTTCCCAACCCAAGGATTGAACCAGGGTCACCTGCATTCCAGGCTGATTCTTGACCATCTGTTTCTACTAAGTCAGAAGACAGAGCACCTTCAGGGGCATCAGAGATGGGAAACAAACGACGAGAGGCAAAATAAAAGCTCTGAAGAGCATGGACGCACTCACCTGAGTTTTGAAGTGAGAACAGCCGCCCCACGGGAGGCTCTGGGGACAAATGTCTGTGCAGATGGGCTGGGCCGTGCCCTGTTAATTGTCACCTTAAGGGTATACATGTATTTTAAAAACGTGAGTTTGCTAAATAATCTTTCAGCACAATGGGATGAATGAAGCGCAGAATCCTTTTGGAAAAAAAATCCTTCAAGCAGAGAAGTGTATAATCCGATATAATTTCAATGCTGAGTCGCTTTAATGCTGAGTGTGATTAATGCTGGTGAGATTACATTTTTCTACCTTGGAGTGCAATTTAAACATATAGGTTTAAAGAAAGCATAAGCTGCAGAAACTCTTCTAGACAGACGTCAGAAGGGAAATGCTGAATTTAAAGCCTTTGTTTTTGTTACTGGATTTGGGGTCTTTCTCAAAGAGCACTCTCTGGCCAAAGAGCCATCTGGGACATTTAATTTGAAAGGATACAGATTAGGAAATAATAAATTTTTCATTAGATAAAATGACTTTAAATTCAATCTGTTACAGGAAATGTAGAGGCTTGGGAATTTTTGATCTGATTTTGAGTTTCCTGCAAGAAGACCCCGTCTTTTCCATCTGGTGCCCACAGCTGCTACCCCAGAGCCTGGCAAACAGCGGTGCTCCCAGGCTGCCCGGTGAGGGAGACGGTCAAGTATCCACACCTGGACTCCGGACACAGGAGGAGGGTCAGAGCTGCAAGGAGGCTCTGGGAAGAACAGCTGTGGGCACGCCTGCCCTCTGGCCTCAGTCTCCAGGAAAGGACTGGAGGGTGGCATGTGTGTCTCTTCGCACAAAGATGAACTTGGCTTTTTAGACAAACACCCGCAATATTAGTGGACACACCACAGGTTATTATCTGCCAGGCAACACTCTTAGGATCAGAGCACATCTCACCCAGGCGTAGGGGCCCCCGTACTCCAAGTCAGGCTGCGACTGTCGGAGGAAGGATGAAAGAGAAAAACAATGGAAGAGAGTTGCCCAAAGTCAGGTAAAAAGCTAAGTACAGTACAAGAGAAACATAAAGCAAGCAAGCGATCTCGAAAATCTTAAGAGTCATTTTCTTCATGACTTCTAGGATCTCGTGTGTATTTACAAACGCAATTACAGTAGCAAAATCCATTAACAAAGAAACCTTCCGCGGCAGATGTTGCTGTACTTCGTGAAATCTGAAGCAGTTTGAACGGTCCTGCTTCCTCCCCTACCTAGTGCGCGCCATCTACATTAGACAGAGGGTCAACAGATGCAGTACTATCCATTTTTAAATAAAGAAAACTTAGACTCATGATATCTAAATCTAGATTTTCTGAGGATGCCCATACAAACACTAGAAAAAAAAATTTCTTCCACTTTTAAGGGCTTATCATCACTGTGAATGGAATGAAGATGGCCTGTGTTTTGAGAAAGTCAGGAGATAAAAGATACGGTTTTTGAACTTCGCAACCTATAAAGATTTTCAAATATTAAAATATGTCAAACAGCAGAAACTGGTCCTACCCAGAGATGGACTGAGATGAGCCACCCTCAGGGGACAGTGGGGAGCCTTGCTCACCCAGCAACCTGGAGAGACCAGAGCTTCTGGGCCCCCGAGGGGCTTGAGGGGTGATGCTGTCACAAAGCCCTGGCCCTGAGCGGCTCATCAGTTGCTCTGGGCTTTTTCTATATTGGTAAAAATTAGAAGGTTTGACTCTTATTCCCAGGATCCAGGTTCTCAAGGTCTGCGGTTTTTATCTTTAAAATCTTTAAGCTATTCCTTTAGATCAAGAGCATCATGGGAAAGCGTCAGGGAACATACCCCCCCGGCTAATGACAAACACTACCCACCACCAACTTTCCACTTTCTCCCCTCTCTTACTCAGCGTCCTAACTGTGGAGGTCCTCTAAAACTTTATATCCTAAAACAAACACATTTGATATCTTGGCGGAGACAGGTGTTCAGCATAAAAGCTTAGCTCATTTCTGGTTAAAATCCTTAAAAATGAAATAAATGCTGTAAACAGCCAAACAGTAACTAATAGTACAATAGTTTTTAAGGGGGTCAGGAAACCCTCTGAGAATCTTAAAGTGAACTAATTATTTTCCCAGAAAAATGCAAGTACATAAAAAATCTTGAATACAAGTTCAAGGAGTATCACAGATGGAAAACGCTGTTTTGATAGAGAGGTCTGAGCCCCCAAATAATCAGGTTTTGCTCTATTTCCATCAGAAGGTCCCTTGTGGACCCCCTCATGGTGTGGAGGCTAAAGGTCATGAGTCCTGTGCTCACATGCTCACCCCTCTCTTCCTTGAAAAAGCACCCTCTTCACTTGGTTTTAAGGACCTGATCTCCTCCCGGGTCTGCTCAACAGCTGTAATTTCTGTCCCTCGTCTACAGAGTCTATAAACAGTTCTGCGCTGATCCTGTTTGCGTTAATGAATCTTACTTCCTCTTGCACGAATCATGTCACAGCACAGATGAGGAATTTACAAGTAGGTGGCTAAGGAGAAAGTTTCCAACAGAAAGGAAGCTCTTTGACTTCACCTTTAAGCTGTAACTTTCTGACAAGGTCACCGTGTATCTGCTTTTGTCACTTTAAGGACAATGACCACTGCTAACCCCAGAGCAACACTATACAGGCGTCCTTCAGCCTCTGGGGGGGTGGGNTTTCTCAGCAAAAAAAAAAATATATATATATATATATATATATATATATATATAATGCTTTCATGTAGCATATATGAGAATTTTTTGTACAGAATCTGTGATCTTCAAAAATAGATTTCCAGTATTCCTTTAAGCAGTCGTTTTGAAATTCACCAATTTGTGACTATTCTGACTTTTCTCTTCCCTTTCAAGCCATGAAGTTTCATCTTTCTAAATTAAGGGTCACTGGGGAACACTCAGCAGTTCTCAGAAAAGGTTTATGGTTTACTCATGGAGAAAAGGGGTTCTTGGATTTTGAAGTTTTAAGAGGGTATGTGGCAGCCTGAGCCTTTGGATTCTCTCAAAAGAGTCATTATAAAAAGCAAAGTCAAAATTATAAATTGTGAACCTTAACCTTTTTTCAGGCTTCTCTTAATGGCTCAGCTGGTAAAGAAACCACCTGCACTGATGGAGACCTGGGTTTAGTGTCTGGGTTGGGATGATCCCCTGGAGAAGGGAAAGGCTGGCTACCCAATCCAGTATTCTGGCCTTTAGAATTCCGTAGACTGTATAGTCCATGGGGTTGCAAAGAGTCAGATACTACTGAGGGACTTTCACTTTCACTTCACTTTCAGCCCTTTTTCACCATATTTCCCTGCACCAACCTCTCTTCATGGAGGATGGCCTGGCGATGAAGGACTCTCCCTTTCCATGGGCTAATAATATAAATTCTGGATCATAAAACTAATGTGGAAACAGTGTCTACTGTATTGGCAATAGCTAAGTATATGAGTACTGGGTCCTGTCTGACTCTTTTCGACCCCTTGGAAGGTAGCCAGCCAGGTTCCTCTGTCTGTGGAATTCTCCCAGCAAGAATACTGGAGTGGGTTGGAATTTCCTCTTCCAGGTGATTTTCCTGACCTAGGGATTGAACCCGTGTCCCTGGCATCTCTTGCATCAGCAGAAAGAAATACTACACTCCAATAAAAATTGTATTTTAAAAAAAGAATATTGTCTGTGGACAACATCTTCAGCCTATGCTCGAGTTCCAGCTGACTCTTTTTGAAGCCCTGGTGTCCTACACATCTCAGACTTCACTAATCTGACAGTCACATAAGCTGATTTCTTGCAGTAAAAAAACTAATATAAATGTTCTAATTTATAATATCATATAAGAAATGAATTGTCAGTCTACGTTCGATGTAGGATACAGGATGCTTGGGGCTGGTGCACTGGGATGACCCAGAGAGATGGTATGGGGAGGGAGAAGGGAGGGGTGTTCAGGACTGGGAACATGTGTACACCCATGGTGGATTCATGTTGATGTATGGCAAAACCAATACAGTATAGTAAAATGAAATAAAGTAAAAAATATATATAATAAATAAATAAGAGAGACAACATTATGATAAAATTTCTTTTCTTTGCAGCATTTAAAATATAACAGAAGAGAAACTATTAAATATACTCTTACTATCTACATCCCTATCAGTCTTTTATCACTGTTTTAACAAATGATCACAGGATTAGCGGCTAACAGCAAATTGTAGTCTTTCAGATTTGAAAGTCAGAAAAGAGTTCTTACTGAGCTAAAATCAGGGTGTCCTTGTGGCTGAGTTTCTTCTGAAGTTTCTAGGAGAAAATCTATTTTCCTTTTCCCAGTTATTATAGACTTCCTGATTTCTGTGGCTTGTGGCCCCTTCCGCTGTCTTCAAAGCCAACAGTGTGCCATCTTCCAATCACTCTCTCTGATTCTTTGCCTCACTCTTCCTTATAAGGACACTTGTGATTACATGAGGATCATCCAGATTATCCAGGACATCTTCTAATCTCAATATTAGCTTATTAACAAATTTAATTCCACCTGCTCCCTTGATTCCCCTTTACTATAAAAATTATTATACTCAAATTTTCCTGGGATTAGGACATAGACACCTTTGAGGGGTCATTATTCTTACTACAACGCCATCTATTGCATTTACATCAGTATTACTAATATTGAATTCTTGCATACTTTTGTCTTGTCTTGAAACCTCTAATTCAAGAGCTCCACTTTCCATAAATGCAAACTCTTTGATCCAGAGACTAACTGATATTTTCCTAACACCTATTCAAGTGGTGATTAGACTTAAATTCGTACTGTCATGAGTCTACCAACTTAATACTGACTTTGAATACTGACTTCTCTAGTACTATAGCTATACTAAATTATAGTTTAGGTATCTATCCTTAAACTATAATTTTGATTTCACTTTACCTTGAATCCATACTTCCCCCCAAATCTGTCTTTTAAAAAAAAATAAATGTTATACTTTATTATACAGATAATTTAACACTTATTCCACTTGGATCACATATCTTTGAATATAGTTCTTTTCACTTTTATTAGCCATTAACAGCAAATATCTAAAGCTTAGATCTTAGAGACAGTATGTCAGAAAGTATTAAATCAACAATTTCCAAATCAGAACAGACTTGTGGTTGCCGAGGGGGAGCGGGGTTTGGAGAGGGATGAATTGGGAGGTTGGGGTTAGCAGATGCAAACCATTATATATAGAATGCATAAACAACAAGGTCTCACTGTATAGCACAGGGAACTCTCTTCAAGATCCCATGATAAACCATAATGGAAAAGAATCTTAAAAAGTTTATTCTTAAAACCTCCTTTCCTCCCTTTTCAAAAGTTGTTCACCATTCTTTAAACGTGTTTACTTTGCCTAAAAAGCACCTCTTTGTATAATTTTTTTCTACTTATCCAGTCCATTTTATTATAAAGTTTAATCTACACTTAAACTCTGTAATCTTTCTGAAACTGTTGCTGTTTAATGTTCAGAAGACCAAAAGAGGAGAAAGCAAAAAAAGGGGGAAAAATACAAAGAGCAAATTCTGATCAATTTCCATGTTTGCTGGTTGTCTAATCTCTACAGGTGTTTGGATACACATCAGCTTTATGTGTTTCCTTGAAGACTAAACATATATCTAGCTGAGCTGTCTCAGGAGCTTTTCAAGCAATGAAACAGTAAAGAACAATAGAAAGAATTTCTGAACTGAGATTTGACTCCTCTCCTTGTCTCTTCTAAAGAGACAATGAGAGAACATTGTCTTCTAAAGAGACAAAGAGAGAGCATTCTAAAGTTGAATGCTTTGGGGAATATTATCCTTGCCTACTTCACAGGGTTACATAGGGAATAAAGCATTGAGTTACTTATTTACATAAATAAAATGAATGTTATAACTATTGGAAACAACTTAATAGATAAGCATTATAAAATATAATTGATCAGAGATATAGATACTAATTTTTAATGTTCAATACATTAATTTTATACATGTATTGTATACATGTATAAATTACATAAAGTCCTTGTACATATATAAGGACCCTGTAATGAAAATTATGGAAGCTTTGAGGTACTGAGATTCTGAGAAATATTTGTTGTTCAGTCATTCAGTCATGTCCAACTCTTTGCAACTCCATAGATTGCAGCAGATCAGGCTTCCCTGTCCTTCAACATCTCCAGGAGCTTGCTCAAACTCATGTCCATTGAGTCAGTGATGCCATCAAACCACCTCATCCTCTGTTATCCCATTCTCCTCCTGACTTCAATCTTTCCCAGCAGCATGGTCTTTTCTAATGAGTCAACTCTTCACATCAGGTGGCCAAAGTATTGGAGCTTTAGTTTCAGTATCAGTCCTTCCAATGAATATTCAGTTTTGATTTTCTTTAGAATGGACTGGTTTGATCTCCTTTCTGTCCAAGGTTTGGAAATAATCTGTGTGTTTATTATTGATTGAATACAAGTGACTAAAAATTTCAAGAATTTTAATGAAATTAATCTGTTTTTCATTTTTCATGTGCTGGAGCAGTCATTTCTTTCTAAGTTTGAATTTTCAAACTATACAAAAAAGTAGCTCAATTCACTTTTCAGATTTGACATTTTGGCACATTTGTCATACTTTTTTCAAGTATTTATTCGCTTATTCATTCCATGAAATAAAATCATATAAATATGACTTTATACACAAAGTTATTAAGTAAATTGTAAAGATCTTTACCTTTGAAAGAAAATTTGCTATAAATTGAAGATTGCCATTCAGAAAATTGCCTTCCTATTTTTCTGTACCCTAATACTGATATTCAGGAAAACTGAAAGTTACACTGTCATAGATAGCCTGATATTGAATATAAACATTTTAATCTTTGGATATTTTCTAAAAATGCACTAGATGAAGACTCTTGAATGATACCAGATGCCATTATTTCTGGGGGGTCTTTCATGCACTCTATATGCTGTCTCTTATACACATCTAGATGTGTATAAGAGACAGATACCAGCGTCTGCACACGCTCCAGTTCCTAACTCAAAAGTGCCTGGCTTTTGCATATAACCCATGCACACCTCCTGTACACATTGTCGCCTCTAGAGTCCCTACAACACCGAACACAATGTAAATGCTATGTTGTTGCCATTCAGACGCAAAGTCACAAAGTCATGTCTGACTCTTTGCTATGTGAATAGTTGTAACTATAATGTCAAATGCTATGTAAATAGTTGCCAGTGCGGCAAATTCNCTCCTGTACACATTGTCGCCTCTAGAGTCCCTACAACACCGAACACAATGTAAATGCTATGTTGTTGCCATTCAGACGCAAAGTCACAAAGTCATGTCTGACTCTTTGCTATGTGAATAGTTGTAACTATAATGTCAAATGCTATGTAAATAGTTGCCAGTGCGGCAAATTCAAGCTTTGTTTTTTCTGTAACTCTCTGGAAATTTTTCTCCTTGACTGTTTTTAATCTGTGGTTGGCTGGATCATGCAGAACTTGGGGATAAGAAAGGCTAACTGTTGTCACCTTTGTAGCTTTCTGTTACAAGCAGCCAAATTAAACGCACATTTAGTGGGAATATAAGAAGGCTAGGAGTGATATCACAACTTACTCGTCACAGTGATTAAAAGCGAGCCTTCTGCTCCATACAGCCCTTCAGTAAAATGAGAGGCTGTGTTGAGACTGAATGATTACCAGGGAGATGCAGCTTTAACCCAGTGGCAAATGACACTGACTCCGTGTCGGAGCAAATTCCAGGAGATGGGAAAGGACAGGGAAGCCTGGCGTGCTGCAGCCTATGGGGTCGCAAAGAGTCGGGCACGAATGAGCGACTGAACATCAAATGACACTACACACTGAATTTAACTCGCTGAGTTGAAGAACCAATAAGCCAGACACATTTTCTCTACTTAACTTCCCAAAGCACACCATGTTTTCAAGTATAATTAAGATTTTGGCAATGTTTAAGGAAGGATGTGTATTTGTGTTTATCAACCATCAAGCTATCTGTGATGCAGAGATTTCATTGCAGTTGATGAAAGGGGAGGCTGCCGAAGGNTTAACTTCCCAAAGCACACCATGTTTTCAAGTATAATTAAGATTTTGGCAATGTTTAAGGAAGGATGTGTATTTGTGTTTATCAACCATCAAGCTATCTGTGATGCAGAGATTTCATTGCAGTTGATGAAAGGGGAGGCTGCCGAAGGCCCCGGGCTGGACAGATTCAGTGTGCTCCAACTTTTCACCAGGCAGCCCACAGCTGCTTTCAAGGAGCCATGCAACGCATCACTGAGTAACAGTTATTGTAACTCGTGGTTACTTCACTGAGATTCCAATTGGATGGGAGCCTGCTAAGGACAGAATGTGTCTTCATGCTCCTCTCATCACACTAGCAATGAGACGACCTGATCTAAATGGGGCAGTTTGGGGACGCGGACCCAACATGAAAAAACAATGACGTCCACGATGGGGAGAAAGACACGACGAAAGGGCACGTCAGTCAACTCTGCGTCACAAAGAAACATCCCGCTGTTGGACAGATTTTAAATAAGCATCTTGACAACGAACGAGGACTCTGAACGCACGGGTGGGAGGGCACGGACCACGGACGCAGACTATATCATGCAAACGCAACCGTGCTGGTTACTGACCCTCAGGCTTCCGCGGCTGCCCACTGACATGCGCTCATCTTCATCAGACGCCTAGTGAAAGAAAGACGGAGACAACCGTGAGATACGGTAACAGACATGACGCGCCCAGCTCTCAGAGGAAACCGGCTGACCTGACACGGCCGGGGGAGGTCAGGCCCCTCTGAGAATCTCAGTGCCCGTGAACCCGTGCGTTCCCCAAAAGGGCTCTGTTTGTGCGAAGTATCACAGGACTGTTTCTGGATAACATGGCTTTACATTAACTTCATTAAAGTGGTGATGTTCACTTTGCTGGTTATGTACAAATATATAGCTTAATGCACACGACTGCAAATTATTCATGAGCATTCAACGGCAAAGAAAGCACTAAAAATGTAATGAACATATTAATACTCATTAAAACCCTCATAAATACTGAGGAAATTCTCAAAGTTTCCTCTCACCAAAGTCAAGTCAAAATGCTAAATGCTGAGTTTACAGTCTTTGTATAGGTAATCATATCAGTGTTAATTTCTTAGATATAGATAAAGACACAGATCTGTAGACAGATATATATACTTATAGGTAGGTGGGTGGATAGAGAGATAATTAATGTTATTTCAGCCACTAGAACAGCCAAGCAAACTTCAGCCAAAACGCCGAGGTAACGGAGGAAGACAGTACTAACCGACGTGTTTCTTCGGGATCTGTGAGAGTAGCGCTCACTGTCTTCCTACCAAAGCAATAGGAGACAGCACAGAAAGGTTAGAGGCAGACAGGAGAAGCCTTAAGACCGTCCAACCGCGGCTCAATACACTATTTCCGAAATAAATGTCAAACAAATATTTACTTTGCTTACAGGCCTCAATTAAACCACTGGGGGAAAATGTTTTCTTCTAAAGCAGGTGTGGGTGGAGGGTGGAACTTAAGCACACCAATCATTGGGATGTTTCATTCTGGCTTTAAAAACAAGCATGTGTTCGGTGAAAAGCAGGCTCTTTTTTTTTTCTAATCGAATCTGGTGCATTTAAATCAAACTACTTCTGACATTCAAAACCTGCTCACTTCTGTTCAGGAATCAGAGAAGAAACCATTTTTGGAAGAGATCCAACATCCACCCTATCTACTACGCTCTGTGCACCCTAAGATGCTTCACTTTGCATCTGGACTTCTCTGAAATCGGGGCATATCTTATAATCAAAGTTGCTCACGATTATAATTAGCATTTTCTTTCTCAGTGGTATATAAAACACTGACACCTCTTTTAACTGTGTCTTAAGATTTGGTAAATTTATACCTATGCCATATAAGCATTAAAATGATGGTTTACACATAACAGAGGTTGAAGTTAATTGTTTAAATAGAGGAATTGTGTGCTCTTTGGATTTCAACAACTGTTTTCTTTTATAGTGTACACAGATCTCTAAGATGTAGGTAATTTCCTGTTTCCTTGGGTCATTTTATGTATAAGGGACATTTAATGGGACAGCTGCATACTGGCCTGGTTCTCAAATGCTGGAAGGATGTGATGACGTCTGTGAGGCCAGCGAGCAAGGTGACAAGCACAAGGTGGGGTGGGGGCACTCGGGTGGACTGAGGACCAGTGGGCGGCTCTCAGAGCCCACCTCCCTTCCAGAGCCTCCCACTGTGGGGCAACATCTCCGCCCGAGAGGCTTGTAGGACGGCGGGTGGTATCGTGAAGGGCAGGCCAGCTCTTAAATGACGAAGGACAGATAAGTTTTGCCAGGAAACAGGGTGAGAAGATAAAGGAATTTTCTCCCCCAAGAACCGTGGTTTCTCAGGGACAGCGCACGAGGTGAGCAGGGCCCAGCAGTGAAGGATAAAGGTCGGAAGCAGAGTGGCCGGGCAGCCTGAAATTGGGAATGGAGACCACACAGCACAGCTTGTCCTCTGGCTTCTGGCTAGAGCTGCTGGCTAGGCGGGCCGGTCCTGGGAAGGTTCTCACGCTGGGGGGCCCTGGCCCAGCCTGAGTGTCCCCAGGGGGGGATCCTGCTGAGAGGATGCTGAGAGGATGCTAGCCTGGGGGGCTCCAGGAGCCAGCCACCTCACCAGACGCCTGGCCGGGATGTCTCTAAGCAGCCTTCGTAGGGGCTGTAAACAAGCAGACCAGATGCAAACATCCCCGGAAGGCAGCCTCTCAGTATTAAATTAGGGGGCGGCTGGGATCTAGCTATGCAATTACAGTGTGGGAGAATGAAATCACAAACCGTTTCAAGCTTTGAAAAATCATATTTGAGGCCTACCATCCATTGCTCGATGTCGCCCCATTTTGTGTCCAGCCCATAATATTTCTGTAGACAGAAGGGAAAGAGGATGAGGCAACAAGTGACACGCGCTCTGCACAGGACACCGTTCCGACATGCATTTCCAAGCTGTTGCCCAAGCCCCAGGGCCGAGGGAACATGCCAAGGCAAAGCGAGGAACAGCTGGGGGGCTGCAGACCCCCACGCCACCAGTGAGCCCGGGAAGGCGAGACAGGCCAGGACAAAGCACTGCTGGGGCGAGCGGGAGACCTCCGCAGAGACCAGGAATTTCAACAGGCCGGCAGCACGCCAAGCCCCTCTGGCGAGCTGGTTGTGCCCTCGGAGAAAATGTACTGCAGCAATAAAGCACTGTGTGTGTGTGTCTGCACGTGTGCGTGCGCTCAGGGGCGCAGGCGTGTCCAGCTCTTTTCGACCCCTGTTTAAGAGAAGCCAAACCAGAGAACCATTTCTGTGTTGCCAAAACAGGGATGAGAAAACCAGAGGCAAGGGGCAGAAACGATGTCCTGACCCCTAGATTTCTGATACACTTGCTCCAGCCATCTGACATCTATGCTAAATTTAGGCCCTCGAGAATTTCTGGGCTGTGGACGTCTTTATCCTCTGCTGCTAACAGCAAGATGGCCAAGCAGCGTGTTGTAGAAGCGGCCTTGATGCAGGGAACAAACAAACAAACAAACAACGCTTTGGCTTTTCCTTTAGCTGATATCTCCATGCTTCCACCTTGGCCACCTTACTGCCTATCTAAACTGCAACTGCCCAAGTTAGAACTGCAAAAGCAGATTCAGGACGCCTACTATTGTCACCAAAATACAGCAACTCCTAATTTAGGTGGGAACCCCGGTGGAGTCTTAAATAAAGGGGCTTTGCTTTTCTCCTCACTTTCCCTCGATTTCCAATAAGAAAACCAAGAAACTACCATGCAAAACCTTCGTATCATAAAACACAGAGATGATTTTCCTTTCGCACACAAAAAACAAAGTCAGAGGGAAAAACTGCGTGTGAGAAGTGCACAGCAACACTTAAAGTTGTTGTACAACGACCCACACAGGCTGCTGCTGTTACATTTGGTTTTATATTTGGTTTTATATTTGGTTTAGTTTCTGTTTATTTTGAAAGTCGGCCAGATTTAAAACACGGCTCTTCAGTGGTCTCGGCCCTTTCTCTTAGGAAAGGTGGTAAGTAGAAAACGAGAAGAAGAAAACTAGGAGAGAACTTACCAGTGCTTTAAAAATTCAACCAGTATAGAACCTGAGCAGCTAAAGCACGTGAGCCAAACCCTTTTCTGTAGGTTCCTTACCTTAGACTATAAATTGAGAAGGGAAATAAAGGGAAATACTTCCCACAGTCATGCTTCAACAACAGCATTAGTTAAACACAGCAGTGTAAATTAAACACAACAGCTTAAAGCTATTTTGCGTTCAATTCATGCTAGCCCCACTTTCACTGTCAAACTCCAGGTATAAAAAGTTCGATGCCATCAACCCTCCTTTATCTCACGCCTCGTCTACGAAGATAGAAAATGTGGCTTTTAAAAAGGAACGGACCTATAGAAACTGACAAAAAGTAAATTCCAAAAGAGGTCTGCATTATCCGTTTTTCTATTTCCGTCTTTTCCTTTTTGGCCAATTCTATACCCATATCAAACACTGCATTCTACCTGTTGCACTTTAGGACAAAAATAAGAACCAGTATTTAAAATCTTCCGTTGAGTTCACAGGTGGCCTTATAAACAGCTGCGGTAACTCTAGCTGTGCTTCCAAGCCATCCGTGGGGACACCCCTGGCAAAGCGCGTTTAAGGAGTCGTCCTGGTGTTAGTAGCAAGGGCGGCACAGCAAACTAGAAAGCACACAGCACTGCACACGTAGGCTGTGAGGAGCTGGTGAGCCATGCAGAGGGAAGCGAGAGCCAGGCGGGTGCACACGTGCTCGACTTTCAGAAACAGCTTTGATTCAACACAAGAGAACCTGATGGAGACAGCCCACGGGCTGGCAGCAAGCCTTACTGCCTCCTTCTCCCGCGCCCCGGGTCACATCTTGGTGGTAATAACGGACATCTGCTTTTCCGCGGGGGGCTCCCTGAGCTCCCTTTAGCTGCGTGTGCTGGGTGTGCGTGCTCTGCTAAGTCGCCTCAGTCGTGCCCGACTCTCTGTGACCCCGTGGACTGCAGCCCTCCAGGCGCCTCTGTCCATGGGATTCTCCAGGCAAGAACACTGGAGTGGCTTGCCGTGCCCTCCTCCAGGGGGTCTTCCCGACCCAGGGCTTGAACCCGGGTCTCCTGCATCTCCTGCACTGGCAGGTGGGTTCTTTACCACTAAGGGCCACCCGGGACGCCTGTACGGTGTGGAGACACGACCACCTGACAAGATTCTAGCGGCACATCCCTGGTAGTGAGGAGGAGATATTCTTGATCCCGCACCAGAGGGGAATGAGTCAAGCAGAATCGACCGGGGAGGAGTCCCTGGCTAGGTTTTAGTTGACTGGGTCCTATTCCGTCGGTTACTGTGACGGTTCCCAGCCTTGCCTTTCGCCTGTGAAATTCTGACTTGGGTTCTCCACGTGTGGTTTGGAACTCTAGCCTCAGTATATAGTTCCAAGTGGACTCTGCAAAAACTAACAAAGTTCAAATAGATCCTGGCACCTTCTTAACTGGTTTCTTGACACTTTGGGGCATAATATTTATGCAGAGTGAGGGGGGCAGGGGGGAAAGGCAATTTGGAACTGCACCTGGTAAAGGAATCCAGAAACAATTTTTTTTTTCAAAATTAACACTGCATTTAATATTCTTATAAAGTGCCAGGTGGCTGCCGGAGGGCTAGTAAAGGCTAAGGAAGTGCAGAGATGTTACTCATTTTGTTTGTCTGGTGTACACTTCTTAGAACTTGGTGAACGGGCATTTTCATTGAAGAATACCAAATGGAAACCTGGGAAATTGCTATCTGAGGCAATTCAGACTCTCCAGCCTGGAGAATTCCAGGGGAGGCGGAGCCTGGCGAGCTGCCGTCTGTGGGGCCGCACAGAGTCGGACACGACTGAAGCGACTTAGCAGCAGAGTCTCCAGAGAAGGCTATGATTCTAAAGAAGTCAGAAGTGGCTCTGGGTTGGGGTCTAGCCAGATAGCAGCACCAGGAGCTGGAGCCTCTGGAGATTTAAACGTATTGATGTTCTGCGTTTAAAGGGCTTGCATTGTCTAACCCATGAGATTAGGTCCCCTTGTTTTGATTTTCTTAGCTGCTCTCAAAGACAATGATAACTCTTCTTTATAAACTAAGTGTTTGTAAACAATAAATTATTTCAGTTCATTTATGGGAAAGACTCCCTGTAAACACTTTTCTATAAATTCTCAGGGAACTGTTCGCACCTTCCTTCATTATTGCTGGATCAGGAGTCACTGAACTGGCTGTTCTTATTTTCTGAATCGGGACAGCTCAGCGCATTTATTTCGAAACCTCACTGCCTTTACAAAATACCCTTAGAAAACAGAGATGCATGTTAGCAATCTGAATATTAGGGACGGAAGGCAGGTTTAAGCTACTGGGTTTTATTGTTATAGCATCCTTTTCTTTTTTTACTCAGTTTTAATTCAGTATGTAATCATCTCAATGTATGGTAATATGTACTGAAATTTTCAACACTTCCTATTAATAATAAAATTACATGCAAGGATGCTCTTTCTTTTCAAATGTCTGACTCTAAAGGGTTTTCTAGACTCTGAAGTATGATTTTATTTTGTCTTAGAGTTAATTTTTTTCTTAAAGAAACAATTTTCCAATTTCTTGAGAAAAATGGAGATAGAAAAAGCATTCAGTACTCAGAAATGTGTGCCAACGGCTGCTTTTCGTGGGGGCTAACGTGAACCCCTAAGCGTTCATGCTCAAACCAGCTCGGAAATATGACAGTAAAGGAGGCAGTAGGGACTTCAGTGAGTCCTCAATCGAAGGCATTATTTCTGAAAGGTGACCAGGTCCTTGGCAAGGGAAACAGAGTACATGCAAACCAGAAAATAAATACGGAAGAGCCTACCTTTTGAACCTGATAGATCTTCAGAGAAGGGCAAAAGAAATTGGGAAAGAAATACAAAATCCAGTTACAGAAGTAGAAAAATCAGAAAGAAAGGTTCTATAAGGACCTAGAAACATGAATAAAAGCCATATTGAAACCAAGCAAAAACTGGTAAAATGGGAATGAAAAAAACTCTCTTGTAGTCTCATTGAAATAATCAGTAATTTCATAACAGATCTTACATTCTATTTCAGTTACGTTGATGAAATATAGGCACGTCCACACAAGTCTATGAGAATCCTGCTATTAGTCTAATGCAAAAGTCTGTATTAACTAATACCACTAATGGGAAAAAGAACTTCATCCTCAATATAAAATTTCTTTTCACATGACCAAAATGTAATTGGAAACTCAGCTGGTCAAATTCACAAAGAGTTAAGAAACATTCTTTCATGTTCGGATTCATGCAGATACAAATCAGGAAAACTTCAGCCAAACAGACTGATCACGAGGATATAACTGAAACAAATTTTGAAACGCTTATTATCATACCGGGACATACTAGTTTGCTCTGGAGGTTTCTCCTAATTTTGTAGTAATCCCTAGGTAAGACTGAGATGCCTATTCCATCACTCAATCATTCATTCATTCTTCATTTATCCAGCAAAACTAGTGAGGCATGGTCCAAGGCATTGCTACAGCTATAAGACTTCAGACTCCACGCTTCTAGTCCTACAGAGGTGAGCAGAGATCAATATATCCAACACCTGTACTACATTAAACCTTAATCTCCAATAGAAATGTTGATCAGGTTCAGTAACAAGAGACACGCTCTGATCATCAGATCGTCTGGTCATCACACCAGAATTTTTTTCCCATTAGTTTAGGCTTTCTGCTGCTGCTGCTGCTGCTAAGTCACTTCAGTCGTGTCCGACTCTGTGTGATCCCACAGACGGCAGCCTACGAGGCTCCCCCGTCCCTGGGATTCTCCAGGCAAGAACACTGGAGTGGATTGCCATTTCCTTCTCCAATGCCTGAAAGTGAAAAGTGAGAGTGAAGTCGCTTCAGTTGTGTCCGACTCTTGGCGACCCCCTGGACTGCAGCCCACCAGGCTCCTCTGTCCATGGGATTCTCCAGGCAAGAGTACTGGAGTGGGTGCCATTGCCTTCTCCAAGTTTAGACTCTCAGACAGAGTTAAAGTTTCACTCAGATTTCCCAAAGAACATCTGCATAGTCTCCCTAATAAATCCATTAAGAAGGAGCTCATGGTCCTCTGAGACGGCCCCGAAGTATAGCCACGCAGTCAGCTCTCAGTATCTGCAGGGGTGAAGAGAACCTCTGAACCATTCGGCTGCAAGACTGGGGCTGCCTGCACCACCCGGATGGATCGCCAGCCTGCTCCACCCCCGTGTCCTCAGGGTCGGCTAGGTCTTGCTGACACACCCAGCTCCTCCAGCAGCGGGTGGGGGGGTAGGACACTCCGCTCACCTCTCCTCTGTGTGCACTCTCCATGCCGGCCTTGGAGGGGCCCAGGCACCAGCGAGGCTTCAGCCACCACCCACCTCCGACACCCTCCAGTGGTGTCGTCAGCTTCCTGCTCTCATGAGCTTCCAGGGACCTCACCGCTCTCCAGGCGTTCACAGGCTCCGTCTGCCTGCCGCCAAGCCCACCTCCGTGTCAAGGAAGGCCCTGGCCCTGCTCAGAAGCAGCGGTGTGGTGGCTCGCCACCACATGGAAAGAGGGGTCGTGTTTCTCAACTTTTATACCAAAATACCAACGCTACAGGTTAAACACAGGTCTTCCAAAGCATATTCATTTCCACTTCATCAACAACTTAAAATGCCAGTGCACTGGGCTGTCAGATTGTGTAACACAGATTGTGGGGCTGGATCTAATTATAGGCAGGCCCAGAGACGTGATATGCGAAGGGGAGACCCAGGAGTATGCCTGCATGCCATCCCTGCTACTAAAAGTATGGCCCCAAACCTGAAAGCCGTCTGCCTCCTCTCTCCAGATGGGCACACACCGTGGGCACACCTGTGCACACCCCCCCAGCCCTGGACTTGGGTCACGTTAAGAATCAGCCAGACCAACAGCTGCCGTTTGTGTCTCTCTAACACACGGGGGACACCACGGTCTGTTCTGTGTTCCCATGACGTGCCCTGAATCAGCACCAAGGGAAAAAAAAACTGGTTTTTCAAGGTGTGCTTCCGCTTGTGAACTGCCGAGGATTACGTGGGTGTCTGCACTCCCGTGCCGCGTGAGCGCCAGTGTGCGCCCTGCTGGTGTCAATCCCGAGGTCAACACACTGGCGAGGCCCTTTGTTTTCACCAGTGATGACACGCCTGCTTTGGAGGCAGAGGGTGAGGATTACAGGCTCTGAAGCTTTTTCGGGTCTAAGTTTGAATCTTGGCTCAGCCACCTTTGCAGCTTCTGTCTAATTAAGGCCTGCTTTCCTCACCTGTCAATAAAACCCGGAGAGACCCTGTTCCAGACGGTGAGGGCACCCAGGCCCAGCACCGCCACATGCAGGGGGCTCCAGGAGGTCCCTGCCGACCCCCCCCCACCCCGCCCCACCCCAGTCCACTTTGATTATTAATACATATCCATGTGTTTTATCTTAAACCTTCCAAATCCCTTAGTTGAGGAAGTCGACAGAAATGGTCCCTGGCAATGCTCTCCTGCCCCAAGGACGCTGGATGTAAGCGAGTGAAGCTGTCCTTGGTGTGAGTGAGCGTTCACGGGCTCACAGGTCAATACAAACCTCGGGCCGAGCCAAGGTCCACCGTCCGCCCTCACCGCCGTCCAGCTCTCTGCCCACAAAGCCTTCTTGCCCGTCCTGCCTTTCTCCACCGGCAGCTTCTTCACTCGGTGTCCACACTTGCTGTGCTGACCAGTTAGTGCCTCTGCTTCCTCCCTGACACATGCAGGGGCCCCCACTCAGGGTGTCCTTCTGCACCCAGATAATTCGCAGCGTGGGGCGCAGTCACCAGGCAGGTGGTCTGATCCCGAGAAAGGCGTGCGTTCAGCAGAGAGGGCATGCTCGCAGTCTCCTTGGCCAATCCCTGAGCTCAGAGCAGGGAGAAGGGTCCCGCAGAGGAGACCCACACAAGGCTCATTTAAAAAGGTGACATTTACCGAAGGCACCTTCCAGGCAGTGAACGTGCGCTTTCCTCTGGGTCCTCGCACTCAGACCCACAAGCCCTGGAAACCCGTTCCCACATCCGAAAGCATTCCTGCGGGGGCTGCATGCTAAGAACCCCCTGGTCAGCACACTGCTTTCATGCAAGACCTTCCCCAGAACCTGAATCACAACACAGTTTCACCCTGTGACCACGTATGCGTCTCTACTGTAAGAATACAGAGTTTCAGTACAAACTGCTACATGAAGAATGGGTAAACAAGGTTCTACTGTATACCATAGGGAGCTATAATCAGATCCTATGATAAATCACTATGGGGAAAAAAAACGAAAAAGAATATATAGGTAAAACAGAATCGCTTTGCCATACAGCAGAAATTTAATACAATGTTATTAATCAACTATACCTCAATAAAATAAAAAAAATTTTTTTGAAATTCTAATGGCATCTACTAACCAATGGCACTTGTGTATCTGAACGGGGGAGGCAAACTGTGGCATTTTTAAATCAGATTTCCCAAGTTTTAATCAAATTTTCTTTGCAAAGCCTGAGGTCCTTAGTAGTCACCAGACACCCGAGGGCAGGCCACGCCGCACAGGAGCTGGGACAGGTTGCTCAAGTCCTCAGGCTCCTCTGTCCTGGGAGCGCTGTGCCTGGCGGGGGTCGGGTGGGGGAAGACTCCACAAGGTCATTCCCCTGCTGACACCAATGCCCGTTTAATGACACTGAGATCAAAGGGCCCGGACTTCGTTTCCCATCTTCGGGTAGCAGCTACAGTTTTGCAGCTGGAGGTATTGCAACTGCAGTCCAGGAGTTCAGCAAGAGATCACTTTGCAGAATTGACGTGGATGGAAGGGGACTTCCCTTGACTCAAAAGAGAAAGGGGTGCTTTGCTTTTAAAAGAGGCACTTCAAATAATTTCTTACTTAGCTTAATTCCTCTTAACCTTTATTTTCTGAAACAAGAACTTCTGCCAAAGAACTTCGTGCATAACACGCTGCTCATATGATCCAGCGGGGCTGGCCAAAAAGTTCGTTTGGGAGCACCCGGGGAAACTGGGACGATCTTTCTGGCCAGCCTAACATATATTTAATTCAATTCTGCCCAGAATTAAGGATAGAATATATTATAATTTGGAGGATAGATATGTACACACATACTATGTAACTCACTTTCACCTCGATTTTGTAGAAATTTTCCCTTTGTGTTCTTGGTGAGACTAACTTTCTCTTACTTTGTGAGACAAATGGTAAATTGATTTCCAGCAAGGAAACCAAAGGGAGTCCCCCTGTCAGGTTCAAGGTTATCTTTCCTGAGTCCAGTGGTTTCAGGGTAGAGGGGACAGCCACAGGCCACCAAAAACACTTACTACCAGCAGAGGAGGGTGCAGTGTAGACACCCAGTCAAAGGTGGAAAAACCTGGATGGGGCAACAAAACACTGTGGAAAATCCTTCCTACAGCCCTCTAAGGCCTTAATACAAACAGACTGGGGGCTGGGGGAGAAGCGGGAGAAGCAGACAGAGCAATGAGCTGCCACTCCTGCTGAGGCTGGGGAAGGCAGCACCTCCCCCAGAAGCTGTGAGGAAGCTGCTGCACTACCCCCTGAACGCCCCTGCCCGTGGGCTTCTGAAGCACAGGGAAGGGGCTGCGGTGTCCTGCACTCAGGGTTTGCAAGTAGTTACTGCATGAATAGCAACATTCTAAACAGACATCAACACCAGGCAGTCCAATAATCAATCTGTCACTTAAATCTCTGACTTGGGGAGGGGAACTGCCTGGGGGTCCCGTGGCTGGGACTCAGCACTCTCACTGGCGGGGCCTGAGTTCGTCCCTGGTTGGGGAGCAGAGGTCCTATAAACTGCAGAGTGGCCGATAAATAATAAGGAATAAAATTAAATCTAAAATAAATAAATAAAACCCCTAACCTAAAAAACGAGGTAGCCTCCAATGCGTACGCTTTATGTCAGCCTAGTGCCAGCTCTTGGTGTCAGGGTGATTCCTAAAGCCCAGGTTACATGTCTCAGACAGACAGGTGACAAAGGCCCACAAAACAATGAGGTCTATGCCTTCTCCCCACCTCCCAGTCCAAATACTTCTCCCTGAAGCCTGTCCTGAAAATGCCTCTTTGAATGTACTTTAACAACTACTCTGGGTCAGGTCCAGTCCCCAGAGTTTGTTTACAAAAGAATATGAGTCAGGCTCCCACCCTTGCCCTAAACCGACCTCCTGGCAGGGGAGGGGCTGCAGGTGACCCCAGCCTTAAGCAGTTTCAGCTCTACTGCAGAGTTCAAATAACTAACTTGAGAATTCAAGAGGCTCCATTTCCATTTCTTTAAAACGGTAAATGTGATTCTAGGTGGGAGAGGCACTGAGAAAATGTCAAACCTATGCTTCTCCGAATAAATCAAAAGAAAAGCCCCCAAATTAAAATACTACATTAATTCTAGAAGCAAAATATCATAAAAGCTAGAACTTACTTACAATCGCATTTGTATTTCCAACAAGGAGGGAGGGCGTGGTGATCTACTTTCAAATATTTGTTTAGTCTCTGTCTGCATGTAAACATAGGACAACTGATGCCCAAGAAATGTGGCTGCTGCCCTACTGTGGGGTCACTTCCCAGCATCCCTGCTGGCCTGGGGGGTGGCCTTTCTCTCAGGGACATCACGCCCTCCTTGGCGGCTTTCAGCTTTCCACCACTGGGGCCCAGGTATGACTCCCCTAACTAAGCTGCCGGGCTTGAGTTTCTAGTAACCTCCAACCTGCTTTTCCAGCCACATCAAGAGGTTTCCTCCTCAAGTTGAGACCTGTCCACACCCCTCCCCTGAGTTCACTCAGAGCAGCGGTCCCTGCAGGCGGGGAAGGGGCTGAGAGTGAGAGTGAGTGACTCACCCCCAGGGGAATGTGACCTTGAGAACCTGGCAGAAACTGCAGTTTCACGAGAAGCTGGAAATCCAGTTTTATCTGAAGCCTGACGAGTTTTAAAACACTGGTTCAACTTAGAAAATGTGACTACGTGAACCAGACCAGACTCTGTATGAAAATCAGCTGTGAGAAGGCATCTGGCCCCCTCTCCAACACAATGACGTTCAAATCTTCCCAACAGAGAGAGCCCTGGGGGCGGGGGGTTGGGGGGGGCCTGGCGTGGCTGCTCCCCAGACCCCCAGAGGCCGAGGCCCACAGCAGAAGGCGGAGCCTTGGGAGAGGGACTCCTTCACCCACCGAGCTTTAAGGTCAGGGGAAAGCCCACCCTCAAACCGTGAGTGAAAGAGCCCTCACGCCGGCCACGTGGCTTCTGGTCTGGCTCCGGCTCCAGGTGGTGAAAGAAAGAAGCAAACAGCATTAACGGGTGTGTAAACACAATGCTATCCACTTCCCAGGAGGGCCATTTCTCCCCCTGGCTATTTCATCCGGTGTTTATTCTGTTCCCTGTATCACTTAACGGGGCTTCAGGTCTCATGAAACCTATTACAAAGTGTAAAAACCGCAAGGGAAGTATTTTTAAACAGGACTGTTTGGATAGCCTCAAAAAATAATAATCTTTCACGTTTTAATTCAGAGGATGGGAACTGGGCTCCACAGTTGGAAGCAGCACCTCCTGGTTCCTTTCGGCCGGGAGGCTGGTCCGGTGCGATCCACGCAGGCAAGTGCGCTGTGCGGATCCGACGGGTCGAGCGAATGCCCAGGACACCGCGCCTGGACTGACCCAGACCAGAGTCACAGGAGGGACGGGGCCTGGAAGGGACCCTCCCGGGGGCCCGCCGACCAGCCCGGCCTTACCTCCTTCTGCTGCCGCTCCAGCTCCTTCATCCTGATTTCTCGGGCTTCCGCGCGGGCCGCGCGCTTCGCCGCCAACCTGGCCTCCGCCTGCAACAGACCCGGAGACTGTGTTAGGAGGCGGACCAGCGGCTCCTTTCCAGGCTACGGTCAGCCATGATGCTCTGTTTCGGAGGTCACCAAACACAGTAACACAGACTCGTACGTGTTAAAAAGGGCCCAGGAGTCACGACACTTTCAGCAGTCAGGGTTGCTCCCTCTGCTAAAGGCCGAGTGGGCGCTCTTCTGGGGGCTTCACGTACATTAAGCCGTGGGCTCATCCTAGCAGCCTTGTTGCGATGATCATCTTCCCACACCCAGTTAACAAGTAAGAGACCTAGGGCACAAAGAGGGCAACGCGCCCAAGGTCACACAGCCCGTCAAGTGGCAGGACTGGGCGGTCTGCATTCCTCTGGAGGGACGACAGACTAATGCAGGAACAGAGCATCAGAGCGGGACAAGACCCCGGGGTCACTGGTTCAAGTGCTCCCTTTACAGAGCAGGGAGCAGAGACCTGGAGAGGCCGCCAGCCCCATCCAAGGTCACGGAGCTGGGACTCTGCCCCTGCTTCCCAGATCTCCAGTCTGATCACCCCTCGCTGTTCCCTGATGCCTCCAGGCTCAGCACCAGAGCCTGGGCAAGCCCCACCTTCTCTCAAAGCATCGCAGACCAGAGCTGAGTGGCTCCAGCTGTTTAGAAAAATTACCTTAAGACAAAACCTTCCTCCATTTAACTACTTGTCAACTTGCAGCTGATTTCGCCCTATTCTATTTAAAAGCTTTCTAAAATGCTTGACTGGGACTAACCAAAGCCTTGGGACCTGGCTCGTGAACCGTTTCCTGTTCTACAAATCTCGAGCTTATACATTGCTGCAGGGGATAGACCCGCCCAGTGAGCTAAGTGCAAAGGTGCCAGGATCCAGGTTTCCTGCTGTTAAAACAAATCCGTTTTCCTTTCCACTTAAATTTTTATGGGAATTCACTTGTAATGCTTCCAACAGGTCTGACCCAGCTTTCACTGCTCCTTAGCTCATCCTAAAATGAGGCCACTGAGACGGCTGGCATGCTTCTGGTGTGGTCACTGGGTCGGGCTAGCTGTGAGGTGGTCTGAGTCCTCTTGTCCAGTTTTGAAGGTGGGGCGCCCTGCACCCCAGACTCCCATCAGGATGCTGGGTCCTGATGTGCACGATGCCCCTCACTTCCACCATATAATTATATCACATGTGTGTGTGTTAGGTGCTCAGTTGTGTCCGACTCTTTGCAACCCCATGGACTGCAGCCCGCCAGGCTCCTCTGTCCATGGGAGTCTCCAGGCAAGAATACTGGAGTGGACTGCCATTTCCTTCTCCAAATTATATTGCATAGCACTACAAATTCATCTTCCTTCTAAATTCTAATCTAAGTTGAAAACTGACCTTAGTTGGCCTGCCACAGATTGGCTGGCTAAATGTCTTTACAAGGAATTTATTCTATAACCTGCTTTGTTCATGTGGTTTTTTGATCAACCAACCCAAGCCCAAGTCCTTCAAATCAAGGATGTCACGAATCACAGCTGCATCAAAACTTTGATACCTTGTTGCCATTTTCAGCTTTCTAACCATGTTACACTCTGTGATGAGCCAAACCAGAGAGCCGGGGTGTAGAGCGGTGGGGGGAAGGAGGGAGGGGAGGTCCAACAGGCTGACACCTGGCCACGCGGAGTCCCGACAGCCCCGTGGACAGGCCAGCAAGAGATCTGCACCCACGCTGAGTGCAGCGGCCTCCGCAGCCCTGCCTGGGGCACTGTGGGCTCCAGATCTGTTGGCTCAGGATCTACGCCAGTGGAGAACCAGGCAGTCAGAGCCCATCAGCTTGGGAGGAGGGTGGTTGGAAAAAAGAGAAAGGAAGCCAAGGAGGAGAAGGGGGATGAGGGCTGAGGATGTAAGAAAGAGGCCAGGGGCTGGAGAAGGAGGGGCTGCCGGCGGGGGACAGCGAGAGAGGTGAGCTGCGGGCAGGACTCCAGGTGGTCCCCGAGATGCCCATCACCGGTATACACATTGCACACATGCCTCACTCCTGAGTGTGGGCAGAGCACTGTCCGACAGGTGTCACCCTGGGACTGGGTTACACCACACTGCAGAGACAAATGCCCCGGTGAGCAAGGTCCCCTCATCTGCTGACTTGAGTTCTGGGTGGGCCTGACCTCACCAAGGGAGGCCTGGAAAGGTGGGTCTAGAGATCAGTCTCCTGCCCATGAGGGGCCACGCGACAAGGAGTGTGGGGGCCTCTGAGAGCTGAGCGCAGTCCCAGCGGAGGGGAACACAGCACCCCGGTCCCACACCAGCAGGACGAGACCACCGCCAACACCCATGGGAGCTGGGCTCAGGACCCTGTACTCCAGAAAGGACGCAGCCCGGCTGACACCCTGACCGCAGCCTGTTTAGGACCCTGAGCAGAGGACCCGGAAGGCCGCGGCCAGACTCCTGACCTTTGGAATCTGTGAGCTGATAAATGTGTGCTGTTCCAAGCTGCCGTGCTTGTGGGCATTGGTTACACAGCAGTGGGGAACTGGCCCGAGGAGGTGAGGCCTGGATGACTCCTGCTCACACAGCATGGGAGCCTCTGGGATCCAAGGGAGCCCAAGCTCTGGGTCACCCAGCTCCTTCCCGGGCTGTCTGTCCTGCCCCGCTTGGGACAGGAGCAGGGGTCCTCCAAGGGACCTGTCTCACCAGGTAGCCCCTGCCTCCTGGGGTGACCTCCCCCCAGGCTGGAAGGTCTCCCAAGTCATGGCCCATCATCAGACCCCAGCTACTCTGGGGGGCCACCTGCCCCCCAGGAAGGGCCGCCCCCTCTTTGGTCCTTACGTCCATCCAGCCTGTCTGTCCTGTCCATGATCTGAGGGACCTGGGCCTGAGCTGCTAAAGGAACCACATGGATGAACCAGGTCCTAGGACAAACTCCCTGTGAGGACACGAGCTAGTCAGCCTTGTGGACAGATTAACACGGCTATGCTTCACCTTAGATCAGAAGGCGGGAGGGAGGGAGAGGATTCAGCACAGTTTCAAATGCTTGCAGTCACCGCCGTATGAAGTCCCTTCATCTCAGGGATTCGACATGACTCATACGTGGAGAACAGGCTCTCACGACACAGGAAGTGGTAACAATCATGCTTGCCTCTGGGACTCTGGCTAGAAGCTGCAGATACACGAGCCAGCGTTTCAAGTGGCACAGAACCTACGCACAGCTAACTTCACCAGCACAAAACTAGGACCAGCAGACCAACCCCGACTCAGCCCGAGATGCCTGAAAGAAAGCCACACAGATCCCCGATAACACAGTGCACCCTAAAACCTGATGTTGCCAAGAAAATGAAATGGACACAGAGCATCCCAAATACCCATCCTTCAAGACAGCAGCAGAGGAAATCTTCGGTAAGAGCAAGTTGTCCAGTGAACTCAAGAGTAAAGAGCGATGGTCCACCCTGGTGACCTGCAGGCATGAGGTCACTCACTCAGCGTTTCCAGGGGGCCCAGCCCTGTCCTCTAGCTGGCGACATTCGGGTAGCAGTTATGGGGGTCAGTGTGCCCTCAGCCAAAGGCTCCATCAGTTCAGTTCAGTCGCTCAGTCGTGTCCGACTCTTTGCGACCCCATGAATGCCAGGCCTCCCTGTTCATCACCATCTCCCAGAGTTCACGCAGACTCACGTCCACCGAGTCTGTGATGCCATCCAGCCATCTCATCCGCCTCCATGGTACAGGACAAACCCACTGCAGACTGACACTTTGTAAAAGATCAACTCACACGCCGGGCTCACAGCTACTTCCAACTGTCCAAGTTTCCTGATGCACTTTCACTTTCTGCCCCGCGCCTGTAGGAGACTGGCTGCAGGATCCTCGCCACCACCAGCCCAGGCCACGCAGCACTGCTGAGCCAGCCAGGGAAGGGCTTTCACAGTGCAGGCTGAGGCCCACTCTCACAGGTGCACACAAAGCAATGAGGGGCTGTGGACAAGTGACAAGCGCTACAGTGGGTGAGAAAAAAAACATGCTGGGCTGCTCTGGAGAACACAGTCCACCCGGGGATCAGGAGCCCTGAGCCCACCCTGAGGAGCAAAGAGGAGAAAGCCAGGGCGAGGGGGCGGGTGGTGAGGTGCCAGGATGGAGCTGGGGGGCGGGTCCCCAAGGGCCTGGGCATCCCCCGCAGCTACAGCCCTGGTGTCTGGAACCTTATCTCCAGGAAGGAATGCGGAAGCACTGACAGGTTGAAGGAGGAGAAACACAGTGGGGTCTGACTTGTGCTTTAGAAACATCGCTCTGGATGAGGCTAGGGAGTGGGAGTGGGGGTGGAAAGAGGGGCTTGAGAGCCAGGAAGCAAGGAGGGGACGCTTCCGGTCAGGGAGCCTGAGAGCATGAACCGTGTGCCAAGGATGACGCCGAGTGGAGAGGGGAGAGGGTTCTGGAAGGAGGTCAGGAGCCCGAGGCCCCAATGAGGCCCCTGATGCCCCGGGAACCTGAGAGCCATGGACAAGAGCCCAGACCCCAGGCCCACGCAACACGCCCACCCAGACTCAAAAGGTCTGCTGACGCCCTGGCCTTGAAGATGCCTTATTTCTCCACCTTGACCCCCTGCCCACCCAGCTCCCAGCCTCACAGGAGATGATGACCAAGCCCGAAGGGGAAGGATGGAGAGGGGCTGACAGACCCACAGGATTCAGAGTACAAGCTACGACCTTCGCAGGGCTTTGGAACAAAGGACATGTACACACCGCGATAATGCAAATGGACAACCCACGAGGGCCCACTGCGCCGTACAGGGAGCTCTGCTCCGCGTTATGAGGCAGCCTGGATGGGAGGGGAGTTTGGAGGGGACGGACACGTGTGTGTGCGCGGCTGCATCCCTGGCCTGTCTGCCGGGACGTCAGCATTGCTCCTCGCTCTGTGAAGTGAGGTCGCTCAGTCGTGTCCGGCTCTGAGTCCCCATGGACCGTAGCCTACCAGGCTCCTCCATCCATGGGATTTTCCAGTCAAGGGTACTGGAATGGGTTGCTATTTCCTTCTCCAGGGGGATCTTCCTGACTCAGGGATCGAACCCAGATCTCCCACATTGCAGGCACACGTTTTACCGTCTGAGCCACTAGGGAAGCCATCGGCTATACTCCAATACAAAATAAAAATTTAAACACACACACACATAGAAAAGCAATGAAACAAAACCCCTAAAAATGGAGTCTGCACAGGCTTCCTCCCGCACTGCCCCCAGCTGCCAGTGGCAGTCCCTTCGTCCTCACTGGAGGCCAAGGCCCGCGGGTCTCCCACTGGTCACCGAGGCCCAGGCCTGCTGGCTGTGATGCCAGGGCACCACAGGGCTGAGGTCCACCCCCCGCCCCCCCCAGAGCTTGGCCGTCGGGCCCCACCGGTCCTGCGGCTCGCCCCTCAGTCCACTGTCCCTGGAAGGGGCTCCGGACCCCAGACCCTCCTTCCTTAGCCCAAGATCATCTCTGTGAGATACAGAGGAGACATTCAGGGCCTCAGGCAGGCTGACAGCTGCAGGGGCTGGTGGTGGGATGGGGGAAGGGTCTTGCTCCAGCAGCAGGGGCAGTCCCCCCTCCCTCCCCCCGCCCCCCCAGGGCTTGTTGAAGATGCAGAATGCCCAGCTCCACCCAAGACCCTGAGTCAGAGCCTCGGGCGTGGCTGTCTGGGCTGCAACATGCAGGCTGCTCCTCCAGGGCGACACCTCTGCTTTCTGTTATTCCATCTCAGCTTGGGTATGTTTGACGTCTTTCATAACAAAGAGCAAGCATTTTTGAAGGAAGGAAGGAAAGGGTGGGGGAAGGGAGCAGAGACTGAGAGGGAGAGAGAGAGAAGGAAGTGAAGGAGCCTTGAGACCAAAACCAAGCTCCCTGCTGCAAGAAGGTGGCCTCGGTTCTGCCACCAGACAAGCCTGCAGCATTGCCCCCACGCCAGCCGGGCCCCCTCCCCGTCCCACTGCGACTCCAGGATCAGGGCGGAGCAGGGGAGGAGCTGACTCGGCCAGGCCTCCTCTGATGAGATCCAGGCTCCCTGGCTTTCTCAGGACAGTCCAGGGCTGGAGGGGAATGAGAGCCAGAGGCCCAGCCCCTCCCGGGAGACACAGCTCCCCCATCCCCGGGTCCCGCCTGACCTGGAACCCCACAAACAGAAGCAAGGCAGCCTTTGAGAATGGAGATGGTTGGGATGAGAAGGTTTCTTTTATCGCCTCAGTGGCCTCAAAATAATCCTCAAAAGCTGAACCCCTGATTCCAAAGTTCCACTTTTAACATTTTATTTTATTGGCGATAAACAAGATAACACTCTGACACTGAGACGACCCGTATGGTCTGAGAGATGCTAAAAAAATACACAAAGCGGCACAAGTCTGAGTTCCGGGGACTTCTGAACAAAGGGTTAATTAAAAACAGCCGGGCCCACCCAGCCAGAGCTTGGGATGCCAGCCCTGCAGTGCCACCCATGGTCTGGAATGGAGGCACGGAGACCTCCGGCCAGCAGCCCGGCCACAAGGGCACACAGGTGGGCTGGAGAGACAGACAGCCAAAGTGTTGCTGAGTAAAGGGACAGAGTAAAGGGACATAGTAGGTGATTAAACAGTTAATTTCACTGGGGGACTGTAAGTAGAAAAACTATGGGAGACCCTTGTAAGTTAATGATCACTCAGGAAAGCCGGTTTGCTTAACCACAAAACCAAGCAGGCTTGCTTAGCAACAAAATCACACAGCAGAAGCGTGAGACATGTGCCCAAACAATAAAACAATGAAACAATGGTAGCGTGAGACCCACATCCCGCCCAGTGAGCTCAGTAAGTCGGTGATCCCTAGGATAAACTCAGGCTTCACAGGTGGTAAAGAACACGTCTGCAATGCAGGAGATGGAAGAGATGTGGGCTCAACCCCTGGGATGGGAAGATCCCCTGGAGAAGGGATAGGCTGCCCACTCCAGCATTCTTGGGCTTCCCTGGTGGCTCAGATGGTATAGAATCTGCCTGCAATGCGGGAAATCTGGGTTTGATCCCTGGTTGGGAAGATCCCCTGGAGGAGGGCATGGCAACCCACTGCAGTATTTTTTTCTGGAGAATCCCATAGACTGAGGAGCCTGGAGGGCTACAGTCCATAGGGTCCCACAGTCGGACACGACTGAAGTGACTTAGCACACGTGCACGCAAGACATGCTCTCTGCACACATAAAAAAACTATAATTTGTGAACCTGGTTTGACCAGGTAGGGACAAGAAAACCCCACTGCTCACCCTGGAGGAGGAGCTGATAGGGGAGGCATGACGTCTACTCAAAAGACAAAGATGGTCTCCTTTTCCCACTTTTTGCTTGATTATAAAACTGTAGCCCAGTAAGCTTTCATTAAGTCGTGTGGTACCACCTTGCCTGCCCGCTTGTAAGCCTCACAAGCACCCTATTCTAATAAATCACTTTTTTTTTTGACTGAAGGTTAATAAGTTTACAGCATTGCATTGGTTTCTACCAAACAACGAATCACTTCTTATGTATAACTTGTTCTCTCACTGAATTCTTTCTGCACTGAAACGGAAAAGACTATGTTACCTGAGCTCTTTGGAGCCCCTGAAATGGCACCCAGTGGCTTCAGTGCTTCTCTGTCTGAAATGCCCTCAAGGCAGGCGCAGCCCCAGACCGGCTGGAGAAAGGCTGGCGGGCTATGTGAAGGTGTCACCAGCAAAAGCAGGAGCTACTCTGGTGACGGGACTCGATGGGCTCTGGTTCTAGATCGGACCACAGAGCAAAAGTGGGTCTACCAGGATGAGACCCGGGAGTCAGTGCATAAACAGTCAGACGCACCCCTGCTCTATCAGGGGCCCCGGCAGGCCTCCTGCTCGGAGCACCAGGAATCCCAGCTGTGACAAAGCTGCTCCAAGGACTGCAGCCGTTCCTCTCCTCAGGGAACTCAGGGACAGCCCAGCCTGGCCTGGGGGCTGAGCAGAACCGAAGCAGGAGCGGCTCACCAGGGCAGGAGGAGAAAGCCCGGCCTGGGCGAGGTGCGCCCTGCCCCTGCACGGCTTCCTTCCTCTCCCCGACCTCCTGTCTGCGGTGGGGGTTTCGTAAGCAGGAAGGGGAGACCCTGCCCAAGGGTGGAGCGACNGCGGCTCACCAGGGCAGGAGGAGAAAGCCCGGCCTGGGCGAGGTGCGCCCTGCCCCTGCACGGCTTCCTTCCTCTCCCCGACCTCCTGTCTGCGGTGGGGGTTTCGTAAGCAGGAAGGGGAGACCCTGCCCAAGGGTGGAGCGACCACACACCCCAGGACCCTGCACCCCAATTACAGTGGCGTCTGGGGGGCTCTAAGAGCTCTAATACTCTTTGTAGCCCTTTGTGGCTCCTACCAATTCAACCCCACGTCTTTAAAAAACAGAAATGTGGTAACGCCAGTGGAACCCGAGTCCTGACTGCTTGGAGAGGACAGAGGTGCCTGGAGGCAGACTCAGAATTTTTCTGAAAAGCCCCACATGAAGTCCGGAGTCCTGACTCTGCATACTTTCTTCTGAGCTCCAAAGCTTTGCTGGGATTCAAGCAAAGTGTGGAATTCTATATCCCCACATCCCTTATCCCATGTCACAGAAAAAAGCTCCTCCTCTGTCCTTAGACTCTCCTGGGGCTCCAGAATTCTACATGGAAAGGGGCAGGGATTTATGAGCCATAACTCTGGGGTGACTCTTGGGAAATGAGCTTGGCGGCTTTGTCATCTCCTCCCCCTCCGTGGAGAAGCCCCGGGGCCTGGAAAGGGGTGCCGCTGCTGGAAGCAGCTCCCACCCCGCCCCACAGAGCCCAGGAGACTTATGCTCTTGGCTGACGTGCGGATCAGTGACCCCAAAGCTCTGTGATGGGAGAGCTTTCTTCCATCCACGGGACATGTTACCACCGTATTTATCACCTCTTGGGAAAAGTTTAAGGACTAAAGCGCACGCACGTGAATGTAAGAAGAGTACCAAGTGGGTGAAGCCTGAAGTGGGAAAAGAGCCGGTCTTGCTTAGAAACAAGCAGGGGCCCTCCCTCCACCCACGTGTGACTGGTCCCTGCAGGGAGGAAAGAACAGGTGAGCAAGTTCGCAGACTCACTGGAGCACGCACAGGGCCCCGGGCTGAAGGGACTTACAACGCTGCCCTCTGTGCAGAGCCACCGTGAGGCTCTGACACAGAAGCCCTTTCCGACTTGCCTTTAAAAATTTTTTTTTTCTTTTTTTTCTCGAAGTAGAATTGATTATGTTAGTTTCCGGTGTACAGCAAAGTGATTCAGCTATTTTTCATACTCTGTGCTATGTTACTACAAGATGTTGAATACAATCCCCTGTGCTGTAGAGCATAGCCTTGTGTGTCTATCTCACGTATGGTACCTTGGCTCTGTTAATCCCTAACTCCTAATTTGTCCTGCCTCCCTCCCTTTCCCTGCTGTAACCAGACGTTCGTCTTGAGGTCTGTGAGTCTGTTTCTGTTTTGCGTACAAATTCTTTTGTATTTTTTTAGATTCCACACATAAGTGGATATGTCTAGGACTGGGATTGCTGGATCACATGGTAACTCTATTTTCAGTTTTTAAAGGAGCCTCCACATTGCTTTCCATAATGGGTGCACCAATTTACCTTCCTACCCACAGTGTAGGAGGGTTTCCTTTTCTCCACACCCTTTTCAGCATTTATTATTTGTAGACTTTTTAATGATGGCCATTCTGACTGGTGGGAGGTGATACCCCACTGGGCTTTTAATTTGCATTTCTCTAATAATTAGTAACGTTGAACATCTTTCCACCTGCCTGTTGGCCATCTGCATGTCTCCTTTGGAGAATGTCTATTTAGGTCTTGTCTATGTTTTGATTGGGTTGTTTTTATTGAGATTGAGTTGTACGTAGAAGCTGTTTGTACATTTTGGATATTAACTGTTTGCTGGTCATATCCTTTGCAAATATTTTCTCCCAGTCTTTTCGTTTTGTTTATGCTTTTGTTTGCTATGCAAAGGTTTTTGAGTTTAATTAGGTCACATTTTATTTTTGCTTTTATTTCTTTTGCTTTGGGAGACTGATCTAAGAAAATATTGCTATAACTTATGTCAGAGAATGTTTTGCCTATGTTCTCTTCTAGGGGTTTTATGGTGTCATGTCTTATATTTAGGTCTTTAGACTATTTTGAGTTTATGTTTTATATGGTGTGAGGGAGTGTTCTGACTTCATTGATTCACATGCAGCAGTCCAGTATTCACAACACCACCTGTTGAAGAGACTGTTTTGCCATTTTACATTCTCGCCTCCTCTGCTGAAGTTTGACCATAGGTATGTGGATTTATTTCTGGGCTCTCTGTTCTGTTGATCTATGTTGTTGTTCAGTTGCTAAGACGTGCCTGACTCCGTGCAATTCCATGGACTGCAGCACCCCAGGCTTCCCTGTCTCCACTGCCTCCCGGAGCTTGCTCAGACTCCTGTCCATCGAGTCGGTGATGCCATCCAACCATCTCATCCTCTGCCGCCCCCTCTCCTTTTGCTTTCAGTCTTTCTCAGCATCAGGGTCTTTTCTGATGGGTCAGCTCTTCGCATCAGGTGGCCAAAGTACTGGAGCCTCAGCTTCAGCACCAGTCCCTCCAATGAATATTCAGGACTGATTTCCTTTAGGATTGACTGCCGGGAGCCAGCGTGAGGAATCCCACCCGTGACAAGGTCATGCGGCAGAAATCTGATGGGCAAGGTCGAGTCAGATTTCAGGTTTTCCCCCTGGTATTTCCTGAGCATGTACCCCAAAAAATAAGAATATGCCTGCCTTATTGTATTATACTTTTCCACTCTTCTGACACACTCTGGAAAAGCTCAACTCAGGGCTTTAGTCTTCTGCATTTGGAAGGGTGTTTCAATCCAAAAACCCCTCTGATGGCTTTCTAGCCTGCCTGCAGGACTCCTACAGCTGCACACGTGATTGTTTAAGGCCTCCCGACCACAGGAGGCACAGGAAGCTTAAAACATCCTAGGAATGTAGGGGCTTCAGAAGAGTCAAAATCATTAGAATAGGACTGATTAAAGGTTTCATTTGTTGAGCCAATACTTGCTGCCAAATTTTCATATCTTTTATTTTTAGATACAGTTGGTATATAGGAAAACAGGTAGTAGTCCTGGTATTAGCAACATTAGATCTTTGAGTTGAGTACTCTCTTTGTTATAACCCACTGCACCTTTGTTCTACACGAATGTAACTTTATTTAGTACTTTGAGGGTGATGCAGAGTAAAGAAAAAACACTTCTAAGGAAAAGGAGTTTTCTGGGTTGATAGACAATTATCCAGGAAGAGAGCCATAAAAATGTTAACAGGCCTCTTGGCCAGAAGATAAGGTAAACCACCTGAGACCTTTTGGATACGGGAGGGTATGCAAAAAGAAAGCCTGGTCTCAATGAGGGTCAGGATTGCTGCCCCTGCATAACTCTGCATATTTCATTATTTCTTTATGTACAACTTGGGGTACATACACTGATTTTGAAAAACAGTTTTTGGAGTCTTGCACCGGTGCTGGGCTTCCCCATGTCGTTCCTTTCTTTTTCCGGCTGAATTCCCATCTGGGGCGTGGAGGCTCGCCATGTCTACTTACTTGTCCCGGCTTCTAAGATCCGTAAGAGGGAGCCCAAGGCGGGGCACTCTCCGATATTCAAACGGACGCCGGTGCCTAACGTAGATGGTGCAAGCTCCTTGTCTGGAACTTTATCGGCTTTCCACGTAAACCAAGTTATTCAGCCTCCTTTTCTCTGCCTAAATTTCCTACTATACTATTTCTTCCTAATCTAATCATATATCTCTAAATAAGTTTTTCCTCACCTATCCGTCTCCCCTTCGAATCACCCTGGATCCACCGGGGCTGGACCCCAGCAAGTGACTGGTTTGATCTCCTTGCCATCCAAGGGACTCTCAAGAGTCTTCTCCAACACCACAATTGGAAAGCATCAATTTTTTGGCACTCAGCCTTCTTCATGGTTCAACTCTCACATCCGTACATGACTACTGGAAAAACCATAGCTTTGACTATATGGACCTTTGTCGGCAAGAGCACGGGATATCTTTCCATTTCTTTGAATCGTCTTTAGTTTCCTTCAGTTCAGTTAGTTCAGTTGCTCAGTTGTGTCTGACACTCTGTGACCCCCTGGATCTCCTCAGTTTCCTTAACCAACATTTAATAATTTTCAGCTCTTTTACCACCATGGTTAAGTTTAGTCCTAGGTTTTTGGGTTTTTTGATGCGATTTTAAACAAGATTTTTTTTTTAATGTTATCTTCCTGGTATTTTCTTATTAAAGAAATGCAACAGGCTCAGGTTTCTAAATATTAACCTTGTATCCTGCTATCTTGCTGAATTCATTTATTAGTGCTAACAGGTTTTATGTGGCGACTTCAGGGTTCTCTACATAGGGCATCATCTTACGTACAAACAGTAGCAGCTCGGCCTCTCCTCTTCCAGTTTAGATGCCTGTGTTTCTTATTAATCTATTTTTATTTTGGTTGTGCTGGGTCTTCACTGTGGCCTGTGTGTTCTTTGTTGCTTTCGAGTTGGGGCGCACAGCCTCCAGAGTGCGCAGGCTGTCTAGCTGTGGCGCATGGGCTTAGCTGCTGAGTGGTATGTGGGATCTTCGTTCCCCGATCTGGGATCAAATCCATGTCCTGTGCGTTGGAAGGAAGACTCTTAACCATTGAACCACCAGGTAAGTTCTGTATTTCTTTCCTTGTCTGATTGCTACGACTAGGACTTCCAATATTATGTTGAATAGAAGTAATGAGAGTGGCCAACTGTGTCTTACTCATGAATTTAGCAGGAAGGCTTTCAGCTTTTTACCATTGAGTATTATGTTGAATATGGGTTTATCATAAATGGCTTTTATTACATTGAGATATGTTCCCTCTATAACCATTCTGGTGAGAGTTTTTACCATAAATGAAGGTTGAATTTTGTCAAATGCTTTTTCCACGTCTACTAGAGTGATCATGCAGTTTCCATCTTTGCTTTGGTTGATGCGATATATCACAGTGATCGATTTGCTGACGTGGAACCATCCTTGTGACCCTGGAATGAATCCCACTGGGTTGTGTGTATGATGCTTTTTATGTACTGTTGCATGTGGTTTGCTAATATTTTGCATCTACATTCACGAGCGATACTGGCCTGTAACTTTCATTTTTTTGTCCTGTGTCTGGTTTTGGCATCAGGGTACTGGTGGCTTCACAGAATGAGTCTGGGAGTGTGCGCTCTTCTTCAGTTTTTGGAATAGTTTAAGGAGGATACATATAAGTTCTTCCTTGTATGTTTGTTAGAATTCCCAAGTGAAGTTGTCTAGTCCCAGACTTCTGTTTGCAGGGAGGTTCTTTTTTTTTCTCCCTAAACTTAAGATTCTACTTAACTTCTAGTGATCAGTCTGTTCACATTAGTTGTCTCATCCTGACTGAGTTTGGGCAGGCTGTGTTTCTAGAAGCTTGCCCATTTCTCCTAGGTTGTCCCATTTTTTGGCACACGGCTGTCCATGGTATTCTCTGCGATTCTTCGTATTTCTGGGGTCTCAGTTGTTATTTCTGCTCTTTCATTTCTTCTCTGATTAGGGTCCTCTCCCTTTTCTTCCTTGGGGAGCCTGCCTAGAGGTTTGTTGATTTTGCTCATCCTTTCAAAACAACCAGCTCTTGGTTTCATTGATCTTTTCTGATGTTTTAATCTCTCTTTTATTTATGTACTCTCTGATCTGTATTATTTTGCTGAGTTGACTTGGCTACAGGAACTGACAACAGCCACCAACTTTTGTTTTCTGCATAGACCCCCAACTCCTCATATGCAGTAGATTCTAAAAATAGTGTGCTATTCAAAGTAACCAAGTAGACGGGGCCACGTGTTCTCCCGCACAGGCAGGGAACAGGAGAGGGAACATTCAGGCCGGAAGCCCAGAGTCAGCGGCCATCCGGGTCTCTGTGTGTGTATCCACTGCCCTCCCCGTGCCCCTCAGCTGCCACGGGCATTGTACTCTAGCCTCGAAATTTCATCTTTCCAACCCCCTTAGTCATGGTAAGTCCCTCCACGAGGGGGGGCTGCTCTTTCCAGCCATGACTCTAATTATGATCGCCAGGGAGGAGAAGGCACTTTGGAATGATGCTGCCAGGGAGCATGTGCCAGCTCTCAGAGGGCATTTAGGAAATGCTGGGGGGAGGGGGCAGGTGTTGGGAAGTCAGAGTGATTGGAGCAGAGACTGACGGCATTTGAGGGCAGGGCATGGCATGCCAACCATCCTGTCCTCGGGCAGGCCTGTACAATAAGGAACTTTCCTACTGGCTACTCAAGCAGATCCAAAAACCACATTCATAACTTTCAGACCTTCGACTCACATGAAAATTCAAAATGTTATGAGTAGTTTCAACATACATTGACTATTCCAGGAATGCAATCTGCATGGAAATCAGGAAAGATTATACACGGCTTTGTTCAGAACCTTCCCAAGAGTTAGTCACAATATTCACATTCTGTCCCTGCACTTTACTTTCATTTGATTTCTTTTTAATGTTACAGTTCAAACATTATATTGACTTGAAATTATGTGTGAAGGTAGCTTCTACCACCTAGGAATTTCATTTCCGGTTTAACAACAAGGATATTAAAGACTTGCTATAAAAAGAGACATTGGGTCTGACATGACTGGGAACCACTTTTTTAAAACTGTGGGGTACAGTGGGGGTGCTGAACCCCTCTATTGCATGTCCACGCTTGTTGAAACAGCCTGACCACAGGTTCAGGGCACAGGTCTGGAGGTCAGTGCTGAAGCCACAAAATAAACAAGTTACCGATTTTACTTGATGATATGGAGGACATACAGTTAAGGACTAACAAGGCTAAAGGTTAATCGGTTATTTAAAACACTATGTTTCCATCAAAATCAAATCAGATGAGTTATGGACTATAAAATGATCATGGAATTTTATGATAAAACAGCAGCTTTCAAAGAAGCCTTGACCTCACAAGGCCACCCATGTCTGTGCCCAGAGGTCAAGTCCTGGTGCCGCATCCTCTGGTCTCGGGGGACCGCGCGTAGAAACCACCTCTCCAGGTGATGGTGTTCTCAGCAGGGTCCGGGGTTTCCAAAGACTGAGACGGTCCTGAGAGGGGTCTCAAGACCAAGCTGTGAGTGCTGGCTCTGCCGCTCGCCCATTATGTGAACTTGGACAAATTACGTCACTTTGGAAACCCGGTGACATGATCTCTGGGAGCTTGCTTTGCCTCTGAAATGTTTGGTCTCCAAAGGGGTGAATTATCCGTTACACTGAGACTGTCCACGGAGTTCTCTTTCTCCGTTTTGCTAGAAATCTCCTGATTTTTCTTCTCATAAAAACACACCAAAAGAACAAACATTTCAATCACGAACAAAAGTGTTCGTGTTATTTAACGGAGAGCAGACTAATAGTAATTACCTATTCAAACTTCGCAAAACAGTCTTCGGCTTAGCAGCGGCCCGCACTCCAGCTGATGAGTGAAGAGTGCATACTCAGGGCTTCCCTGGTGGCTCAGTGGTAAGGAATCTGCCTCCCAGCGCAGGAGACACCGGTTTGATCCCTGGTCTAGGAAGATCCCACATGCCATGGAGCAACTAAGCCCTGTGCCACAGCCCCCAAGCCCGAGTTCTAGAGTCTGAAAACTGAGCCCACAGGCCGCACGCCTGAGGCACATGCACCTGAAGCCCGTGCTCTGCAACAAGAGAAGGCACCGTAATGAGAGGCCTGTGCACCGCAACAAAGAGTAGCCCCGCTCGCTGCAGAGAGAGCCTGTGTGCAGCAGTGAAGACCAGCACAGCCCAGACTAAAACAAGGACAGGGCAGAGTATTTTCCATGCAAAAAGCTCTCCTCTTGCTGTTAACACGTTTTAAATGTTTTTCTGAGATGAGGGATGTTCATACTTCCTTCGGTGGTCTCAGCATATTGGAGCGACAAGCAAGCAATGGCCGCAAACAGCCTTATGTGTGACTGACAAGCGACAGGTGAGAGCAGCCTGGCCTCGCCTGAGCAGCGCTCCCCGTGACAGGCTCCCTCCGGGCTACGCACCTGGGCTCCGTGCCCTTTGCTTCACCTGCTCCGCATACTTTTCATGGTGTTCAGTCACTAAGCTGTATTTGACTCTTTGTGACCTCCATGGACTCCAGCCCAGGCTCCTCCGTCCATGGGATTCTCCAGGCAAGAATACTGGAGTGGGTTGCCACGTCCTTCTCCAGGAGATCTTCCCGACCCAGGGATCGAACCTGTCTCTCCTGCACTGCAGGTAGATTCTTTACCCATGAGCCACCTGGGAAGCCGCCCCACCCCCTACACCTTTAAGATGACACAAAACACTGACATTGTTCCTTCTCAAATAAAGGACTTGACGCTCCAGTAGCCCCATGCTTTCCCATGCAGGCAGCACACAGCTACTGACACCCTTTCCTCTGCCCGAGTGATCCTCCTGGAACCAGCCAGGAAAGGGCCAGGTGCCCTCAAACATCCTCCGCAGGCTCGTCTGTTTGGATGGTGGGGAGGAGCTTTACAACACATGGGAATGAGGCTGGTACCCAGCAGTTCCCGCTGCGGGTTGACCCAAGTGACAGCTAAAACGTGGGTATGGTATGAACTACAGAAAAATAAAAATGCTGGCAGCTATGTGGTTTCTATTCATGTCCTTATTTAGAAAAAATAACCCATTGAGTGTTCTTTTGTCTGAAAAACTACCAGAAATAGAAAGGAAATGTTAATCAA